>CAWUFW010000515.1:3800000-4175545 GCA_963921515.1 Calotriton arnoldi | reverse complement strand
CTAATTATAGTGGGCACCTTGTCACAAACAACCCCTTATTGGAGATAGGTTAAAGACAACCTTATTGAAAGGTATCCTAGTGGTAGCTATGGAGAGCAGCCTTCAGGCTAAGTCTTGAAGGAATGTAAAGCAGCTTGTTTTACCAGTCTATAATCTCTTGAGTGATCAAATGAAAGAGCACCACACCAGGTATATATTCAAAATATATGTATTTATTGCTAAACACACCCCTCTAGTCTCTTTATGAGGCTAGAGTTCGAAATACATAAGTTAGAAGTTATTTAAACACAGTAATAGCACAAATACACGTTTGGGCCCTAGGGGCGCACCAAACCATATACCAATAAAGTGGTATAAGAACCACGACTGAACTAGACACTAGGCCTAGAGCCTCTAGAAGTGCTTGGACCACAAGGAACCACCCAAGGTAGTGACACAGGGGACCCACGGGGGACGCGTGCAGTGTAAATACACAACCGCGATACGCCGTTGACTTCTATGGAGAAAGTCGTGATCGGGAAATTAAAGAAAAGGGACACTTAAAGGAGGACTTGGAGCAAACCCTTTGAGATCTAGGACTTTGAAGAGTCTCTACCCACGGGAGCACCGGAGTACTCGTGTTACCTCACCCAGGGAAGCCGGGTGCATAGGTGCCTTTCGGGGTCGGGTTTCGTCGTGGATTTGAATGGCGATCTGCTGCAAAGTGCTGCTGGCGACCAAGTGGAAAGTGTCCGGGTGGATCCAAGAGTGGATCGGAGATCTGAAGAACCTGAAAGCAGAGGGGACAGAGTCTGGGTCACTAGCCAGTGACCAGGAAGGCGATGGACAGATGCCCACCGATGTCGAGTGCTTCAGGTGTGTTGACGGTCATCTTGACTCTTCAGCCACGAGGTCCAGGAGGCGTTGTCGGCGACCAGGAGCAGGATTCGGGCTGGTACACGATGTCTGTCGAGTGCTGAGGTGTCGGCGACCGGATTGGACCCAACAAGCCTTGGCAACGGCAAGTCTCGATGCAGAGGAAGATCGTCGATGGTGCAGACCAGCAAGGTCTGGGGAACTCACCCAGCAAGGGTAAGTGAGGGCAGGCCTGGAGCAACCAGGATGCCAAGTAAGAAAAAGATTGGCCTTCGTTAAGGGCTACTAGCCAACGGGCTAGCGACCGCAAAGGAGCCTCGAGACGTCGCACGTGGATCTGGCTCACAGGACACTCGTGGAGTGGTGGCCCGTGATCTTCGGTGCAGTTAGTGCTGGAGGATAGGGCTACTTAGAGCCCAAAGCATGACTTCATGGGAGACCCAGAAGAGGATGCACTTGCAAATGTGCTCGGTGTCCAGGGGTCACGGTCTCAAGTCACCCACGATAGCTACGGGCCTCAGCTTTGCTGGGGACTCAGGGTAGCCTCGGGGAAGTCTGAGAATCCACCTCTGGTGATGCGATGACTTCGGCGTCCAACGGGAGATTCAGAAATGCGAACCAGACAGATGCTTCTTTGGTGCCTGCCAAGCAGGGGAATCACTCCTTGACCCCAAGGGAGATTCTTCTGTCCTCTAATCGTGAGTAGAGCGTCGAAGGTCCAGGATTCTGTTTCAGAGTTTCGTCCAGGGATAATCTAAAGTCCTAAGGACTGGGTTCCTATACTTATACCAAGTTTAGGGGTTGGACTACTCTGTGGCCCCACCTATGGGTGGGTCAGGGCAGAGGGGTGGCTACACCCCTTTCCCTTTGTCCAGTTCGCGCCAAAGCAGGGGCTGCAAGCCCCTGATCCGGTTTGAACTGGGGTATGCACAGGGACACCAAGTGTGCCCCCAGTGCAGGACTTCAAAGCACCCGAAAGTGCTCCCGCCCAGCCCCAATACACATTATCCTGTCTGGGGAGGTGGTCACACCTCCCTGGGACAGGAAACCTATTGTCCAGGCCTCCCCTGCCAGAGTTTCGTCCAGCAGCAGGAGGCCAGACTCGTGTCTGTGGCAGCAGCATCCATTTTGTGATGCCAGGGCTTTGGAAAGAAGTTACCGGGCTAGCCAGAGTTAACATGTCTTTCCCTCTAGAAGGGTGGAATGCTACCCCCGCCGCCAGAATTGGCGGGGGTAGTATTCCAAGATGTTTGACACCAAACACGACATGTTTAGGTGCAGCCATTCCAAAGTTAGCATTTAACGCGAGGTTATAATGCGCTTAAGAGTATATGGTCAGGCTGCACTACAAACAGCATCAGAGAAGGGTCTCCGAACGCTGCAGAGGGGCCCTTCTCATGCAGGGGCACCCTCTCACATAGGAACCATGCACTCTGCCTTTAGGATTGATAAGGCCTGCCTTAGGAGTGACTTATAGGTTTATATGTGTGTATGTATTTAGTGATATAGGTAACCTATATCACAGTAAGAGGTGCATGCACCACCTTACCCAGGCTGCAGTAGCAGACCTGTGGTGCCAGTTTGGATGGCCTTCCAGGGGTGGCATAATAAATGCTGCAGCCCCTGGTAGGCCTCTGAGGTACCTATGCCCTTGGTACATAGTATACCATATACTAGGGACTTATAAGGGCACTCCAGATTCCAATCAGTGATGTGCCTAAGGCACATGGAAACCATTTTAGAGAGGAAGCAGCTAGGCTGGGGTTCTGATTAGCAGGGCCCCAGCCAGACTAATGTCGAAAAACAGTGAAGCATCAGCAAAAAGTGGGGGTACCCATGTGAAGCAGATCCTACTCTCCTACACAACCCCCCAAACGTAGGGACATTAAACTAACCTTGCCCAGTTAAGTCTTCATGTTCTAAGTGGAAGTACCTAGAGAGTCCATCTGCATTGGCATGGTTACTCCCAGGTCTATGTTCCACTGTAAAGTCCATCCCCTGTAGGGAAATGGACCACCTAAGCAGTTTGGGGTTTTCACCCTTCATTTGTTTTAGCCATAAGAGGGGCTTATGGTCTGTCTGAACCAGGAAGTGTGTACCAAACAAGTATGGCCTCAACTTCTTCAGAGCCCAGACCACAGCAAAGGCCTCCCTCTCTATGGCTGACCAACGTTTCTCTCTAGGGGTCAGCCTTCTGCTAATGAAAGCTACTGGCTGATCCTGACCTTCTTCATTCAATTGTGACAGTACAGCCCCTACCCCCAATTCAGATGCATCAGTTTGAACAATGAACTTCTTGGAGTAATCAGGACTCTGTAGAATGGGAGCAGTGCACATGGCCTGCTTCAGGTCATCAAATGCCTTTTGACAGCTAACTGTCCACTGAACCTTTTTGGGCATTTTCTTAGAAGTTAAGTCATTCAGGGGTGTCACTATTGATCCATACCCCTTGACAAATCTCGTATAGTACCCAGTCAGGCCTAAGAAGGCTCTCACCTGAGTCTGGGTAGTGGGAGCAGTCCAGTCCATGATAGTCTGGATCTTGCTCTGCAAAGGTTGAACCTGGCCTCCACCCACAAGGTGGCCCAGGTACACAACCTGACTCTGCCCTATCTGGCACTTAGTGGCCTTGATAGTCAGGCCTGCCTTTTGCAGGGCCTGTAAAACATTCCTGAGGTGGACCAGGTGATCCTCCCAGGTGGAGCTAAAGACAGCAATATCATCTAGATATGCTGCACTATAGGCTTCCAGACCTGTGAGAACTGTATTCACCAACCTCTGGAAAGTGGCAGGTGCATTCTTCAGACCAAAGGGCATCACCACAAATTAATAATGCCCACTAGGGGTTGAGAATGCTGTTTTGGGCTTTGCAGTATCAGCTAGTCTGATCTGCCAGTAGCCAGCTGTCAAGTCAAATGTGCTGAGATATTTGGCTGAGGCCAAAGTATCTATGAGCTCATCTGCCCTTGGTATTGGATGGGCATCAGTCCTAGTGACTGCATTGAGACCCCTGTAGTCCACACAAAACCTCATCTCTCTTTTTCCACCACTGGTGTGAGGTTTTGGCACAAAGACCACTGGACTAGCCCAAGGGCTATCTGAGGGTTCAATAACTCCCAATGCCAACATTTTCTGGACTTCAGTCCTGATACAGTCCCTGACATGGTCAGGTTGCCTATAAATCTTATTTTTAATAGGCAGACTGTCCCCAGTGTCCACTTCATGAGTGCACCAGGTGGTCTGACTGGGTGTCAGTGAAAACATATGTCTAAACTGATTGAGAACTTGCCTACAATCAGTTTGTTGCTGGGTAGTGAGGCTGCCTGCCAAGGCTGCACCATCTACTGACCCATCGTCAGGGTTCTGTGAGAGCAGGTCAGGGAGTGGGTCACTCTCTTCCTCCTGCCCTTCATCAGTAGCCATGAGCAAGCCCATGTCTGCCCTGTCCACATATGGTTTTAACCTGTTGACATGGAGAACCCTGTGGGGACTCCTGGGTGTTCCTAGGTCTACTAAGTAGGTGACCTCACCCTTCTGCTCAACAATAGTGTGGGGTCCACTCCATTTGTCTTGGAGAGCTGCTGGGGCCACTGGCTCCAACACCCACACCTTCTGTCCTGGCTGGTAAACAGTCAGAACAGCCTTTTGGTCATGCCAGGCCTTTTGAAGTTCCTGGCTAGCCTCAAGGTTTTTGGTTGCCTTTTTCATATACTCAGCCATCCTGGAGCGGAGGCCAAGTACATAGTCCACTATATCTTGCTTTGGGGGCTTGAGAGGTAACTCCCATCCTTCCTTCACCAAGCACAGTGGACCCCTCACAGGGTGGCCAAACAGAAGTTCAAAAGGGCTGTAACCAACCCCCTTCTGAGGCACCTCCCTATATGCGAATAAAAGGCAGGGCAAGAGTATGTCCCATCTTCGCCTAAGCTTTTCTGGGAGCCCTTTAATCATGCCCTTCAAGGTTTTGTTGAATCTCTCAACTAAACCATTGCATTGTGGGTGATAGGGTGTGGTGAACTTATAAGTCACTCCACACTCCTTCCACATTGCTTTTAAGTACCCAGACATGAAGTTAGCACCCCTGTCTGATACTACCTCCTTAGGAAAGCCCACTCTTGAGAAGATTCCCAGGAGGGCCCTTGCCACCACAGGTGCTGTAGTGGTCCTGAGGGGAATAGCTTCTGGGTACCTGGTGGCATGATCCACTACCACCAGGATAAACCTGTGCCCAGAGGCTGTTTGGGGATCCATGGGACCAACAATGTCAATCCCTACCCTTTCAAAGGGCACCCCCACCACAGGTAGTGGTATCAGGGGTGCCTTTGTAGTGCCACCTGCCTTGCCACTGGCTTGGCAGGTTACACAGGAGCGATAAAACTCCTTGCTGTCTTCAGACATGTGGGGCCAGTGAAAGTGAGGGACAATTCTGTCCCAAGTCTTGTTCTGGCCCAGGTGACCTGCTAAGGGAATATCATGGGCTAGGGTCAATAGGAAGCCCCTGAACTTCAGAGGTATAACCAACCTCCTGGTAGCACCAGGCTTGGGGTCTCTACTCTCTGAGTACAGGAGTCCATCATCCCAATACACTGTATGGGGACCACTAGCTTTCCCAGCAGCCTCAGCAGCAGCTTGCTGTCTGAGGGGTTCAAGGAGGGGCAGCTCTGCTGCTCCTGGCTCAGATCTGCCCTAGAAGGTCCCCCTGTCCCCAAGAACTCAACCTGGTCAGGTTCAAGTTCCTCTGGGACAGTTCCTTCTTCAGGGCTGAGATCATCCCCCTCAAGGGACTAATCTTCCTCCTGAGCCAAGGGGAAGGCACTGCCTTAACCCTACTACTCCTCCTCTTGGAAGGCACTTGGTCCATTCTTCCAGAATCCAAGGCCTGTTCAGTGCTAGACATTTTGGCTTGTGACCTGGTCACAGCAAACACATCTGCAGGGATCCCCAGCATTTCTGCATGGGTCCTGAGCTCCACTTCTGCCCAAGCAGAAGTCTCTAAGTCATTGCCAAGCAAGCATTCGACTGGTAGGTTTGCACTCACCACAACCTTCTTAAGGCCAGTTACCCCTCCCCAGGAGAAGTTAACAACTGCCAGAGTATGGTCTGTTCTGACATTGCTAGCATTGGTCACTTGGTACATCTCACCAAGTATAACTTGCCCAGGATTCACAAGGTCTTGTGTCACCATTGTGACACTTGCCCCTGTGTCCCTAAATGCCAAAGCCTCACGTCCATTGATTAAAGGCTGTTGTCTGTACTTGCCCAGATTACTGGGACTCACAGTGGAGGTCACATCCATGCCTCCATCACAGACTAACACAGCCTGAGTCAGTTCTCTGACTAGGTCAGAGCCCAACTCAGTACCCAGGGTGAACCCTACTAAACCCTTGGCTGGAGCACTCCCACCAACTGTACTAGGGGGAACAGGTGCCTTAGGGGCATTGGTGGGTGCTGGACTGGAGTCTTTGGACTTGGTGCAATCACTGGTCCAGTGGGTCTTTTGCTTACAGACCTTGCACCATGGTTTTCTTTGGCCTTTCCCTTTGGTACACTGTGAATCCCCACCAGAAGAAGATTTTTGGGGGCCTGATGAAGACTTTTGATCTTTACCCTTCTCCCCACCCTTTTCAGAGTTCTTAGCATCTTGCTTCTTGGTTTCCCCACCTTGGTTCTGTACCTTCTGCTTCACCCTGGTTCTGACCCATTTGTCTGCCTTCTTTCCCAATTCTTGGGGAGAGGTCAGATCAGAGTCTACCAGGTATTGATGCAACAGCTGATTTTGACAGTTATTAAGAATCTGCTCCCTCATTATCAGATTATACAATCCTGAGAAGTCACACACCTTACTGCCCATCAACCAGCCTTCCAGAGCCTTGGCAGAACAATCCACATAGTCTACCCAGTCTTGAGTCTGTGCTTTTTGGGTATCTCTGAACTTCAACCTGTACTGTTCAGTGGTTAGGCCAAACCCATCAATAAGAGCACTCTTCAAGACCTTGTAATTATCAGCATCCTCCTCTCTAACAGTGAGGAGCTTATCTCTACCTTTGTCTGCAAAGGAGAGCCACAAGATTGCTGCCCACTGCTCCTGAGGGACCTTCTGTACTTTACAGGCCCTCTCTAGAGCAGTTATCCACTTGTGGATGTCATCCCCACTCTGGTAGGGAGGGACAATCTTGCTCAGGTTCCTATGGTCATAGGACCTTTCCCTATCTCTAGGGACATGGCTGCCACCATGGGACTCTAGTCCCAACTTTCTTCTCTCTCTAAAGAGATCTAGGGACTCCCTGTCTATAGCTAGTTGCTGTTTTCTGATTTCAAGCTGAGCTTCCTCATATTGAACCAGCCTCTTTCTTCTCTCATGAGAGGATTCCCTCCTATGAGATGAGACAGAGCTCCCTATTGAGGTGCCAGAGTGGTTAGACTCCTGAGAAGGAGATCTAGACTTTCTGGGCACACTCATAATCCTTCCTGGGGGACAAAGTGGGGATCATCCTGATCATCCTCTTCATCTTCCTCAGGAGGGATTGGATTATCCAGGTCAGGGCCATTGTCGCCCTCCTGGCCAGTTTCAGAGGGGGCTGGGGGTATTGGTACCCCTGGCCCCTTCCTCCTCTTCTGCCCCACCCTCAGCTCCTACCCCTTCAGTACCCAAGGGCTTACTAAGGTCATAAGCCACCAACAACTCTTTAAGGTGTTGGGTGGTGGGACTTTGGCCTGTCCTTAATTTCCTCAAGTTACATGATGCTCTCAATTCCAAGAATGGGAGTGTATCATACTTGGAGGGTGGAAGCTCAGTGGCTTCCTGCAAGGATTCTTTAGATCCTACCCTTAAAGACATTACTAGTGTGGTGTGGTGTATGCACTACCTACTCTAGTGTGGCCTACTAAACTCTCTTGAGTTGTAGAAAGGGTTGTGCTATCCCTTAACACACAACTCTAAGTTCAGTAGAACTTACTGTATTCTAAGCTTAAATTATATGTACCTTAGGTACCTTTAGTGGTTTTCAGTTGATCAATTCAATTGAGATTATCTGGTAAAACAATAGCAAGCGGGAATCCCACACGCTGCACACCAATGTGAGAAGTTGGCCTGGTATATGCTGTCCACTAATTATAGTGGGCACCTTGCACCAGTCCAAACAACCCCTTATTGGAGATAGGTTAAAGACAACCTTATTGAAAGCTATCCTAGTGGTAGCTATGGAGAGCAGCCTTCAGGCTAAGTCTTGAAGGAATGTAAAGCAGCTTGTTTTACCAGTCTATAATCTCTTGAGTGATCAAATGAAAGAGCACCACACCAGGTATATATTCAAAATATATGTATTTATTGCTAAACACACCCCTCTAGTCTCTTTATGAGGCTAGAGTTCGAAATACATAAGTTAGAAGTTATTTAAACACAGTAATAGCACAAATACACGTTTGGGCCCTAGGGGCGTACCAAACCATATACCAATAAAGTGGTATAAGAACCACGACTGAACTAGACACTAGGCCTAGAGCCTCTAGAAGTGCTTGAACCACAAGGAACCACCCAAGGTAGTGACACAGGGGACCCACGGGGGACGCGTGCAGTGTAAATACACAACCGCGATACGCCGTTGACTTCTATGGAGAAAGTCGTGATCGGGAAATTAAAGAAAAGGGACACTTAAAGGAGGACTTGGAGCAAACCCTTTGAGATCTAGGACTTTGAAGAGTCTCTACCCACGGGAGCACCGGAGTACTCGTGTTACCTCACCCAGGAAGCCGGGTGCATAGGTGCCTTTCGGGGTCGGGTTTCGTCGTGGATTTGAATGGCGATCTGCTGCAAAGTGCTGCTGGCGACCAAGTGGAAAGTGTCCGGGTGGATCCAAGAGTGGATCGGAGATCTGAAGAACCTGAAAGCAGAGGGGACAGAGTCTGGGTCACTAGCCAGTGACCAGGAAGGCGATGGACAGATGCCCACCGATGTCGAGTGCTTCAGGTGCGTTGACGGTCGTCTTGACTCTTCAGCCACGAGGTCCAGGAGGCGTTGTCGGTGACCAGGAGCAGGATTCGGGCTGGAACACAATGTCTGTCGAGTGCTGAGGTGTCAGCGACCGGATTGGACCCAACAAGCCTTGGCAACGGCAAGTCTCGATGCAGAGGAAGATCGTCGATGGTGCAGACCAGCAAGGTCTGGGGAACTCACCCAGCAAGGGTAAGTGAGGGCAGGCCTGGAGCAACCAGGATGCCAAGTAAGAAACAGATTAGCCTTCGTTAAGGGCTACTAGCCAACGGGCTAGCGACCGCGAAGGAGCCTCGAGACGTCGCACGTGGATCTGGCTCACAGGACACTCGTGGAGTGGAGGCCAGTGATCTTTGGTGCAGTTGGTGCTGGAGGCTAGGGCTACTCGGAACCCAAAGCATGACTTCGTGGGACACCCAGAAGAGGATGCACTTGCAAATGTGCTCGGTGTCCAGGGGTCACGGTCTCAAGTCACCCACGATAGCTACGGGCCTCAGCTTTGCTGGGGACTCAGGGTAGCCTCGGGGAAGTCTGAGAATCCACCTCTGGTGATGCGATGACTTCGGCGTCCAACGGGAGCTTCAGAAATGCGAACCGGACAGATGCTTCTTTGGTGCCTGCCAAGCAGGGAGTCACTCCTTGACCCCAA
Source organism: Calotriton arnoldi (assembly GCA_963921515.1). Lineage (NCBI taxonomy): Eukaryota > Metazoa > Chordata > Amphibia > Caudata > Salamandridae > Calotriton > Calotriton arnoldi. The sequence goes on along the minus strand of CAWUFW010000515.1, from coordinate 4,166,051 downwards.
GGAGATTCTTCTGTCCTCTAATCGTGAGTAGAGCGTCGAAGGTCCAGGATTCTGTTTCAGAGTTTCGTCCAGGGATAATCTAAAGTCCTAAGGACTGGGTTCCTATACTTATACTAAGTTTAGGGGTTGGACTACTCTGTGGCCCCACCTATGGGTGGGTCAGGGCAGAGGGTGGCTACACCCCTTTCCCTTTGTCCAGTTCGCGCCAAAGCAGGGGCTGCAAGCCCCTGATCCGGTTTGAACTGGGGTATGCACTGAGGACACCAAGTGTGCCCCCAGTGCAGGACTTCAAAGCACCCGAAAGTGCTCCCGCCCAGCCCCAATACACATTATCCTGTCTGGGGAGGTGGTCACACCTCCCTGGGACAGGAAACCTATTGTCCAGGCCTCCCCTGCTGGAGTTTCGTCCAGCAGCAGGAGGCCAGACTCGTGTCTGTGGCAGCAGCATCCATTTTGTGATGCCAGGGCTTTGGAAAGAAGTTACCGGGCTAGCCAGAGTTAACATGTCTTTCCCTCTAGAAGGGTGGAATGCTACCCCCGCCGCCAGAATTGGCGGGGGGTAGTATTCCAAGATGTTTGACACCAAACACGACATGTTTAGGTGCAGCCATTCCAAAGTTAGCATTTAACGCGAGGTTATAATGCGCTTAAGAGTATATGGTCAGGCTGCACTACAAACAGCATCAGAGAAGGGTCTCCGAACGCTGCAGAGGGGCCCTGCTCATGCAGGGGCACCCTCTCACATAGGAACCATGCACTCTGCCTTTAGGATTGATAAGGCCTGCCTTAGGAGTGACTTATAGGTTTATATGTGTGTATGTATTTAGTGATATAGGTAACCTATATCACAGTAAGGAGTGCATGCACCACCTTACCCAGGCTGCAGTAGCAGACCTGTGGTGCCAGTTTGGATGGCCTTCCAGGGGTGGCATAATAAATGCTGCAGCCCCTGGTAGGCCTCTGAGGTACCTATGCCCTTGGTACATAGTATACCATATACTAGGGACTTATAAGGGCACTCAGATTCCAATCAGTGATGTGCCTAAGGCACATGGAAACCATTTTAGAGAGGAAGCAGCTAGGCTGGGGTTCTGATTAGCAGGGCCCCAGCCAGACTAATGTCGAAAAACAGTGAAGCATCAGCAAAAGTGGGGGTACCCATGTGAAGCAGATCCTACTCTCCTACACCGGCCCCCGCAACGACCCGCAACACCGGCCAGAAGGCCGAGGCACCCCCGACCGGGCCCCGCCCGACAGAACCCGGGCCGGCCCGGAAGATCGCCAGTCGCCCTGAAGCGCGACCAACGACCACACCGCAGGTGAGCCCTGGAGGCCCTAGGGCCCATAAGACGCCACTGGGGGCCGGGGGCCACTATTAACCCTTAAGATTGTAGTCCTACGAGGCGAGGCCCCAGAGAGGAGTGGGCCTGGCCTGAGTTAACCCCTGAGGGACCTAGAAGCCCCAGAATACAGGACATGTTGAGGGATTCCCCACATAGTTCATTCAGGTAATGATGATGCCCACAGTATATAATAATTTATGCCGATGCCTATTATAATTACTGCCTATGCCATGGTTTTAACTGTTAAGTCTTTACCACAAGGGGAAAGTGTTTAATGGAGTTGAGCTGAAGTGTACACCGCCAAGATTTGAAGTATTTTATGTTACAGGTGTACTGGAGTTGCGACGCCCACTGTATTGAATGTGGGTGCGCCTAGATTAATGCAGGCCTATTTAAATGTAACGTGAAAAGCCTTCTTTTAAATAATTGAATATGCTAAAGTGAACTGTATGTTTAGGCCTATGTTTTATTAACGTACCTTGAGATCATTATTAAGTGCTACGTGTAGGAGATAATTCCTGCGGCCTCTTAGTGGCCTACAATGTTGAAGAGCTATGCAGCTTTATTTAAAATGTGCACCAGTTGAGTAATATAATGAATTTGAATGTAGATCTGAATTAACCTGCCTTATCTGATGCCAACTTAATTTATTTATAAAAGATCTTGATTTTAAATACAAAAGCCTGGTGTGGTGTCATGTTATTGCGTTCGCATTTGTGAGTCAAAGTGAGAGTGTGCTGCACAACTGCCTTACACATTGCCTTCGCGTGCCTTTCCCGCTTCACGCCATGCTACCGTGTCGGACTCGGTAACCCCGGTTCCAACAGACACCCACACAAGTGAGGTATCATTTTACTCAGGAGAACAAGGAGAACGCTGGGTGGTAGGACATTTGTGCCGCCACGGTGATTCCACGCAAAAATATGTGGAAAATGTGTTTTTTTCAACTAAATTTGAGGTTTGCATGGCATTCTGGGTAGGAAAACGTTGGGGGATCCACGCAAGCCATACCTCATTGTACTCCCCCGGGTGACTAGTCTTCAGAAATGTTTGGGTTTGGTACTTTCCCAAGATGGCCGCCGAGCCCGGGGCCAAAATCTCAGGTGCCCCCCCCAAAACCAGGTAGTTTTGCTATAGGTAATTTTGAAGTCTCCACAGTACGATTTGGGCCATTTCCTGTTGCAGCCACTATGCCTACCCACACAAGTGAGGTACCATTTTTATCGGGAGACCTGGGGGAACGCTGGGTGGGAGGAAATTTGTGGATCCACGCAGATTCCAGAACTTTCCCACACAGAAATTTGACAAAAAAGTGAATTTTTCGGCGAAATTTGAGGTTTGCAGGGGATTCTGGGTAGGAGAATGATGGGGGACCCACGCAAGCCATACCTCTCTGGACTCCCCCGGGTGTCTAGTTTCCAGAAATGTATGGGTTAGGTAGGTTTCTCTACATGGATGCCGATCCCCGGGCCAAAAACTCATGGGACCCCCCCATGCAAAACCAGGTTGGTTTGTGATATGTAATTTTGATGTCGCCTCAATAGCTTTTGGGGCCTTGCCTGTCGCGGGTCCTTCACCCACCCAAGTGAGGTACCATTTTTATCGGGAGACCTGGGGGAATGCTGGGTGGGAGGAAATTTGTGGATCCACGCAGATTCCAGAAATTTCCCACACAGAAATGTGAGAAAAAAGTGGATTTTTCGGTGAAATTTGAGGTTTGCAGGGGATTATGGGTAGGAGAATGATGGGGGACCCACGCAAGCCATACCTCGCTGAACTCCCCCGGGTGTCTAGTTTCCAGAAATGTATGGGTTAGGTAGGTTTCCCTACCTGAATGCCGAGCCCGGGCCAAAAACTCATGGGACCCCCATGCAAAACCAGGTTGGTTTGTGATAGGTAATTTTGATGTCACATCAATAGGTTTTGGGCCATTCCCTGCTGCAGGTACTTGGCCCACCCATACAAGTGAGGTACCATTTCTATTGGGATACTTGGAGAAATGCTGGGGGTTGGAAATTTGTTGTTACTTTCTGCAGTGTGAAAATTTGGGCACAAAAATGCAAGGAAAATGTCAGTCACATTTTGAGGTTTGCAGGACATTGTGGGTAAGATAACTTGTTGGGATCCACAAGAGAGACATCACCATGCACTCCCATGGGTGTTTAGTTTACGACAAAAACTACAGTTGTTAGGTTATTCTTAAATGAAATGTACAGCTTGGCAGAGAGACAAAACAGACAAAGATTACTGCACAGCCATCTATTCCTCAAACATACACACATACTGGTTGGATTTGGCACGAGGGCGAGTGATGGTTCAGTATATAAAATTGTATTAACAGAGATTTCACAAAAATGAAATGCACTGTCAATAATTGAATGGACAAAAAAACTGAACCAGTGACTCGCAGCTCGTGAGCTGTAAAAAGCCACTTCAAGGCACCAACCGCTTTACAGGCCATTCACACACCTTTCATACATGATACACACAAGACCATTCACACCACCAGGCACAAAACCAACACATTACAACATTCACAAAAAAGGACAAGGTACACCCTGCTTGACAAAAACAGAAAAGACACATTTTTATGCACAACCACCTATTCCTCAAGCACACATACATACTGGTTGGATTTGGCACGAGGGTGAGTGATGGTTCAGTATATACAGTTGTATTAACCAGAGATTTCACAAAAATGAAATGCACTGTTACTTGAAAGGACAAGAAACTGAACCATTGACTCACAGCTCGTGAGCTGTAAAGCCACGACAAGGCACCAACCTCTTTACAGGCCATTCATACACCTTTCATACGTGTGACACATACAAAACCATTCACGCCAGCCGCGGGCCCAGCACATTACAACACTCACACCAGCAGACAGCGCCATTCAAGGGCCCATCACTTTCACACGCCCACATTCCTGACACAGCAACCACACCAGCTCACGGATTGCGTTGAGTGGCGTTTGGCTAGCAGTGTGTGTAGTGACCAGCAGCTAGTCACTACTCACACACGTACACCGCCAGCCGAGCGCCAGTCCACGCACACCGCCAGCCAAGCGCCAGTCCACGCACACCGCCAGCCACGCGCCAGTCCACGCACACCGCCAGCCAAGCGCCAGTCCACGCACACTGCCAGCCAAGCGCCCATCCACGTACACCGCCAGCCAAGCGCCAATCAAAACACACCGCCAGCCAAGCGCCAATCAAAACACACCGCCACTCCACGCACACCGCCAGCCAAGCGCCAGTGCAAACACACCGCCAGACAAGCGCCAGTACAAACACACCGCCAGCCAAGCGCCAGTCCACGCACACCGCCAGCCAAGCGCCAGTCCACGCACACCGCCAGCCCAGCGCCAGCCCAAACACACCGCCAGCCAAGCGCCAGTACAAACACACCGCCAGCCAAGCGCCAGTCCACGCACACCACCAGCCAAGCGCCAATCCAAACACACCGCCAGCCAAACGCCAGACCACGCACACCGCCACACAAGCGCCACTCCACGCACACCGCCATCACATTTAGGATTTTTTTTTAATAAAAATAAGAAAACACAAACAAATTGCAAATAGATACAAATCTACTAACACAACATCTGAAACTCAATACACTACACAAATGCCAACCTTGAAACTGAACCAAAAATATTAAACAATAGAGGCCAAGCAGTTCACTTTACCACTCATGGATGCTCCCAAAAATTATTTTGCGTGTGGTACATTCTAAAACAAGCAGGCACACACAGCCCAGGGTTAGAAGGACACTCGGGGCAGTACATGCGAGTCTCCTTCCGCATACCTCTTCGTCAACAGACTCTACATCTCCTACTGGGAAAGTCTTTTGAGGGTGTGGGAGGAATGTGATCAGGAAAGTGGCGATCTTTCAATCTAGCAACATCCTCCACCACTCCAACTCTAGGAACACTTGCCTGTTCCACTAAAACAAGGCTGCCTATTACAGACTCTTGAAACTTAGCAAAAGTCATCTTTGACTCAGGACAAGAATCCTGGAACACAACAAAAGCATTAAAGGTTGCCAAGTGGAAAAGATGGATAGCCAACTTCTTGTACCAAATGTAAGCCTTACGAAGAGCAGCGTAAGGTTCCAACCTCTGATCTACTCTGTCAACACCTCCCATGTGCTTATTATAGTCTAAAATGCACACAGGTTTGCGCGCTTCAGCAACCTGACCCCAAACAGTCACAGGTGCAGTGCTTTCATCATGGATGGTAGACAGCATGTAGACATCTCTCCTGTCTGAAAACTTCACAGCTAGAAGCTCCTCGCAACGCAACGCACTGCACTGTCCCCGCACAAGCTTTTTACAAACAAGTTCTTTTGGGAAACCTTTACGGTTAGAGCGGATTGTGCCACAAGCAACAGTGTCCACTTTGGCCAATTCCCTGAACAACCGCACACCAGTGTAGAAGTTATCTACATATAAATGGTGGCCTTTGTTAAAAAATCCTCTTCCAAGTTCCCACACAATTTTCTCAGTCACTCCAAAAGTGGACGGACAACCAGGGGGGTTAATCCTGGATTCCTTACCGGTGTACACTCTGAAATTAGAGACATATCCAGTCCTACTGTCACACAGCATATACAGCTTAATTCCATAGCGTGCCCTCTTACTAGGAATGTATTGCCTAAAAACCAAGCGGCCCTTGAACAACACCAAAGACTCATCCACTGCAATTTCTTTCCCTGGAGCATAGATCTCAGAAAATCGATCAACAAAGTGATCAATGACAGGCCGAATCTTAAAAAGACGGTCACATTCAGGGTGATCTCGTGGCAACTCTAAACCATTATCGACAAAATGCATCATCCGAAGCAGAAGCAAATACCTATCACGACTCATGACTGCCGGAAAAATAGCAGTTGCCATCAAGGGACTAGTAGACCAATATGAAGACATTGATGGCTTCCTTAGCAAGCCCATCAAAAAGTTAAACCCAAGAACTTCTTCATCTCTTCCAGATTTGTGGGAGTCCACCGGGTAGCTCTAGAGTGGGGCTTAAGACTGGCACTGTTGTCCCTCAAAAACTGTTCGGCATACAAATTAGTCTGCTCAACAATCTCTGCCAAAAACACATCGTCCATAAACAACTGAAAAAAATGTATCAGCAAAAAGTTTTCAGTATTCACTCTACACCCTGGAACACCAGTAAAGTCTGGCAATGCCGGCTGCACCATGCCTGGGGCAACCCAGAGGTCAGCACTTTCAACGGGAAGCCTTGCAGCCCCATGCTGCAGCCCAGGTGCCTCTTGCCGCACTATACCAATGGGAAGCCTTGCTGCCCCAGATGCCTCTTGCCGCACTATATCAACGGGAAGCCTTGCAGCCGCAGGCTGCAGCCCAGACGCCTCTTGCCGCACTATACCAACGGAACGCCTTGCAGCCCCAGGCTGCAGCCCAGATGCCTCTTGCCGCACTATCGGCACATCAATCTCCTCCTCTAACACAGGCACTTCATCCGCACTAAGAGTATCTTCAGTATCCGATGATTCCATGTGGAGAGAAAACTCACTGCCTGAATCGTCCCCTGCCTCCTCTGACTCAGATGCAGAGTCAGTCTCTGAACCATGGTCAGAGGAAGACTCAAAAAGCATACCAACAACCTGCTGAGCAGTAATCCTGCGGCTAGCCATTATCCTTACTAAGAAAGGAGACTGCACAAACAAGTCAACAACAACCAACACTGTGCAAAACAAGTAAAATAATGTGTGCCTTTATCACAAAGATCTATATACTCAAAAACTATACAATTCACTTACAAGAGACAGCTACACTCACCAGCACCTACTCTGCAGAGACACAGCAAAAACGATATCCCACTAGAAAGAAAAAACCAAAACCAATTACTCACAAGACAACAAAATACACATCGAGCACAAATGCAAAATGTTTTTGACACTCAAAAAACAGAAGCCAAACATACTGCTATTATTACACCATTTGCAAAAAACAAATTCATGCAGAGAAATGAAACTCATTTACATTGTACAAAAAAACTCTCTTACCAAACACGTGCAACTACACAAACACCAGTAACGAAACCGCAACATGGAACAGTCTAAAGAGCAAAAGCCTTCAACTAGAACAAAAAAGGAGAAATAAAGCATTACAATTGCAATTCACAAAAAATAAAACAATTAACATTATAACACGCTATGTTACTACCCAAATGGTCAGTCGGCCAGATGGGCCTTCAAATAGGGCTGAGAAAAATAGGGGGTGATCTTGCCCAAGGGATCGGGTGAGGTTGTCTGCCAGGCCAATCTGCCCCCCAGGTGGGGCAGAAAACAGCAGACAGAAATTTGCCCCCTTGCAAAAGTAATAAATCCCTAGTGCCTAGTAGGTTTTTCTGCCTCCCCCCTCCCGCCTAGGGCAGAAAAGCCAAAAAAAGGGGCAGATCTGTTCCCAGGAAGCAACCATGTCGCTTCCATTACTCGCAAAACAAAATCCCTGGTGCCTAGTGGGGTTTTCTGCCCCCCCCCCCCGGGGGCAGAAAGGGCAAAAAACTAGGCTGATCTGCCTGGAAGTGACTCTTGCCCAAGGGGTCACTCCCATCACAATTAAAATAAACGCCCTGGTGTCTAGTGGGGGTTTCTGCCCCCCCCCCCCCTGGGGGCCGAAAGGCCAAAAAAACGGGGCGATCTGCCCCGGGGGGGCAGAATGTCCAAACAAAGAAAAATGCCCCCCTGGAAGCGACCGTTGCCCAAGGGGTCGCTTCCATTTCATTATATTAATGAATCCCTGGATCTAGTGGCCTTTTATGCCCCCCCTGGATCCAAAAACGGCAGATAAAACGGTCGATCTGTCCCCAGGGGGGGCAGAAAAGTCTTCAATGTAAATTGCCCCCATAGGAAGCGACCCTTGCCCAAGGGGTCGCTTCCTTATCGAAAAAAAACATCCCTGGTGTCTAGTGGGGCATTCCTGCTCCACGATCGCGGCGCTGTGCGCGATCGTGAAGCAGGAATGCCCTGCATTGAGACATCAGGGAGAGGAAACTACTCTTTCCTCTCCCCCGATGCCTCAAGGCATCCTGTTTTGGCCCCACCGGAGACGAAAAACCTACCTCCTTCCTGGACGCGCTGGAAATAAATGATTTCCAGCGCGTCCGGCACTTCCTGGTGACGTCGGCGCGCGCTGTGCGCGCTGACGTCATGGGGAAGCGTGGGGGGGGTCGGGGGTGGCAGCGGAAAGTCTTCCGCTGCCATCCCCCTCTGTGGGGGCAAGATCGATGCCCCAGGGGGGGAGCGCCAGCGCTTCCCCCAGGGGCTGTGCTCATGACGGAGCGGTTCCGTCATAAGCACAGCCCAACCGATGCTCATGACGGAACCGCTCCGTCATGAGCAACGAAGGGGTTAAAAACGCTATGCGTAAACGAGTCCGTACATTCGTGTACTTCAATTGCTTGTTATTGCAAGGCTAACCAATGTAAGGAACGCGCTCATGCGCGAGATACATAATACAGAGTTACCGAAGGTGTGTTATCAAATAAAAACCAAAGCTTGTGATAAACTTACGAGTGCCATTTCTTAGTGCGGGTTCAATCACTCGGTGGTGAAAGACGCTGTGACTAAGTATGCCGGTTAAATGTACAACTATCATGAAAATAGGACTACGGTCTATATCGTAAATGGCGGCCATGTTGTAATGGTGTAATGGTGTTTTATCGTCTAAACAAAATATAAAACTGACAGTAATTACTAGGAATGTGAATAATACATATAAACAGTGCAGTGAGTGAAACGCAGTTTGAAAACAAATGAACTTCAGAGGTCTGAATTAATGAGTCATATGCAAAACGAGTGTTCAATCTCGCAAACAATTAAAGGTAACATGAATATTCCATGTGTTCATTCATTCCAAATGGTTTTAAAGTTGCCAATAGTTTAATCCAAGCATTTTCTCTTTGTAGGAGGCATTTGTTGTTATCACGACCCTCCACCTTTGTGATAAGTTCCAGGATTAAAAATTTTAACTGGCTGACTTTGTGGTGATTTTCCAGAAAATGACTAGCAACAACTGATTTCATGTTCTTAGTGTGTATATTCGATTTGTGTTCATTAATCCTGGTTTTAATTTTGCGTCAGTCTTTCCAACATATGCTTGTCCACAGGGACATTTTAAAAGGTAAATCACATTCATTGTGTCACATGTGGCTGTGACACGCAACTTTATGCTGTTTCCTTTTCGTGGATGTGTGATGATGGGTCCAGGGATTATATTATTGCAATTGTTGCAGTTGTAACAAGGTGCTGTACCTTTATAGATAGCTCGATCATCTTTGTTAGGATGTTTCAATATTTCTCCCAAATTTTGGCTTCTCTTGTAAGTGAATATCGGCGGTTCTTTGAATAGATTGTTAAACTCATGTTCTTGTGTTAAGATAGGCCAATGTTGTTTGATGATGCGTTTATACGCCTTGCTCATAGTGGAAATCTTAGAAACTATAACAATTCTGTTACTTTCTTTTCGGTCCGATTTTGAAAGTAATTCATTGCGGGTTCTTTGGTGACACCGAAGTTTCGCTTGTTTTACTATGTGTGTGGGGTACTCTCTTGATGCAAATCTTTGTTGCATTTCTTCAATGCGTTGAGTGGCTGTGGTTGGATTTGATACTATTCTCTTCACTCTGAGCATTTGAGAATACGGTAAATGTCTTTTCAATCTCTCTTGATGAAAGCTGCTGTAATGCAATGTATTGTTTCGATCGGTGGTCTTCCTGTAAATTTCTGTCTCAAATCCGTTTTCAGTCTTAGTGATGTGTACATACAAAAATGTGATGCTTCGTTCTTGTATTTCAAATGTGAACTGAATTCTGTCATTGATGGTATTAAGGTTATTAAGTGCATCGAGCAGATCCGTTTTCAAGCCATTCCATACAATGAAAATGTCATCAATGTATCGTAAAAATAATTTGTTGTGGATGTTCCATGGCGACTTGGTTAAGATATTCTCCTCCTCAAATCTTTCCATGAACATATTTGCATATGCAGGTGCACCGCAATTACCCATGGAAGTCCCCGATAGTTGGAGAAACCATTGTTCTTTCCATTTGAAATAACTTTGCAAAAGGGTAAAATGTAACAATTCCATCAGGAATATCTGCATGTCAGGATCGAGATCAGTGTGCAATAAAATGTGTTCTATGGCTTCAATCCCCAAATGATGAGGTATGGAGGTATATAAAGATTGTACGTCCATGGTGCACAGTAAGATGGGTTCATCTGTGTCAAAGGTGATTTGCTGTAGTTTCAGCAAAAAATTAGTTGTATCCTTTACATAAGTTTTCATTTTCAAGACACTGGGTTGAAGGTATCGATCCAAAAATTGTCCGATGGGTTGATGTATACTGCCTATGGTGGACACTATTGGCCTGAATGATGGGTGTGTAGCGTCTGTATGTATTTTTGGTACCAAGTAAATTGAGGGACTTTTTGGGTTGTCCTTTATAAGAAATGTTTTAGTCCTGTCGTTGATGGTACCGTTTTACCAGGCTTTGTTGATGATGGATTTCAATGTTATCACGAACGGTTCAGTAGGATTAGTTTCCAATCTGGTGTAGGTGGCTTCATCAGAAACGTGTCTGTCAACCTCACTTTCGTAATATGTGGTGTTCAAAACCACTATTGCTCCGCCTTTATCAGCCTTCTGGCAGATGATGTTGGGATTGTTTGCGAGTTTTCTGAGGATGCCAAATTCTTTTTGTGTAAGGTTCCTCCTTGTATTTCTTTTCGAGTAGTTCAATTTAGCCAGATCTTGTTTACTAAGTTTTCAAATATGTCTAAACTCTTGTGACTAGTTGGTGGCATGTACGTGCTGTGTGGTGTAAGTCCCCGGAGTTGGTCTTGTTCTTTGGTGCGACGGACTTGGAGAACATTCTCAAAAAAATGTCTAAGCCGTAGTTTTCTCATCAGTTTGAATAAGCTGATTTCAAGTTCTAGGCTGTTGGTGTATGTCGTGGGGACGAATGATGTTCCCCTCAACAATGTCTTTAATTCCATTTCATCCAACTGTTGGTCAGATATGTTGATAACAAGATTTAAGTTACTGTTGTTTTCTTCCGTTTGTCCTTCTTCGTTCCTGCTGTTATGCTCCTGGTGTGAGGAGTTTCTCTTTTTAGCCCCGCCTGGCGTCGTCTTTGTCTGGTGGGCCTGATTCTAAAAAGGCCCACTAGAAGTATGTGGTTGTTCAATGGTTGATGGTATGGGAAATATTTGTGGTATTGTGTTTTTAGACATGTCGCTGTAGGACGATGAAGTGTCAGTTTGTTGTGTATATGGTTTATTCTGTCTGCAACGTGTGTATACTTTAGCCCAACTGTAAACTTCCCCCAACTTATAATCCACTGTATCACGACGAAATTTACGTATTTTTCTCTCGTTTACTTCTTGTGAATGTTTGGTGAGCTGTTCGTTGATGTCCTCTAGAACTTTGGACCAATCCTCTGTAGACATTGAGTTTGTCAATTCCGTGGTGGCAAGTACTATTTCTTTAGAGAGTTCCTCTAGTATGTTTGATAGCTCCTCAATGATTAAAAGAATTAAATCCAATGAACATTTATTCAAGATCGCATACCAACGATCTTTGAATTTTTGGGCGTTCTTACATAAAGAAGGTTTTAGTGATATTCTTAAACCCCGTGGTATGCGCTGAGCTCGATGATATTTTATAAGTGTACTAGCATGTAATCGCTGATTGATCTCTCGTTTCGACAAGTAGAGTAGTTGTTTGATATTTTGTTCTTTGTTGCGGTGAGTAGTTGATTGTGTAGTCTCCTCATGTATTTAGGCATAGATGCGTGTGGCTTCTTCATTAGCGAATGCAAAGGTGTCCGCCCGTAGATCTGTAATTTTTTTAATCTCCTCAAAGGCATGTTGGTTTAGTAGCAGTGTGCTGCGTTCAAATGATTGGAACAGGATAAACTAATTAATTGTTGTACGCGCACAACCAATTATCATCTAATAGTTCAAATAATGTTCGAAGTTTTTTTCAAAGTTTTTTGATGTGCTCCTGGGGTAGCGTACTCCGGTCCTGTACGTTATGTCATACTGTTTAACTGCGTATCCTGTGATAGGATGCGTCCACCATGGGCACTAAAAGACCCTATGAAGGGTTAACCGATTAATGTAAACTCTTTGATGTCCAATGTGGTAAGAACCAGTATTATTCCAAATAGTTTATCATCATTCTGATTTTTAATCCACTGTACATGTGTTTTTCAATTCATACATGATCTTGATATATACATTATTCTACGGCTATTCCATTGACGTTCCAATGCATTTCGGGTAAAATACCCTTCATCAGGGAACAAGAGCTGTAATTCAATCACAACAAAATACTATGAGGAGACTTCCATAAGTCGATGTCCCAAAAAAATGTACTTTCCATCATGTTAACGTGCAACAAGATAATGTTATCCTACAGTTAGTGATAAAATCGTGAGCTATTGTGAAGGTATATTATCCTAAGGTGCGAACTGTGAGTTCCGTGCCGAGGCATAACGGTCAATAATGATGCATACATTATCTATCGTTACCAAGTTTTAATGGACGTGCTCACGTGCAAGTGTATACAAAATAAACTAGATGCGCAAGCAATTACGGTGCATAAATCTTGACTCGAAATAAACGAGATGCGTGAACGAACGTCGAGTATTGTGACTGTGATGTTAGTTTATACGTACTGGGGTGCATAAATTAAAAACGCTATGCGTAAACGAGTCCGTACGTTCATATACTTCAATTGCTTGTGATTGCAAGGCTAACCAATGTAAGGAACGCGCTCATGCGCGAGATACATAATACGGAGTTACTGAAGGTGTGTTATCAAATAAAAACTAAAGCGTGTGATAAACTTACGAGTGCCGTTTCTTAGTGAGGGAAATGTACTTTCCATCATGTTAACGTGCAACAAGATAATGTTATCCTACAGTTAGTGATAAAATCGTGAGCTATTGTGAAGGTATATTATCCTAAGGTGCGAACTGTGAGTTCCGTGCCGAGGCATAACGGTCAATAATGATGCATTCATTATCTATCATTACCAAGTTTTAATGGACGTGCTCACGTGCAAGTGTATACAAAATAAACGAGATGCGCAAGCAATTACGGTGCATAAATCTTGACTCGAAATAAACGAGATGCGTGAACGAACGTCGAGTATTGTGACTGTGATGTTAGTTTATACGAACTGTGGTGCATAAATTAAAAACGCTATGCGTAAACGAGTCCGTACGTTCGTATACTTCAATTGCTTGTGATTGCAAGGCTAACCAATGTAAGGAACGCGCTCATGCGCGAGATACATAATACGGAGTTACTGAAGGTGTGTTATCAAATAAAAACCAAAGCGTGTGATAAACTTACGAGTGTTGTTTCTTAGTGAGGGAAATGTACTTTCCATCATGTTAACGTGCAACAAGATAATGTTATCCTACAGTTAGTGATAAAATCGTGAGCTATTGTGAAGGTATATTATCCTAAGGTGCGAACTGTGAGTTCCTTGTCACGGCGCAGCACTCCTCAGGATCTGGGCGACGCTCAAAGGGGTCCACCTCCTGACATCCCCAAACTCTGATTTAAATGATACCCAGAGTATTGAGGCGATCAAGCGAGGGATAGGGATAGGGTAGGTGCAGCGTGGGAAAAGGGGAGACCTGTAACAAAAATAAGCAAATGATTAGTAGGATATACAAGGCTAACTACTCTCATAATATCTCACTAGTGCTGTCTCAGTACCTGTTAGAGTTCATCCCCTACTGTATAGAACCTCTTTGTCTGGGAAGATACTTCTCTCACCGCAGGCAACAAAACATAAGCACCTATAAACCAAACACAGACCAGTTAGTACACCATCCACTTTTCTCTTTCTGGCAAATAATTAAGTAATATCCTCATACATACCCTCTACCACACACCCTCAAAACTAGAAGAAAAAAGGTAACAGCCTGCTCCAGTAAAGGAAGGAGTTAAAGGGCACTTCGTGAGGAATCAGGAAGTTCTGTCAAGATGCTGCAAACAATCCCGGCATAAATCACTCCTACTGGAATTTTAGACGGAATACAGGAAGACAGCACTCAGGAGAGTTACTCCAATGTCACGACTGAAATGCAACGAAGAAAAAACAAGAAAAGAAAAGGCGGTACCTCCCAGGAATGATTCAGGCGCAGGATACCATGGAGCTCCAACACCTCCTTTCCCTCTTTGACTCAAAGGGAAAGAAGAAAGCAGACCAGCCGTCGATAATCCAGGGGATAGGTAAGGAGTCAGTACTATTCCAGAGGCACCTCCCTCCAAGCCTCAACGTTGTTCCCGCTGCAGCCGCGGGCGGGAAAAAAAAACACGTTCTAAATGTTCAGCGCTCCTCCGAGCGCTAGTGGCAGAAGCGAACACACACCTTCCCCTCGATCTCTGCCGCAGACTAGAAAGTGGGAATAGAATGTTCGGCGCCTCGGACAGAGAGCGCCAGATCCGGCGGTACCAGCGGGACCTCAGCAGAGCAGCCGCTCTGCGTTTGACAATTTCCCGAGTCAACTGGAATCACGTACAACGCTCCCTGCGTTGTACGTGGTATTTCATCCCTCCCAGAAGGACGGCCTTCTGGGAGATGTAGTCCTGCCAGCGCTGTCGTTCTACACTGAGGTAGGCGCTCCGATGGATCAATGCCTGACAGAACGTCCTCCTCCCCCGCGCCTCCTAGATCCAGGTTTCCCAGGATTACGGGAATGGAACAGTCGCACCGCACGAGGGGCGTGGACGCCGACACACGGCTCCCAGGAATCGTCCTCGGACGGATACCCCTTCCAGGACACCAGGTACCATAGGCGGCCCTGGCGGTACCGGGAATCCAGAATGCGTCGCACCTCGTACTCCAGCTGTCCGTCCCTCATCACCAGGAGGCGCCGCCCTGCGCCGCGCACACTTCGCCGGTTTGAGCAGACCACAATGAAACACCGGGTGTATCCTCAAAGATGCTGGTAAGCGCAGTTTGTATGCCACAGGGTTGATCCTGCGAATAATGGTGTACGGGCCAATAAACCTGGGGTGAAAGATGCTGCG
The DNA here is from genome assembly GCA_963921515.1 of Calotriton arnoldi. NCBI lineage: Eukaryota > Metazoa > Chordata > Amphibia > Caudata > Salamandridae > Calotriton > Calotriton arnoldi. The sequence continues at coordinate 4,150,623 of CAWUFW010000515.1, read as the reverse complement.
GTATCGGAAGCGGATGTTCCTAGTAGAGAGCCATACCCTATCACCCACCTGATACGAAGGTCCATCTTGTCGATGGCGATCAGCCCATTTCTTATAGGTCTGCTTGGCATGGTCAAGATGTGTTTGTATTCGTCGGTGTATCAGCATGAGAGACTCCACCTGCACCATCACAGTAGGATGGTTCCGTACTTCACTTGGTATAACGAGAGGCAGAGTGGTGGCATGGAACCCTGTGTTTGCTCTGAACGGTGTTTCCCCAATAGAGCTGTGCCAAGCATTGTTATAGGATAGCTCGGCCAACCATAACAGGGACACCCAGGAATCGGTTGCGTCCTTTGAATAACACCGCAGGTATGTCTTTAGGGTTTGATTCAGCCGCTCTGTTTGACCATCGGTTTGCGGATGGAAGCTGGTGGATAGAGCGGCTTCCACCTGGAGAGCCTTGCACCACATCCGCCAGAACCTGGCAATGAACTGAGGTCCTCGATCAGATATAATGACCCTCGGGAGGCCGGGTAGACGCACTACATGCGTCAAAAGTAGTTGTGCTGTTTGTCCCGCAGTGGGTAGATTCCTACACGGGATAAAGTGACCCATTTTAGTAAGGCTGTCTACGACAACCAAAATCGCATCAAACCCTTGATCCATTGGTAAACCAAGGATAAAATCCAGACTGATCATTTGCCAAGGTTGGGAAAGAGTAGGCAGAGGCATCAGTCTCCCCTTGGTTTTGTTGTGTTCCCCTTTTGCACGAGCACACGTTTCACACTGTGACACCCATTGTTCCACGTCTTTAACCATCCTGTCCCACCAGAAATGTCGCTGAAGCAGGTGTAGCGTTTTCTTTTGTCCAGGATGACCCGCAAGTACTGCGTCATGACACCAATTGAAAGCCTTCAACCGGAGCGTGTGGGTAGGCAAGTACAGTTTGTTGTTGTGCAAGGGTACGCCATGCTTGAGGATCTGATGAGGACTTTGGTCCACCCACCGCCGCCATTGATCCGGGGACCGGTTGGTCGTGACTTGTTCGAGGAAGTGCTCCACAGTGACCACACATAGGACCTTCTCAGGGTTCACGATTGCCTCCGGACGGTCTTGTTGGGGCACATTACCCTCTCCTTGCCTGGACAGGGAGTCCGCTTTTTTGTTATCTGATCCAGGACGGAAGGTGATCAAGAAATCGTATTCCGCGAAGAACAGCATCCACCGCATTTGTCTCTGTGAGAGGTGTCTGGCTGTCTTCATGAACTGAAGATTTCGGTGGTCCGAGTATACTGTGATGGGATGATGGGCCCCCCACAAGTAGTGTCTCCACTCTTGGAAGGCCTTCTTAATGGCCAATAGTTCTTTTTCGGCCACGGTGTAATTGGTCTCGGCAGAGCTCAGCTTCTTAGAAAGGAACGCCACCGGATGCAGCTGCCCTGTGTGTTTATCTCTTTGTGACAACACGGCTCCGACCGCCACCTCAGAGACGTCTGCTTCTACCACGAAATGTATGTCGACCTGTGGGTGTCGCAGGATGGGTGCGGTACAAAAGGCCTTTTTCAGTTGGGTAAACGCCTCCATGGCTTCGGAGGTCCAATGAAAAGACATTCCTTTCCTCAACAACCTAGTTACTGGAGCGGCCAACTGTGAAAAATGAGAGATGACCCTCCGATAGTAGTTGGAGAAACCCAAAAAGCATTGCACCTCTCTCACACTCTTGGGAACAGGCCAATCCTGAACCGCCTCCACTTTTCTTTCAGCCATTCTTAACCCCTGAGGACTCAAAACGACCCCCAAAAACTCGACCTCAACCATGCTGAACTCACACTTGCTTAGCTTGCATAACAAGCTATGTTCTTGCAGTCTTTTGAGGATCAGGATGACATGTCTGGTATGTTGTTCCGGTGAGACTGAATAGATCAGAATGTCATCGATGTACACAATCACGATTCGATCTATGTAGTCCTTGAGCACGTCATTGAGGAAGTACTAGAATGCCGCCGGGGCGTTACACAGCCCGAACGGCATAACCAAGTATTCAAACAACCCGTACCGTGTTTTGAATGCGGTCTTCCACTCATCCCCCTCGCGAATGCGTACTAAGTGATAGGCCCCCCTTAAATCAAGTCTGGTGTAGATGTTGGCCTCCCTCACCTGATCCAGCAATACGGGGATAAGCGGCAACGGATATCGGTTTCTCACCGTGTTCTTATTCAATGACCGATAATCGATACAAGTCCTTAACTCACCGTTGGCTTTCGCCGTGAAGAAAAGAGGAGAGGCGGCTGGGGAACGAGACGGGCGAATGAAGCCGATGGCACTATAATGTTCGAGGTATTCGCGCAAGTGTTTAGTCTCGGGTTCGGATAACGCATAGACTCTGCATGATGGAATACTGGCTCCAGCCACCAGGTCTATGCGACAATCATAGTCGCGATGTGGGGGTAAGATCTCGGCCTTGACCTCGCAAAACACCTCCCGGTAAATGGCATATTCTGGAGGTAACTCTGTCTCTTTCTCTGCTGCGGTGGCAACTTGATATATCTGGGCTAGGGCCAAAGTGTGTGAACAGTTGTCTTTCATGCACATATCTAGGCATTCCGGTGATTGAAAGCGAACGGTTTTCAGTCTCCAATCCATGGTAGGGTTATGTTGCCACAACCATGGCATGCCCAAGTTGACCTCGTATTGAGGCGCCTCGATAATATTCAGCATGATATCCTACACGTGATCTTGGGGATCCCCTTTGAGGACCAGCTCGACCACTTCTGTGTGTTCTGTGATGGGACCTGACTTCAACGGGGTGCCGTCAACCGCTAACACCCTTTCAGGTTTGTGGCTAGGCACTCTGGCTAACCACAGTCGGTGTACCAAACCGCTATCTATGAAGTTCCCAGTGGCCCCAGAATCTATCATGGTCCATACCTGATGGTCTTGTTGTCCCGTCCTAAGGATCATGGACAGCACTATGTGGGACTCAGTGTTTTTTACCTCAGTAACCGCTAATGACGGCAATCTCCATTCCTTCTCTGCTGGTTCCCCTCTGGGATACTCTGTCTCGACAGAGTCTCAAGCACTGGTGGACCCAAACTCCACGGTTGCCACTCTTTTGTTGGAATAATACGTGTTCCTTTTCTTGGATTTCAGGGGGCAATCCATCACATAGTGCCCCTTCTTCCCACAATACATATAGAGGCCTTGCGCCCGGCGGCTCTCTCTCTCCGTTTTAGATAACGGGGGTCTAAGAGCCCCCCACATCCATCGGTTCTGGCCCTGGTTCCAACGAGGGATGAGAGGAACGATTTTCATACCCCATCCCCACCACGGCTCTCTCGCCTCTTCTCCGGTCCCCTCCCCGCTCAGCCAATCTATGGTCTAACCGCAAGATGAGATTTATCAAATCGGTGCATGTGGTGGGCTGTGGATCGATACGTGCTAACACATCCTTCATCTCATCCCTTAACCCTTGATAGTAGAGTGACATCCTTTTCTCCTCTGGCCAGGCCGTTTCTGCCACCAGGCGGTTAAAGGCCGTCATATAGGAGACTAGGTCCTTATTACCCTGACGAAGTTCCAGCAGCTCTCTATCCGCGCTAAACGTGTTAGCCCGGCGATCGAATACCCTCTCGAATTCCCTCCAAAAGGCCGCCCAATCCGAAAGCAACGGATCGTCGTTCCTGACCAAAGGAACTGCCCAATTGGCGGCATCCCCTGTCAGATACGAGATGGCAAAAGCCACCCTAGAAAGATTATTGGGGAAAGAGGCAGGTTTACAAGAAAAATGCAATGCTATTTGGGTCAGAAATGTTTGTATCCTTAACGGATCGCCCGAGTACCTCTCCGGACTAGCCAAAGGAATGGGCGGCGGAACCGTCACCTGTATCTGAGGAGTGGCTGATGACACATCGAATGGATTCCTTAACTGTCTATCCACCCTCTCTCTCAAAGCCGCAGTCTCAGCGCGAGAAGCTGCCAATTCCTGCTGTACCACTACCAAAGCTTGTAATACTTCATCTAAAGACGCCATCTTTGGGACTGGCCCAGACCGGGAGGAGTAATATTCGTGGGTACGTGATTCTGTCACGGCGCAGCACTCCTCAGGATCTGGGCGACGCTCAAAGGGGTCCACCTCCTGACATCCCCAAACTCTGATTTAAATGATACCCAGAGTATTGAGGCGATCAAGCGAGGGATACGGATAGGGTAGGTGCAGCGTGGGAAAAGGGGAGACCTGTAACAAAAATAAGCAAATGATTAGTAGGATATACAAGGCTAACTACTCTCATAATATCTCACTAGTGCTGTCTCAGTACCTGTTAGAGTTCATCCCCTACTGTATAGAACCTCTTTGTCTGGGAAGATACTTCTCTCACCGCAGGCAACAAAACATAAGCACCTATAAACCAAACACAGACCAGTTAGTACACCGTCCACTTTTCTCTTTCTGGCAAATAATTAAGTAATATCCTCATACATACCCTCTACCACACACCCTCAAAACTAGAAGAAAAAAGGTAACAGCCTGCTCCAGTAAAGGAAGGAGTTAAAGGGCACTTCGTGAGGAATCAGGAAGTTCTGTCAAGATGCTGCAAACAATCCCGGCATAAATCACTCCTACTGGAATTTTAGACGGAATACAGGAAGACAGCACTCAGGAGAGTTACTCCAATGTCACGACTGAAATGCAACGAAGAAAAAACAAGAAAAGAAAAGGCGGTACCTCCCAGGAATGATTCAGGCGCAGGATACCATGGAGCTCCAACACCTCCTTTCCCTCTTTGACTCAAAGGGAAAGAAGAAAGCAGACCAGCCGTCGATAATCCAGGGGATAGGTAAGGAGTCAGTACTATTCCAGAGGCACCTCCCTCCAAGCCTCAACGTTGTTCCCGCTGCAGCCGCGGGCGGGAAAAAACACGTTCTAAATGTTCAGCGCTCCTCCGAGCGCTAGTGGCAGAAGCGAACACACACCTTCCCCTCGATCTCTGCCGCAGACTAGAAAGTGGGAATAGAATGTTCGGCGCCTCGGACAGAGAGCGCCAGATCCGGCGGTACCAGCGGGACCTCAGCAGAGCAGCCGCTCTGCGTTTGACAATTTCCCGAGTCAACTGGAATCACGTACAACGCTCCCTGCGTTGTACGTGGTATTTCATCCCTCCCAGAAGGACGGCCTTCTGGGAGATGTAGTCCTGCCAGCGCTGTCGTTCTACACTGAGGTAGGCGCTCCGATGGATCAATGCCTGACATTCCGTGCCGAGGCATAACGGTCAATAATGATGCATACATTATCTATCGTTAACAAGTTTTAATGGACGTGCTCTCGTGCAAGTGTATACAAAATAAACGAGATGCGCAAGCAATTACGGTGCATAAATCTTGACTCGAAATAAATGAGATGCGTGAACGAACGTCGAGTATTGTGACTGTGATGTTAGTTTATACGTACTGGGGTGCATAAATTAAAAACCGCTCTGCGTAAACGAGTCCGTACGTTCGTATACTTCAATTGCTTGTGATTGCAAGGCTAACCAATTTAAGGAACGCGCTCATGCGCGAGATACATAATACGGAGTTACTGAAGGTGTGTTATCAAATAAAAACCAAAGCAGACACAAGAAGAACAGTCACCCAGGCCCTCGTCAGTAGCAGACTGGACTATGGGAACGCCCTCTACGCGGGAGCCCCGGCCAAGCTCATCAAGCGACTGCAACGCATACAAAACGCCTCCGCACGATTGATCCTCGACGTACCACGCCACAGCCACATCACCCCCACTTGAGGAACCTGCACTGGCTCCCCGTCGACAGGAGGATCACCTTCAAACTCCTCACCCACGCACACAAGGCACTCCACAAAACTGGCCCAGCCTACCTCAACAGACGACTCTTCTTCTACGTCCCCAACCGCCAGCTCCGCTCCGCCGACCTCTCCCTCGCCACCGTCCCCCGCATTCGAAGAACAACCACCGGCGGCAGATCCTTCTCACACCTCGCCGCCAAGACCTGGAACACCCTTCCACTAAGCCTACGAAAGACCCAAGACCTGCTGACCTTCAGGAGGCTACTCAAGACCTGGCTGTTCGACCAGTAGCAGCATCCCCCCCCCTTCCCTCTCCCCAGCGCCTTGAGACCCTCGCGGGTAAGTAGTGCGCTCTACAAATTCTGTGATTGATTGATTGATTGAAAGCGTGTGATAAACTTACGAGTGCCGTTTCTTAGTGAGGGTTCAATCGCTCGGTGGTGAAAGACGCTGTGTCTAAGTATGCCGGTTAAATGTACAACCATCATGAAAGTAGGACTACGGTCTATATCGTAAATGGCGGCCATGTTGTAATGGTGTTTTGTGTTTTATCGCCTAAACAAAATATAAAACTGACAGTAATTACTAGGAATGTGAATAATACATATAAACAGTGCAGTGAGTGAAACGCAGTTTGAAAACAAATGAACTTCAGAGGTCTGAATTAATGAGTCATATGCAAAACGAGTGTTCAATCTGGCAAACAATTATAGGTAACATGAATATTCCATGCGTTCATTCATTCCAAATGGTTTTAAAGTCTCCAATAGTTTAATCCAAGCATTTTCTCTTTGTAGGAGGTATTTGTTGATATCACGACCCTCCACCTTTGTGATAACTTCCAGGATTAAAAATTTTAACTGGCTGACTTTGTGGTGATTTTCCAGAAAATGACTAGCAACAACTGATTTCATGTTCTTAGTGCGTATATTCGATTTGTGTTCATTAATCCTGGTTTTTCTTTTGCGTTCAGTCTTTCCAACATATGCTTGTCCACAGGGACATTTTAAAAGGTAAATCACATTCATTGTGTCACATGTGGCTGTGACACGCAACTTTATGCTGTTTCCTTTTCGTGGATGTGTGATGATGGGTCCAGGGATTATATTATTGCAATTGTTGCAGTTGTAACAAGGTGCTGTACCTTTATAGATAGCTCGATCATCTTTGTTAGGATGTTTCAATATTTCTCCCAAATTTTGGCTTCTCTTGTAAGCGAATATCGGCGGTTCTTTGAGTAGATTGTTAAACTCATGTTCTTGTGTTAAGATAGGCCAATGTTGTTTGATGATGCGTTTATACGCCTTGCTCATAGTGGAAAACTTAGAAACTATAACAATTCTGTTGCTTTCTTTTCGGTCTGATTTTGAAAGTAATTCATTGCGGGTTCTTTGGTGACACCGAAGTTTCGCTTGTTTTACTATGTGTGTGGGGTACCCTCTTGATGCAAATCTTTGTTGCATCTCTTCAATGCGTTGAGTGGCTGTGGTTGGATTTGATACTATTCTCTTCACTCTGAGCATTTGAGAATACGGTAAATGTCTTTTCAATCTCTCTTGATGAAAGCTGCTGTAATGCAATGTATTGTTTCGATCGGTGGTCTTCCTGTAAATGTCTGTCTCAAATCCGTTTTCAGTCTTAGTGATGTGTACATCCAAAAATGTGATGCTTCGTTCTTGCATTTCAAATGTGAACTGAATTCTGTCATTGATGGTATTAAGGTTATTAAGTGCATCGAGCAGATCCGTTTTCAAGCCATTCCATACAATGAAAATGTCATCAATATATCGTAAAAATAATTTGTTGTATATGTTCCATGGCGACTTGGTTAAGATATTCTCCTCCTCAAATCTTTCCATGAACAGATTTGCATATGCAGGTGCAGCGCAATTACCCATGGAAGTCCCCGATAGTTGGAGAAACCATTGTTCTTTCCATTTGAAATAACTTTGCAAAAGGGTAAAATGTAACAATTCCATCAAGAATATCTGCATGTCAGGATCGAGATCAGTGTGCAATAAAATGTGTTCTATGGCTTCAATCCCCAAACGATGAGGTATGGAGGTATATAAAGATTGTACGTCCATGGTGCACAGTAAGATGGGTTCATCTGTGTCAAAGGTGATTTGCTGTAGTTTCAGCAAAAAATCAGTTGTATCCTTTACATAAGTTTTCATTTTCAAGACACTGGGTTGAAGGTATCGATGGGTTGATGGTATCGATGGGTTGATGTATACTGCCTATGGTGGACACTATTGGCCTGAATGGTGGATGTGTAGCGTTGCGGAGAAATGTTAACTACGCATTCCATTAAAAACACCGTCCCGCGTAGTGGAATCAGCTTCTAAACTGCACCCACAAATGCTTTGATAAAGCAACTTTACATGCTAAAATACATTAACCTAATTCACAAAAAGTGAACTTGAGAGGTGATGATTTTGGGATCCCCCCTAACCTAGGGGGAGGACCAAGCACATGCCTTGAACACAAAGAGCACATCATGCTGAACGATTCAGTGGTGGTCCCATCCTGTTAGGACCATCCCAAGCACAGTTATGGGCAAAAATACAATCCCAACCAAAGGCCCTGCAAAGCATTATGGGATGAGATTAGCAGTGGGCAGTGAATATTATAGTATCCAATATCAAAATAATTCTACAAAGAGCTGCAGTTCAACTCGTCATTACTAGGTGTCCCTCACGAGTCAAATGCAAAAGCATTGAAATTATTACATCAAGCTGCAGTTCCACTAGTCGTTACTAGGTGTCCCTCACGACGGGAGCGAAGTTTGCGGACAGAGTTTTTGTTCAACATCGTGGAATTCCGTGTAGTAGTACTCCTCCAACTACGCCCACCCTTACTGTCAACCTCACTTTCGTAATATGAGGTGTTCAAAACCACTATTGCTCCGCCTTGTCTGCGAGTTGCTGTGTGGTGTGAGTCCCCGGAGTTGGTCTTGTTCTTCGGTGCGACGGTCTTGGAGAACATTCTCATAAAAATGTCTAAGCCATAGTTTTCTCATCAGTTTGAATAAGCTGATTTCAAGTTCTAGGCTGTTGGTGTATGTTGTGGGGACGAATGATGTTCCCCTCTGTAATGTCTTTAATTCCATTTCATCCAACTGTTGGTCAGATATGTTGATAACAAGATTTAAGTTACTGTTGTTTTCTTCCGTTTGTCCTTCTTCGTTCCTGCTGTTATGCTCCTGGTGTGAGGAGTTTCTCTTTTTTGGCCCCGCCGGGGTCGTCTTTGTCTGGTGGGCCTGATTCTAAAAAAAGGCCCACTAGAAGTATGTGGTTGTTCAATGGTTGATGGTATGGGAAATATTTGTGGTCTTGTGTTTTTAGACATGTCGCTGTCGGACGATGATGTGTCAGTTTGTTGTGTATATGGTTTATTCTGTCTGCGACGTGTGTATACTTTAGCCCAACTGTAAACTTCCCCCAACTTATAATCCACTGTATCATGACGAAATTTACGTATTTTTCTCTCGTTTACTTCTTGTGAATGTTTGGTGAGCTGTTCGTTGATGTCCTCTAGAACTTTGGACCAATCCTCTGTAGACATTGAGTTTGTCAATTCCGTGGTGACAAGTACTATTTCTTTAGAGAGTTCCTCTAGTATGTTTGATAGCTCCTCAATGATTAAAAGAATTAAATCCAATGAACATTTATTCAAGATCGCATACCAACGATCTTTGAATTTTTGGGCGTTCTTACATAAAGAAGGTTTTAGTGATATTCTTAAACCCCGTGGTATGCGCTGAGCTCGATGATATTTTATAAGTGTACTAGCATGTAATCGCTGATTGATCTCTTGTTTCAACAAGTAGATTAGTTGTTTGATATTTTGTTCTTTGTTGCGGGGAGTAGTTGATTGTGTAGTCTCCTCATGTATTAAGGCATAGATGCGTGTGGCTTCTTCATTAGCAAATGCAAAGGTGTCCGCCCGTAGATCTGTAATTTTTGAAATCTCCTCAAAGGCATGTTGGTTTAGTAGCGGTGTGCTGCGTTCAAATGATTGAAACAGGATAAACTAATTAATTGTTGTACGCACACAGCCAATTATCATCTAATAGTTCAAATAATGTTCGAAGTTTTTTTCAAAGTTTTTTGATGTGCTCCTGGGGTAGCGTACTCCGGTCCTGTACCTTATGTCATACTGTTTAACTGCGTATCCTGTGATAGGATGCGTCCCCCATGGGCACTAAAAGACCCTATGAAGGGTTAACCGATTAATGTAAACTCTTTGATGTCCAATGTGGTAAGAACCAGTATTATTCCAAATAGTTTATCATCATTCTGATTTTTAATCCACTGTACATGTGTTTTTCAATTCATACATGATCTTGACATATACATTATTCTACGGCTATTCCATTGATGTTCCAATGCATTTCGGGTAAAATACCCTTCATCAGGGAACAAGAGCTGTAATTCAATCAAAACAAAATACTATGAGGAGTCTTCCATAAGTCGATGTCCCAAATTTTTTTACTTTCCATCATGTTAACGTGCAACAAGATAATGTTTTCCTACAGTTAGTGATAAAATCGTGAGCTATTGTGAAAGTATATTATCCTAAGGTGCGAACTGTGAGTTCCGTGCCAAGGCATAACAGTCAATAGTGATGCATACATTATCTAAGCATAACTGCATCGTTACCAAGTTTTACTGGACGTGCTCACGTGCAAGTGTATACAAAATAAACAAGATGCGCGAGCAATGTTTAGTAAACGCGCATTACGGTGCATAAATCTTGACTCGAAAAGAAATAAACGAGATGCGTGAACGAACGTCGAGTATTGTGACTGTGAAGTTAGTTTATACGTACTGGGGTGCATAAATTAAAAATGCTATGCGTAAACGAGTCCGTACGTTCGTATACTTCCATTGCTTGTGACTGCAAGGCTAACCAATGTAAGGAACGCGCTCATGTGCGAGATACATAATACAGAGTTACCGAAGGTGTGTTATCAAATAAAAACCAAAGCGTGTGATAAACTTACGAGTGCTGTTTTTTAGTGCGGGTTCAATCGCTCGGTGGTGAAAGACGCTGTGACTAAGTATGCTGGTTAAAAGTACAACTATCATGAAAGTAAGACTACGGTCTATATCGTAAATGGCGGACATGTTGTAATGGTGTTTTGTGTTTTATCGTCTAAACAAAATATACAACTGACAGTAATTACTAGGAATGTGAATAATACACATAAACAGTGCAGTGAGCGAAACGCAGTTTGAAAACAAATGAACTTCAGAGGTCTGAATTAATGAGTCATATGCAAAACGAGTGTTCAATCTGGCAAACAATTAAAGGTAACATGAATATTCCGTGCATTCATTCATTCCAAATTCATTGCGGGTTATTTGGTTCACATTTGAAATACAAGAACGAAGCATCATATTTTTGCATGTACACATCACTAAGACTGAAAACGGATTTGAGACAGACATTTACAGGAAGACCACCGATCGAAACATTACATTGCATTACAGCAGCTTTCATCAAGAGACATTGAAAAGACATTTACCGTATTCTCAAATGCTTAGAGTGAAGAGAATAGTATCAAATCCAACCACAGCCACTCAACGCATTGAAGAGATGCAACAAAGATTCGCATCAAGAGGGTACCACACACACATAGTAAAGCAAGCGAAACTTCGGTGTCACCAAAGAACCCGCAATTAATTACTTTCAAAATCGGACCGAAAAGAAAGTAACAGAATTGTTATAGTTTCTAAGTTTTCCACTATGAGCAAGGCGTATAAATGCATCATCAAACAACATTGGCCTATCTTAACACAAGAACGTGAGTTTAACAATCTATTCAAAGAACCGCCGATATTCGCTTACAAGAGAAGCCAAAATTTGGGAGAAATATTGAAACATCCTAACAAAGATGATCGAGCTATCTATAAAGGTACAGCACCTTGTTACAACTGCAACAATTGCAATAATATAATCCCTGGACCCATCATCACACATCCACGAAAAGGAAACAGCATAAAGTTGCGTGTCACAGCCACATGTGACCCAATGAATGTGATTTACCTTTTAAAATGTCCCTGTGGACAAGCATATGTTGGAAAGACTGAACGCAAAATAAAAACCAGGATTAATGAACACAAATCGAATATACGCACTAAGAACATGAAATCAGTTGTTGCTAGTCATTTTCTGGAAAATCACCACAACGTCAGCCAGTTAAAATTTTTAATCCTGGAAGTTATCACAAAGGTGGAGGGTCGTGATAACAACAAATACCTCCTACAAAGAGAAAATGCTTGGATTAAACTATTGGAAACTTTAAAACCATTTGGAATGAATGAACGCATGGAATATTCATGTTACCTTTAATTGTTTGCCAGATTGAACACTCGTTTTGCATATGACTCATTAATTCAGACCTCTGAAGTTCATTTGTTTTCAGACTGCGTTTCACTCACTGCACTGTTTATATGTATTATTCACATTCCTAGTAATTACTGTCAGTTTTATATTTTGTTTAGACGATAAAACACAAAACACCATTACAACATGGCCGCCATTTACGATATAGACCGTAGTCCTACTTTCATGATAGTTGTACATTTAAACGGCATACTTAGTCACAGCGTCTTTCACCACCGAGCAATTGAACCCGCACTAAGAAACGGCACTCGTAAGTTTATCACACTCTTTGATTCTTATTTGATAACACACCTTCGGTAACTCCGTATTATGTATCTCGCACATGAGCGCGTTCCTTACATTGGTTAGCCTTGCAGTCACAAGCAATTGACGGACTCGTTTACGCATAGCGTTTTTAATTTATGCACCCCAGTACGTATAAACTAACAGCACAGTCACAATACTCGACATTCGTTCACGCATCTTGTTTATTTCGAGTCAAGATTTATGCACCGTAATGCGCGTTTACTAAACATTGCTCGCGCATCTCGTTTATTTTGTATACACTTGCACATGAGCACGTCCATTAAAACTTGGTAACGATGCAGTTATGCTTAGATAATGTATGCATCATTATTGACCGTTATGCCTCGGCACGGAACTCACAGTTCGCACCTCAGGATTAGGATAATATACCTTCACAATAGCTCACGATTTTATCACTAACTGTAGGATAACATTATCTTGTTGCACGTTAACATGATGGAAAGTACATTTTTTTTGGACATCGACTTATGGAAGTCTCCTCATAGTATTTTGTTTTGATTGAATTACAGCTCTTGTTCCCTGATGAAGGGTATTTTACCCGAAATGCATTGGAACGTCAATGGAATAGCCGTAGAATAATGTATATATCAAAATCATGTATGAATTGAAAAACACATGTACAGTGATTTAAAAATCAGAATGATGATAAACTATTTGGAATAATACTGGTTCTTACCACATTGGACATCAAAGAGTTTACATTAATCGGTTAACCCTTCATAGGGTCTTTTAGTGCCCATGGGGGACGCATCCTATCACAGGATACGCAGTTAAACAGTATTGTGTTGAAGAGTCCCACCACCATCATCAGAGTCCTGGCTCTCCTACCCAGATATGGAGGATTGTCCCACTGCCGCCAGTACCTCTGCCCTACCCAAAGCAGCCTGTGCTTTGGTGGGTCTGCCACATATGATTCCGCCAGTCTTAGTTGCACATCTTCGTTTTTGTGACTGCCAATCTCCCCCATTTTTGGAAGGGGGTGTTCTGCATTGGTGGTCCTTTCTATTCTATAGCCAGGACCACGCCTCCTTTGGTGTTGCAAAAAACATTGTCTCAGAGCCTGAGATGACCTGTAGCTTCGCCAGGGAATAACAGAGCATATTTGATATTCAAGATGCGGAGGCGCTGTTTCACATCACAAAATGCATCTCGTGACTTGTGGACATTCATGTTATAATCTGGCAATATGGTGACCGTACTATTGTTCACAGTCCAGGGACCTTTGGCTCGAGCCAGTTGCAGTATATTGTCCCGGTCCCTAAAATTGAAAAGTCTCGCAACCACCGGTCATGGTGGTGCTCCCGGTGCGGCTAGGCACCCTGTGCACTCTTTCAGCCGAAAAGAATTTAGAGGCCTTTCCTCCTAGCACCTCCTCGGTCAACCGGTTTCCAGGTAGAAGTCCATACTCGGTCCTTCCGCTCCCTCCAGAAGACCAACCACATTAATGTTGTTCCACCATGTGGGTCCTTCAGAATCATCTGTTCTGGTTCTCAATAGCGCCACTTCTTTCTGTAGTGCATCTATCTGTAGTTGATGATCCGTGACTGTAGGGCGACCCGCCTCCAATGCCTGTTCTGTGTCCAGCACCCTGTCCATTAATTTCTTGGGATCGTCTCTCAGGAGCCCTACGTCGATTATCAGGGAGTCTAACTTCGGTGGCCCTAAGTTTACTGACCCCCACTAGAAGTTCTGAAAATTTCTTAGTATGATCCTGCAGGAAGAGCTCCACTGTGGTTTGCCCCATTTCAGCATTGGTGCACTCATGCGGACCGTCTCCACTTTTTCCCTTTTGGGCCTTTGGCCATCATATATAGCTGGCCATGGAGTCCGGTCGCTTGATTCCAGCCATCTCCTTCTATGGCCTTGTGTGCCAACTTCTCTTTCCCTGCTCTAGTATGGGAGAGGAGAGTTCAGAAGAAATGGCAGTCTGTGTCGCATGTCATCAATTAGGGAGGTGCGAGCTTCCTCCAACCAGCAATCTCCTCCCCAATCAGTCCCAAGCAGTGCCAGATTCCTTACAACCCTATTAGGTCTCCACCAATGGGGCAGAAAGGAGAACAGCCATGCGCTCCATACACTCCTCCAGGCAGGCGTCCGGTGCAAACCGTTATGTCCCTACACCGGTGCTGGCAGGAGCTGGATAGTTGCCTCTAATCTCCACTCGCTCCAGCGTTTCGAGGCCCCCTGCCTCTGATTGGTTCCCATGGTTCTCTCAATGGCCGCAGCTGCAGCGCTCCACGGTGCCTACGACCCAGACAGGGCTTACCAACCGGGAGTTCACATTGCAGTCTCCGCCCTACAATGAGGCCGCAGCCCGTGAGGCCCAGGCGAAGGTGCAGGTCGCTGTATCTTGTCACCGTCTAGTGTCACTGGGGGTAGTCCGACGTGAGTTTATGCACGTCCCCTTGTGTCTCTGGTGAGGCACAGACACCTGCATCCCCTACCAGAGGGTGATGTGGGGGATGGAGATGGAGAAATTACTGCGGCGGGTTGGAGCTCGCGATCAGGCAACCGTCTTGTCCACCATCTTGCACCCCCTGCAGTCAACACTTGCCGCCCTTGGACTTCCCACGGAAGGATCAACCTGCCCTGTGGAGACCCCCAACTTGCAGTCAACGTCACCCGAGACTCTAGGGGTTAACCGCACAGTGGAGCCCTCCGTCAGCTCCTGAATCTTGTCTTTTAGTTCTTCATCAGCAGGAGCTTGTGCCTTGCGGGTCCCAAGCAGGCTTTTAATCTTGATTGACCACTCGGCCCCTGGGGTGCTGCTCCAGCCTCCATCTCGTCAGCAGCGAAGGGGACACACATTTCGTGCCACTATGACTTCCCAGCGCAATGCAAAGAAAGACAGTTTTATATACGAAACACACCTGCTCAAAGCCAATTGGAAGCGGCTACGATCCCGGTGGCTTGACCTCCAATATCTCTCATCGGGCTCTGGGAAGAAGGCCGGTATGGCCATACTTTTGGCGACACACTTCCGTGGGAGGGTGACACAAACACATACTGAGATACCTGGCAGACTCCTATTGCAGCGTATTGACATAAAGGGACATAGGATTACATTGGCCAACCTCTAGGGCCCTAACGACGACCAGGAAGCCTTTCTAAAGGAGGCGCTAGGTCGTATTTTTACCACCCCAGGCATGGATATTATTACAGTTGGGGACTTCAACATAGTTGTTGATTCACAGTTATATAGGTCTGCCCAGAGACAAAGGCAAACACAACAAGATGATGGATGGAGTGCTGAAACATTTCAACCCCCAGTCACAGATCTGGGTGTATTCCATTATTCTTTTGCTCACTATGCCACCCTAGGTTGGACCCAGCCTTATGCAAATCAGTCTTGACCCTGTTCCTCATGGGAACAGTCCAGCCCCAACTGTCAGGTCAGGTCCTCCCTGGACCGGAAACAAGCATCCTGGGACAGTTTCGGGGTTTTATCCCTCATCAGCCAGGCTAGCATGAATCCAATGGCACAGTGACAAGGGGCCCACGTCTGGGTCATACCCTTGGCCAATTTGGGCGAACATAGCAAACACATCAAGATGATGGACGGAGAGCTGAAACTTTTCAACCACTCACCCCCAGTCACAGATCTGGGTTTAATCCATCGTTCTTTTGCTCACTATGCCACCCCCAGGTTTGACCCAGCCATATGCAAATCAGTCTTGACCCAGTTCCTCATGGGAACAGTCCAGCCCGAACTGCCAGGCCAGGTCCACCCTGGACCAGAAACAAGCATCCTGGGACCGGTTTCTGGGTTTCACCCCTCATCAGCCAGACTAGCTTGAATCCAGTGGTACAGCGAGCAAGTCTGGGCATACCCTTGGCCAAACTTCAAAAATCATCTATACTAAACCTCACCAATCCCGAAGCAGACAGAGCACCGCTGGAGGCTGTTTTTCCATGCACCTGGGCCACACATGGGGTGAGATAGCTGGGCTTGCAGATACACTCCACTCCTAATAAGATGACAGAACAAAATTATGCCACACTCCTGACATTCGCCCTCTGAGACTTGTCCAAATGGAAAGGAGATGGCCTGTTTTGGCTGGGCCGATTGGCAGCGGTTAAGTTGACGCTCTAACAGACAGTATTGTATGCCATGCAGACACTGCCGCTTCAACCTCCCCCACAGATGCTAGAAAAATTGCAGTCGTATACGGGAGTTCCTTTGGGACGGGAGGAAGGCGAGGATGGCAAAGGCACAAGCATATCTGCCCCAAGCCCCGGAGAGACTGGGGGTCTTGATATTATCAAGCAGCACAACTGCATTATATGGTGGAGTGGTCCCGTCCAAGCGCTGACAAGCACAGGTGCTTCATTGACCAATCAGTGGCGAGCATGCATATCTGGAATGTTCCATGACTACAGAGGGAACACCGACCGACTGGGGTATATGTCTCACCAATACTCCGTGCCACCATGGGGTGTGGGATGAGTTACAAACTCAGAAGGAACTGTCCACTCCCATATCCCCCCAGACACCAATAATAGGGAATTCCGGATTCCCCCCCATGCAACATGGTACCCCATTCAATGTATGGCAAGATGCCAACTGAAAAGGATAGGTGACCTTTTTGACGTTGATGGATTTTCCTCAACTCCAATCGGCTTATGGTCTCCCATCAGTGGCCTGCTGGCAGTACATAATTATTCGCCATTTGGTGTCCCAGCCCTCGGTTCGTTCCCATGCCAGTAGACCACTCACCCAGTTCGAAAAGTGGCTCCTCACCAGCTCCTCGATAAACATCTTCTTTCTGACATATACACCTTCCTTATTACACTGCAGACATTACCTAAAACACCTGCAAAGCATAGATGGGACGTGGAGTGCGAGCACACTGTTGCTGACAGGGAGTGGCGTGATACCCTCCACCGCGCTCCAGCCTCAGCGCCCAGCACATCTAGTAAAGAAATGTTTCTCAAGATAGCACACTATTGGTACAACACCCCAGCAAGAATCGCACACTGGAAAGTAGGCGGGACAGTGCATGCCAGTGACAATGTGGGCAGATGGGTACTCTCACTCATATTCTATAGCAGTGTCCTAAAATAAGTTATTTTTGGCAGGAGGTACCGGTCGCAGTGGAGGGAATATATGAAACTGACAACCCCAGTTTCCCAGCTATGTCCTGTTGGGACTCTCAAACCCACTGACATACCCTCTAAAGTCAACTGAGGGGTGTGCCATCACCTTAGCGCTGGGAACTGCAAAACAGCATTTGCTCTCCCGATGGGGCTCGGAAACGATCCTGACTCTCACGGATTGGCATCACAAGCTATGGGAACAGCTGGGGCTGGAAAAGCTGACGGTCGTATCGACACACATGCTACCATTATTCAACAAGCCATGGGGACCTTGCATCCGCTATCTCGCTGACAAATTTCAAGGACTGACAGGCCCGACATTCCTACAAGTTCTTCACCTGACCCACAATGGTCGTGGCCACACTTAGACTGGTGGAAGGTTGCTGTTCATGAACTGGCTCTACTCTCCCCCCAATGCTTCCTTATCATGTTCTTGATGTCTTACTCATTCCTTTGGTCAACACCATGCACATACCCCTGCTTGTCCTCTTGCTTCACTCTTCCTCCCTGCATCCCACTACTTTCCCCTCTCCTGGATGTAGGTGGGATGATTGTTGTATCTTGTTTCATATACTACTAATAAAAAAGATCTTAAACCTACAAATGTAGCAGGCATTTAAGAGGGTGATCTCTTTAAGGTCCATGGGGAATTAACACTTGTTTAGAAGGTGAAATAGTATTGAAAAGCGAGGACTCCATCGAAGTCTTTGGAGGCATTTCATTTGTCAAGTACGTGAATAGAAGTAAAAAGAGGGGGGCACTTGCCAAATGTGGGTGAGTTGATAGGTAAGTTGTATCCCTAAACACCCTCTCTGTGACACACAGATTACCACTGACAACCTGCGAATGATACCAAAACAACTTCTAAGATAAAATCATGAACATGCGGGGGTGGGGAGTGTGCATCCTCGCCATCTGCAGCCTCTCTGGCCCGCCCCCAGCACTCTCTTCTGCTGCATAGAGTATTGGTACCAAGACAAGAAAACAGTGGACCATAGTAAAATAACAATGAAGACCATCACATGGAGTTTAAGTATGGGTTACCAATGCTGCCACGGTCTTGCCCTTTGGTATGCCTGACACTGCTCTTACAATCCTTTGTCTCAGGTGCCATAATGCTCTTCAGGGCACATGTACAAAAAGAGTGGTAGCAAAAAGTGTTTGGACAGTGCAACCAGTCTTTAATTCTGTGAGTGGCCTATGTATTAATAGGTTGCATCTCAAAATCTCCCGTCCCGGGGCGGTGGGGGGGGGGAATCACACACCAACCTGCCTATTAGCTAGGCAGGTCGCTATTTCTGACCCCCTGTGATTGGCTAAGAACACAGGAATGACAACCTGCAAGATCCATGTGCTTACATTCCCAATTGGAAAACCTTTTTTAAAGCAGCCTCTATTTTCCAAAAGGACTGGTGCTGGTTTAGGAAAGATAAAAGTTGGGAAGACATCTAGGGAGCATGCAGCAATTGCTGCTTCCCCTGAGGCCGGCTGACATAATTCCGAAATAGGAAGCTATCCACTTGGCAAACCTGTTACCAACTTGTTTGAAGAAATGATATTTTTTCAATAGTTTGCAACAGTAGTTGGACACCATTCATACACACCATGCTAAATCTTATTTAGTAGGTTAAGGCAATTTTATTTACCTCTTCCTAACTGCAATTCAGAATGCCTCACCAAAACACCTTTTGCAATTCGAAAATACTAAAATGCTTGTAGGAAAGTAGGATCTGCTTTTATGGTTACCGCCACTTTTTGCAGAGTGTTATGCTGTTTCTGACTAGTCTGACTGGGATCCTGCTAATCAGGAACCCAGTCTCTGTGCTTTCGCCCCTAAATTGGATATGGTGACTACTTAGGTACATCTCATGTTGGCTACTGGTGTACCCTTGTAAGTCCCTAGTATATGGTACTGAGGTACCCAGGGCATAGGTACACCAGGGCTCCCCCATGGGCTGAAGCATGTATTATGCCATCCATGGGAGATCACTCAAACTGCGACTACAGGCCTGCCATTGCAGCCTGTGTAAGCTGGTGCTAGCACCACTTACGACAGATGTAAGTTTGCTTATACCTGAGGTCACTGCACTTAAAACCTATAAGTCAATCCTGAAGGCAGGGTGCTCGGTTCTAAGTATGAGGGTATCCCTGCATGAGCGGGACACCCCTACAACCTTCGGTGTCCATTCTCCTGGGTTGTAAGTGCATCAGACATTACGATAAATAGAGTGACCATGCGTCATTACGCAATGACCATCTCTAAACTGGCTGGAACAAACCCTGTCGTGTTTTGTATCAAGCATGTTGTAATCGGTGTGGGAGGTATGATTCCATGCACTGTAAAGCTCCTCCGGGAGGCCCTCAGCGCTCCCAGTACCAGTCTTCTAGACCCGGACAGCAAACTATGGCTGCTGCCAACCAGAGACAAGATTCTGCCCTCCTGCTGCTGAGCCAAGCTCGAGCAGAAGAAGGCAGGACAATAGGTAACCTGTCACAGGGAGGTGTGACCACCTCCCAGGCAGGACTTAGTGTATTAGGACAAGGTGGGGGGCGCTTGCCAGTGCCACTCATGAAGGAAGTGACCCGATTAGGGCCACCCGGGTCACTCGTGACCACCTCTCAGCCTTCCATACAAATGAAGAGTCGGTCAGACAGTAGAGAATACAAACCAAGTATATGTTTATTCAGATACACTTGAGTGGAGCCCCGTCTGCCCAGTCGCTTAGGGGTGCTGCAGAGGGGACTGACATCAGAAAACATGGGGATACATTATGTACGATTCAGAACCCCAGAAGACACGCCCAGACTGGAAATTTCCAGATGGAGGCAGCTACACAAAGGAGGTACAGAAGGATAAGTTTCGATCCTGAGACCAGGCACACACTATCTTCATGCCAAGGTCGTTCTGCCTGCGTCCATCACTGGACTAGTGGGAGCAGGCCTCTATCTAGTGGGAAAGGTATGCGCTAATAAGAACAGTGTATTCATTAGTACAGCAGGGCCCAACCTTGGAGAAAAAGAAAATTACCAAAGCTGCTTCTCGCAGAGACACAGAGAGATCAGTTTTGCCCATGGGTCAAAATGGCTGCTAAACATAAATTGGTGTCACGAATGCTAACTTATGCAGAACAACATGTAACAACACAGCAAAGACATTTTTTAAAATATTTTAACAGACCCTCCTTTTAGCATTCGCTAACAATTTTACACAGTGGGCAGAAAAGACATAACATTCATATAAGAAAAAGGACATCAATACTCGGAACAATCCATATACTCATTATCAGGAATAGAAACTGCAAGGGATGATGTAGAAGCAAAAATGCCTTCGTCAATCTGCATCATGTCCTCAATGCTCTTCTGCAACATGATCGCAGCATTAGTATCATGAACTGATATTTTCTGTTTAGGGGTGAGAACACTTACACAATAGGTGCAGCAAGTCGGGAGACAGTGTATACAGAGGCAACATGTGAAGAAAATGCCGGCAACCACAGCTAGAAAAATGAGGATCTTCCAACCCCAGGATGTGAGTATGTTCCAGAACTACCTTGATAGGGTCCAGGTACCTGTCTCTTGGTGTATGTCAGACGAAAGTCTATGCAATTTCTGAATGGCTGCGTACACATTGGGGGTGTGGTCAGGTATGTAAACGCAATAGCTGCTGCCAATGATGCGACAAGCCCCTCCCTGATCAGCAAGGATGACGTCTAATATCATCCTGTTCTGTAAGCCGAATCAGTAACAGTAATATCATCCTGTTCTGTTCTTATAGCCTGTAGCTCAGCAGTGACATTTGTCATTATCCCAGCAGTTGTATTGATAACCCCCTCCACTACTCTTGTTAGTCGACAAATTTGAAAACTATTATCCATGGGGCCCCAAAAGGGTAGGAGACCCTTTACGGCATCCTCAAACTGTTGTGCGGTGATATCTGTCTGATCTATATCCTTCATGTCAACAACCCTTCTGACTCGGGGCAAGTATGTACTCCTACGCTGCAACCGATGATCTTTATGATAATTGGGCGGGGCAACATATACAGGGGGAAGGAGAAAAGAGAGGTAACATCTGCCTGACCATCCCCTCAGAAGCCAGACATGAGCTTGGGAGCCACAGACAAAATAAACATTATGGGGTAGGATCAAAGGCGGACTATTAATCGTGCTCAGTCTGTAGGTGAAATTGCAGTTACTCCCCCCCCACCTTTACCTCCCCAGTACCCTGGACACAAAAACTAGCTGTTGTGTTGACCTCGGACACCGGCATTGGTTTGTCCGTAGTAACATTGCGAGCTTGGAAAGATCGCAAGATTGAAAATACTCAGAGGTGTTGAACCATTGGAAATCAGCCATTTCCATTTGGAGCCATGTTTCGGTCTTCACCTTTTCATATGTGCTCATACAGGAATTTGGGGACAATGTACTGAAAGTCTCTTGTCCTGCCAGCCTTACGGGAATATACCCGTGATGAAAGCGTATGTACTCTACCACAGTGCGAGAATCAACAGGTGTCATAATCAGAGTAGAGAGGTGGAAATGATAGTGCACTATTACGAACAATTCAAACCAACCTTCACAGCTACCAATGCATGAAAATGGCAGGGACAACAAATTGCCGCTCTTATGAGTAACTGAGGGGAGCAATCCACAAACCCAACAATTAGTTGTATTTGACACATTATGAACTTGATGCAACAGTTGTATAAAAACATTATCAGTATAGGACAACCTATGCGCTGCTTTGTGTGGAGCCAAAGTGACAAAAACATGCTCAGGGGCAGTGGGCGTCGTACCAACCAAAGAGTGTACAGGATACTTCTTCTCTAAAAACCAGGATATTCCAAGTATTATTATTAGCGTAATCACAACAATTAATATGAAAACTATTTTATTCTTTGTTGACCAACCCCGCGCTAAGCGCGGTAATGCAAACGGCTGTTCCTCCTCCTCTATAGGTTGACCAAACAGTTGCATTATGAAGCAGGAAAAAGGAATGCAATAAAACTAACAGCAAGTGTTCCCAGTGTCCATCAGAGCCTCACTGGTACAGGCTCCTATTGTTCATCAACGGTGGCGCTCTTGAGCACCGGCGGTGGAGCTTGCTCAGTCCTAAGCTCACGATGCATACAACGTCGCTCAGGATAATGTACCCCCTTCCTAGGGAGCACGTTTGATTTATCCTGTCCAATGTCCGAACAGTGCACCAATCTCACAACTCCCTAAATTAACACAGTTGGTACTATAGCAAAGTACACCCTAACTTGCACAGTCCATCCCTAACTAATCTGACTTCTACTTTGGTGCACTATTCCTCAGCCAAGGGCGCAAATTGTACCTGGTGACTCCAGGCACAGAGGGGTCAATGAAAAGCGGCTCCTTAATCGCTCTAATTTCTGGAGGGACTGCTGCATTTAACACGGCATCATTCTCGCATCCGTTTGGGTCCACGTTAGTTTTCCGTCGCTGAAGGGGATGAATTGTGGCACCTTTTCGCACTCAGTATCCCCGAATCCATCAGCGACCCATTGATCATAGGGTAAAGGTAGGGGCACTCGTTTGCAGTGAGTGCCATGAATCCAGTTCTTTCTGCCAGCAACTTTCACGGCTGTGCGGATGGCCAGAAGGACCTGCTCAAGCCCTTCTTCCGCTGAAAATTACGCAGAAAAATCCAATCACCAGGCTGAATGTTGTGTCCGGGCCCCTCGGGTATGTCTGGGAGAATGTCCCGGACCTGTTGGTGAATAGAACGCAAATTTTCAGTTAACTGATACAGATAATCTGTCAATAGCGGGTATTCAATATCAGAAATCTTACGAGGGCGCGGGACGCCCCAGACATTTGCCTGGCGTCCAAACACGACCTCGTAAGGTGACAATCCTGTTCTAGAATGTGCTGTTGTTCTTGTCGACAAAAGAGCTAATGGTATAGCATCTGGCCACTGTAACCCTGTTGTCTCCTGAATCTTTGCCAGCTTCAGTTTGAGAGTACCATTGTACTTCTCAACTAAACCGGCTGACTGGGGGTGATTTGCAGCATGGAATTTCTGTCTGATATGGAGACAGTCATAGACTAACTGTATAACTTTGGCATTAAAGTGACTTCCATTATCACTCCAGATCAAACGGGGAAAGCGGAAACGAGTAAAGGACTCCTTTAGGAGTACCTTGCAGTCGTTATGGCTGTACTGTCTTTGGTGGGGTAGGCTTCAACCCATTTACAGAAAGCACAAACAACCACCAACACGTACTTCAAATTGTTGACCCTGTCCAACTCAATATAGTCTAACTTAAGGACCTGAAAAGGGAAAGTGGGTGGTGCAAAATTACCGGGGGGCGTGGGGGTACCCTTCCCAGGATTGTGCATCATGCACACCATACAGTACTTCACTAAATATGCAGCTGCCTTCTAAATGTTCTCATTTTGCCATACAGGGCCTAACAACTTGCAAACACCCGTAGCACTGATATGGGCTGGGCCATGGGCCATTGTGACTACCGGAAGAACATATGCATCTGGCAACATCCATCTTTGCTTCCCTGACTTGTCAATCCAACATCCCTCATCATTAAGTTTTTCTGTACTTTCTTGCCACACTGCTAATTCCTCCACTGTGGCCTCACTCTGAATCTCCTTCACATTCTCAAGTGTATCCTCAAACATTGTGACCTCGGGCACCCACCTAGCGGGACCTGCTACGAACATTCTTTTCATCTTCATTCGGGCTGTTTCCTTAGCTGTCTGATCTGCAAAAGCGTTCCCTTGACCCACATCGTCAGTAACCTTCCTATGGGCGCTGCACTTCACTATTGACAATTTCTTAGGGAGTGTCAAAGCGGACAAAAGCCTATAAATAAGATGACCATGCTGAATCTTTGTCCCATGGGAAGTAAGGAACCCTCTCTCTGCCAAGAGTCGCCCGAAATTATGGGAGACTCCAAAGGCGTACTGGCTGTCAGTATAAATATTAACAACCAGTGCCTCACTCAATTCGCAGGCTCATATTCGGGCAACGAGCTCTGCAGCTTGGGCCGACTGATAGGGAACTCGTGATGTCTCAACCACCGTGCGCAGCATAGTGATTGCATACACAGCAGTTGTAGTGCCATCTGATCATTTAAAGCAAGCGCCATCGACATATAGTTCCCCTTGGGGGTCAGATAAGGGAACATCAGTCAGGTCTAACCGTCATTTTGTCTCTTCTTCCGTCCGGAAGATACAATCATGTATGTCAATCTCCTCTTTCTCAGAAGGGAGGGGTAGTAACGTAGCTGGATTCAGAGTGGCACATCGTTTGATCGTAATATGCTGAGCAAACAGCGTTAGTTCATAACCTGTCAGACGCGCACTGGTGAGGTGCTGCATCTTTGTCTTGTTCAAAAGTGTATCTACAGCATGGGGTACCATGACCGTGAGATCAGTATCAAGGACGAGTCCAGCCGATTGTCTTATCGAGACAGCCAGAGCTGCGGCCGCTCTTAGACAGCTCGGTAGGACTCGTACGACAGGGTCAAGCACAGCAGAGAAAGAAGCACACGGCTGTTGCTTATCTCCAGATTTTTGGGTTAGAACAGAAAGCGCACAACCAGCCGTCTCATGGACATATAATACAAATGGCTTGCTATAGTTAGGCGTGCCAAGCACTGGAGCCGAACAAAGCGCAGTTTTTAGTTGATCAAAAGACTGCTGTCATTCAGGCGTCCCAGGCAGGGGTTCATGCATATCTTTAGTAGTCAAAGCGAGCAGGGGTTTGGTTAATAGGGAATAATTTGGAATCCATTGACGACAGTAGGAAGTAATGCCAATAAAGGCGCGCACATCTTTTTGAGTTTGAGGAATGGGCATTTTAACAATGCTACTGATGCACTCAGGGGTCAATTTCCTACCCTCCTTCGACAGTAGGTGACCTAAGTAGGTGACCTCCTGTCGACAATACTGAAATTTGGAAAGGGATACTTTATGGCCATGGTGAGCTAAATGTAACAACAATTTAACCGTACTGTCTCTGCAACCTTGTTCCGTATCCGAGGCGATGAGCAAGTCATCGACACACTGAAGCAATACATTACCTGTGGGGAGCGACAAGGAATCCAGCTGACCTTTCAGTGCCTGACTATAGATACTTGGACTCTCTGTATATCCTTGAGGAGCACGACAGAATCTAAAGCTTCTACCAGCTAGGGTGAACCCAAACAGATACCTGCTGTCAGGATGAATTGGAATACTGAAGAATGCGTTTTTCAAGTCAATGGCAGAAATGTATGTAGCAGAAGAAGGAATCATTGTCAAAAGCGTTGTAATGTCAGGGACCACCGGAAACTGGGGAATCACTATTTTATTAACTTCTCGCAAGTCAATCACAAAGCGATAAACATCTGCATGATCGTCAGAGGAACACGAGGGTGCCCTTTTTTAGGATGGGAAGAATGGGGTTATTGCAAACATTAGCAGTCATTTCCTTAACCACTCCTTTCTCAATCAAGTCCTGTATAATTTGCATTAGAGCTCGCTCACCTGCCTGCGGTATTTTGTACTGAGGGATGCAAACCAAAATAGCATTGTCTTTAACTCAGATCGAAACTGGCGGTATCTGTAACAATCACACATCTGTGTCACTTGACGCCCAAAGCGTTAGCGGTACATCTTTAAACTCCGCAGGAAGAGGCGCATCTTTGGACAAGCACTGCGTAGCACGCACTACATCCGGACCTATTATCATGTAAACACCTGCCGGGGAGCAATGAATCATAGCATGCAATTTCTTCAACAAATCCACGCCCATCAAATTTTCTCCACATTTAGATGTCAACAAGAATGGCGAATCCACAGTAAAAGGACCAATAGTCAACGCAAGGGGTTTTGAAATGGGGCTCACAACCGGTACTCCAGAAAAACCTACCGAAACATTATTATGGCCAGACAGAGCCGCCCCAGGGACCAAGGAACAAGAAATGGAACTGTTTGTTGCAGCTGTATCCACCAAAAACTCCTTAGTTGAACCATGCACACACGCACTTACATACGGACCACGTTAAACTACAGGTATCGGAACTGGTCCCTCACTCTGTCCCTGGTTTTTCTAGCTGTAGGACATTCCTGTCACCTCATCCGTGTTGTAATCGTCATGATAATACTGTCCTCCCCGAGGCTCATCAAAATAATTTTGATCAGTATGACCCTGCGGGGCTACAGCAGTTTGAGCCCTGTCCTGGCCACCAGCTCCATGACCCCGTCCACAAGAACCTCGTCCTCTCGGGACCTCCACCTTTTGCAAAAGCACAGGACACTGGCTACGCCAGTGTCCCTCCTCTTTACAATATGCGCACTGATTCGGCCCTACAGGCGTAGTATTCCTGCTAGTACGTGGAAGCTGCTGGGCCAAACCACCACGCCCTCTACCATTCCCTCTAGAAGCCTGCTGCAACAACACCTTCGTCTTCAAATCCTTGTGCTTCTTCTCCGTCTTTTCCTTATACTAATTTTCCCTGTGTTCATAATACTGCGCCATATTCAAAATAACAAAAGGAGAAGAGGTGGGCCAGGTGCTCTCGGAAGCCTGCAATCGAGTCGCAATCTCAGGAAGCAAATTGGAGACAAATCTATTAACAAACAGTCGCACACCACCTTCGATCGACAACTCCTGTCCACTATAATCTAGAAATACACCTTCAAACCAAGTGAAAACATCAGACACACTCTCATCTTTCTTTTGACGTCAAGCCGATAACTTGTCCCAATCAATTTTTCTTGGAGGGATAAGAGAATGCATATATGTAATGATACGGCCGGGCAAAGCAAGTATCTCTGGTCTGGGCTTATCATCACCGGGCTTCCGGTCCTGATTCCATGCCTTAATTTGGTCCCACGTACCACCTAATTCCGCAACGTGATCCTGGGTATGTACTTGTCTCCAAATATCAACCGGAACTAGTAAACCAAAAAAATTCCAATATCAGCAAGTGTCATTACTGTAGAAGAGGCAGCCTCAGTCAATTCTTTATAATAAGCAGTAGGGTTTTTCCTAGGGTCAGGTAACTGAGTCTTAAGGGACAAGACCTCACTCCTTTTCCACAGAGTAGAAATCCATTGCTCTTGGAAACGGGCCGCTACACCTTGTCGAATAACATTATTGTGCTGATCCCTTTGCTCTGGTGTTTTAGGGTGATATATAGGATGAACCTCCCTTATCGGAAACTGAGATAATGGGGTGGGGCTCCTTTCAAGCAGTCTACCCCGATAAGCAACCAATGTCGCAACATTGCTAAACACTTGACCAGGCTCCATATTAGTGACATATACATGATCTTTAATATCCTATAAAATTTGCAGTGCTACATCTTTGAAACACTGCTCCCAAAGACCAATCAGAGTAGCAGACATATGCTTGAGGGCATGCTCTTGTACAAAAGGCTCATAATCTTACATCACACACCACACATCCTCCACACTGTAAATGGGGTTACAGGCCCACTGCGCAGCCTGATTAGCCACCACCTTTCTCTCCTCATCTCCCATATCAGACCGGGCTAACGTCCACCCCATACGTTCCTTAAATTTCGTCCAATCTCTGTCCTCAAATCCACTACTCAGTAATGTCGAGGGATGGTAGAACACAGTGGGGGTAGTAACAGAAGTTAATAACGTCGCTACCGGCTGTGTCGTAGGTGTAAGAGCTGGCGAAAAAGACGCCGAAGCAATAGGTGTTGCAGGGGTACTAACAGTCATAGATGCCACAGACGGCGAGGGCAAAGAAAGGACAGGAGTTGCTATGGCCAAGGCAGTCTGATCAACAGTAACAGGAGCAGAAACAGCAGAGACAGAAGAACCGGGTAGCTGGGCCTGTGAGGGAAGAGCGGGATATATCCTCTGCGGGGCATATGGGGGTGGGGGGTCTAGTATCTAGCAATTCTTCCACAAAAGTATCGTTTTCTTCTCGGGCTACATAAGATTTATCAATATTCAATCGAAACCTCCTATCTTCACGTTCAATTCCTATCTCTTGCTTCTCTCTATCATGTGCTACAGCCTTCTGAGTCAATGTTTGCATTCTCATCTTTGGCGCCTCTTTCTCTGCTTTCATTCGCCTCTGTTTAGCCTCCTTTTGCCACGTTCGAAGAGAATCAAACATAGACTGTCTACTTCTTCTTGCAAACAACTTCTCCTGTAAAAACCCACTGCAACTCAGCATTGTCCCTTGTATATTTGTGCCATAGCGTACTAAACATAATAGGGCCAAGGCCATGCTTCACATACATAACAAAATTCGGAGTGCCTTCTGGAGGCGCTGGATGACTTTCTTCCAATCGAGCATCTGCAGAGCAACAACGACAACAAGAAACCAAAAACCTGCTGATCGCAGGCATTTTCAAAAATTACCCAAATTCGTTATGCTGCCTGGCGAAGTGTTCACAAACACCTCGTACCAAAATCAGTCCTCAGACCGAACCAAATACAAACCAAAATGGTACCATATCCACAAAGAACTAAAACAAACTCACCTGGTGCACACAGGTCAATCAAATGTATTCTCCACTGCCGACTCTTCGGACCAAACGGTCAGATCCAAGGGTTTCGCCGTTCAGGACCCCAGTCGGGATGACCGCTGGGCGAGGCACCGACCGGTCAGACAAACGGGGCAGGTGCGAGTTCAGGAACTCTCTCATGCAGGGATCTCTGGTCCGCCCGTCCGACCCGACGATGGCCCCGACCTCCCCACCCATCCACGGGAGGAGATGGGTCACCTGATGGGGTCCCTGTTCGGGCGCCAACTGAAGGATGTGACCCGATTAGGGCCACTCAGATCCCTCGCGACCACCTCTCAGCCTTCCATACAAATGAAGAGTCGGTCAGACAGTAGAGAATACAAACCAAGTATATGTTTATTCAGATACACTGGAGCGGAGCCCCATCTGCCCAGTCGCTTAGGGGTGCTGCAGAGAGGACTAACATCAGAAAACATGGTGATAGATCATGTTCGATTCAGAACCCCAGAAGACACGCCCAGACTGGAAATTTCCAGATGGAGGCAGCTACACAAAGGAGGTACAGAAGGATAAGTTTCGATCCTGAGACCAGGCACACACTGTCTTCATGCCAAGGTCGTTCTGCCTGCACCCATCGCTGGACTAGTGGGAGCAGGCCTCTATCTAGTGGGAAAGGTATGCGCTAATAAGAACAGTGTATTCATTAGTACAGCAAGGTCCAACCTTGGAGAAAAAGAAAATTACCAAAGCTGCTTCTCGCAGAGACACGGAGAGATCAGTTTCGCCCATGGGTCAAAATGGCGGCTAAACATAAAATGGTGCCGCAAATGCTAACTTATGCAGAACAACATGTAACAACACAGCGAAGACATTTTATTTTTATATTCTAACAGTCAGTCTGCTTGAAGGGCACATTTGGTGCCCTCCTTGCATACTCCAGTTCAACCAATAATAAGAGAGAGGCCCCACGTACCTAAGGGACAGGGCATAACAAGACAAAAAAAGTTTAATTTCCCTTCAGTAGTTGAATACTAAGATATTTATATATAAAAAGAATCATCAGCCACTCATATCAAGTATACCAAAGACCCATGCGTCTATGTTTGTAATGCGACAAAACAACCACTCAAATGATGATGAAATACCTGCTGTGTTTTATGAAAAGCGATAAAAATTGTACATCATAAAAAGCTCATAAGTTTAAAAACACATACACCTCTGATCAATGTCATATATTCCATGAACATTATTTCATTTTATTGAAAGAGACTCAAAGACTCCTCAAATTCTAGTGCAAATAGTACATCACACATGTTTTAAAAAATATATATATATACACCACATCCCTATTTTCAAACAATCGAAGATAATATTTTCCAAAAGAAGAATAAAGACAAGCAAAGAGAGAGACAAAAAAACAGATACGACAATGCACTTCTTAGTGGTTCGTGAACTTATCCAAGTAGAAAAATCAGATGCCAAGCATATGTTCCACTCAAATTTCCTTATCACATGTGCTGGCCTGTACACTGGATTTAGTTTATCCAAAGTGTCAACGCTTGAGGGACCTCAAACAATACCTAAGGTTAACATTTCAAGATTAAAACCGAAGTACACGTTTACACCATCTGGGTGACCCCTCCACTGGGAGGGACCCCTGAATCAGCCCAACCCTTTCCTTAGGGTACTTAAGGGCTTACCTGTGGGTGGGTCCCTAGATTCGTCGTGGGACAAGATTCAGATCAGACACCACTTCTTCTTCATCCACCTGGGCACTCTGGACTTCGCTGGACTTTGCTCTGGGCACTGAGACTGCAACTGGGTAGACTCCTGCTGCTCCTGGTCTCATCGTCCTGCTCGTCTGCTGCAACGTCTGTGCCCATGCTCCATACAGGATCCTTCCAAGGCCTGTAGACATCCAAGACACCTGAATGAGTCTCCCTTGAAGTGAAGGAGTCACTTCCCTGCATCTGCAACACCGCAACAAAGCTGACAGGTATGCTGATTCTGGGCTCCCACAGACTCCGAAAGGCTCAGCAACACAGGTGGTGGTTCTTCAACTCCCTCGAGGCCTGCACTGTCTTCTCACCGAGTTTGATGCCAGTATCCCTCTTCAGAACCGCAGGAACCGAACCCCTGTGTATCGAGTCAACTTGACGTTGCAAAGGCTTGTTGACTCTCTTCCTCAGAGATCTTCGGGCCCCAAGAACCTCCAACCTCAAGCATCTCCTGCAGCCAAGATCTTTGTCCTCACCACAACCTTTGCACCGTGGGCCTGCATCTGTGGTGAGCTGCTTGAGGTCCTCTTGCAACTCCAGTGCCTCCGGCCTGTGGGTCCTGTTGAGGGTCTTCTTTGACTCCAGTGGGCTCCCCTGATTTCTCAGGCCTACTCCGACTCCCCTGCTCGTGGTGAGTCACTTGGACCTTGCTGGTACCGACACTGCACCTTTTTCGCTTGCCACGTTGTTTGTAGTTGCCAAGGCTTGTTGGTGCTCCCTACAGACACCGACCCCTCAAATCTCGACATCCGACGTGGGACACCTCGTGAATGGCTCCTGATCTTCCACAGGGTCGCCTGATCCACACAGCTGCAGCTCCAAAGTCACTGTCAACTCTCCTGCAACACCCGACATCGTGGTCATTCGTCTTCCGTGCCCCCTGGTCACTCCTGAGTGGCATAGACTCTGTCCCCTATGCTTGCAGGTACCTCTCATTTTGAATCCACCTTTGGTTTCCACCGGACGCATCTTCCTGAAGTCCTCCATTGAGTTTGACGGCTGTTTCCGACGCCACTTCGCACCTATGCACCCGGCTTTCCTGGTGTAGATATCCTGGTTCCTAGGGTATGTACGGGTGGGGTGGCTCTCCAACCTTCTGTCTTCCATGAGGTTTCTTCAGGGTCCACTGCGAGGGGTCCTTCTTCTTTAAAATGGCAACCGTGACTTACCCATTGACTTGAATTGAGCACTCTGCATTCGGCCTCCATGGGGTTCCTGTTTACTTACCTTTGGTGGTTCCTTGTGTCCCAGCACTTCTACGTCTTCTGGGTATAGTCTTAACTTGAGTGGTGGTTCGCATCCCACTGTTTTAGTATATGGTTTGGTCTCCCCCTGGCGACCACTGTGTATTTGTGCTACTTACCTGTTTTCTTTGCAAAGTATTGTGTGCATTGTGTATATCTCCAGGTAGGAGACATTTGTATGTGTTAGTGAGTGTCTTATAATAAATACATATTTTTATAAATACATAGTGTTTTTTTTTCACTTAATCTATACCAATAAGATTACGTTCTGTTAAAACAAGCTGGTTTAAACTCCTTCTCAATCAATCAATCACGGCATTTATAAAGCGCGCTACTCACCCGCGAGGGTCTCAAGGCGCTGGGGGAGGGGGTAGGTTACTGCTCGAACAGCCAGGTCTTGAGCTGCTTCCTGAAGGAGAGATGGTCCTGGGTTCGCCGAAGGTGAGTGGGGAGGGAGTTCCAGGTCTTGGCTGCCAGGTAGGAGAAGGATCTTCCTCCGGCGGTGGTTCTGCGGATGCGTGGTACGGTGGCGAGGGCGTGGCTGGTTGATCGTAGCTGGCGTGTGGGCGTGTAGAAGGTCATGCGGTCGTTGAGGTACTTTGGGCCCAGGTCGTGGAGGGCCTTGTGTGCGTGGGTGAGGAGTCTGAACGTGATTCTCTTGCTGACGGGGAGCCAGTGCAGGTCTTTCAGGTGTCCGGTGATGTGGCTGTGTCGGGGGATGTCCAGGATGAGTCGTGCGGAGGCGTTCTGGATGCGCTGGAGTCTTTTTTAAGTTTGGCTGTGGTTCCGGCGTAGAGGGTGTTCCCATAGTCCAGTCGGCTGGTGACGAGTGCCTGGGTGACGGTCTTCCTGGTTTCAGTGGGGATCCATCTGAAGATCTTGCGGAGCATGCGCAGGAGTGTTGAAGCATGAAGATGAGACGGCGTTGACTTGTCTGGTCATCGACAGGGAGGAGTCCAGGATGAAGCCCAGGTTGCGTGCGTGGTCCGTTGGCTTGGGCGCGGTGCCCAGGGCCGGGGGCCACCAGGAGTCGTCCCAGGCGGAGGGAGATGAGCCCAGGATGAGGACTTCCGTCTTGTCCGAGTTCAGTTTAAGGCGGCTGTTCCTCATCCAGTCGGCGACGTCTCTCATCCCGTCGTGTAGGTTGGCTCTGGCGGTGGTGGGGTCGTTGGTGAGGGAGAGGATCAGCTGGGTGTCGTCGGCGTAGGAGATGATGTTGAGGTTGTGTTGGCGTGCGATGGCTGCGAGGGGCTCATGTAGACGTTGAAGAGGGTTGGACTGAGTGAAGATCCTTGTGGAACGCCGCAGATGACTTCGGTGGCTTCGGATCTGAACGGGGAGGCGGACTCTCTGGGTTCTTCCGGCGAGGAACGAGATGATCCATTCCAGTGCTTTCTCTCGGATTCCGATGTTGCTGAGGCGCTTCACTAGGGTGCGGTGGCAGACGGTGTCGAACGCCGCGGAGAGGTCCAAGAGGATGAGGGCAGCTGTTTCCCCGTTGTCGGTTAGGGTTCTGATGTCGTCGGTGGCTGCGATAAGGGCGGTCTCGGTGCTGTGGTTGGCCCGAAACCCGGACTGCGAGGGGTCGAGGGATCCATTCGTCTCGAGGAAGGCGGCAAGCTGTCTGTTGACGGTCTTCTCGATGACTTTGGCCGGAAACGGAAGGAGCGAGATGGGACGGTAGTTCTTGAGGTCGGTGGGGTCCGCCGTTGGTTTCTTCAGGAGGGCGGTAAGCTCGGCGTGCTTCCAGCTCTCCGGGAAGGTGGCGGTGTGGAAGGAGGAGTTGATGATGTCCCGGAGATGGGGTGCGATGGTGGCGTCGGCTTTGTTGAAGACGTGGTGTGGGCAGGGGTCGGTTGGTGATCCGGAGTGGATGGAGTTCATCGTGCAGGTGGTGTCTTCGGTGCTGATCGGGGTACAGTTGCAGAGGGTGGTGGTGGCGGGCGTTGGTTCGGCGGTAGGGTGCGTGGTTTGTGCGTCGAAGCTGTTATGTATGTCGGTGATCTTGCGGTGGAAGAACGCGGAGAGTGAGTTGCAGAGGTCTTGAGAGGGGGTGATGTCTTGTTTCCGGCGCTGGGGTTGGAGAACTCTTTGACGATGCTGAAAAGTTCCTTGCTGTCATGGGCGTTGTTGTCCAGTCGTTCTTTGAGTGCCGACTTCTTGGTGGCACGGATCAGCTGGTGGTGTTTGCGGGTGGCGTGCTTGAGGGCGGTCCTGTTGTCTGTGGTCTGGTCGAGTCGCCAGGTTTTCTCGAGAGTGCGGCAGTTCTTCTTGGATTCCTTGAGTTCGTTGGTGAACCAAGGGGTTTTCTTGCTTCCGGGTCTGCTGGGAGGGTTTTTTAGTGGTGCGAGGTCGTCGGGCGCAGGCGGTCAGCCACTTGGCGAGGTTGCTGGCTGCTTCGTTTGGGTCCGTTGTGTTGGTGGGTGTGTTCTGGCCGAGGGAGGCGGTGAGCTGCTCGGCGGTGATCTTGCTCCAGCTCCGGCGGGGAGCCTGTTGCGGGTGGTGGTGAGTCGCACTCTTTCTGAAGCTGAAGTGGATGCAGCTGTGGTCGGTCCAGTGGAGTCCGGTGGCGTGGCTGAAGGAGATGTGTTTGCTGGACGAGAAGACGGGGTCAAGCGTGTGGCCGGCGTAGTGGGTGGGTGTGTTCACCAGTTGCTTGAGTCCGAGGTTGGCGAGGTTGTCCAGCAGGGCGGATGGTGTTCTTGTGTACGATGGCGATGCCTCCTCCCGTCTGGTTGACGCGGTCCCTCCGGGTGATCTTGTATCCGTCCGGGATGGCTATGGCGATGTCGGGCGCTGAGGAGGCGTTCATCCAGGTTTCGGTGAGGAAGGCGATGTCCGGTGCTGTTGCGTCGAGCAGGTCCCAGAGTTCCACGGCGTGCCTGTGGACGGAGCGGAGTGTTCAACAGGATGCATTTCAGGTGGTTGCTGCTGGTGCTCGACTTGGCGGAGGTGGTGCACGTCCGGGGGCAGGTGAATCGGCAGGTTTGGCAGGTGAAGGGTCCGTGGGTGCGTCTCGGTGAGGCTCGGTAGCAGGCAGGGTTCCGGCCGGCATTGAGTGCGGTGAGTGTGGCGGCGTCGTAGGTCCGTCGAGTGGTGTTGCATCGGTGGGTTCCAGGGGTTCTGGCGCTGGGCGCGGTCCAGTCGCGGACGGGCGCAGACGGGCTTGCCTTAGGCGCGCCTTCGGCGCGCCAGCATCGCGACCGCACAGCGGCCGCCATTTATGGGGAGGTGGGAGGGAGGAGCAGCTGGGAGGCGGGAGGCAGGGGCAGCGAATGGGCAGTCAGGGGGGCGGGGCCGCAGGGGACGCAGCGGCGGGAATGGCGAGAGGCAGCGGGGGCACAAAAGGAAAATGGGGGGTGAAAACAGACAAAATGGCAAGCACAACGCTAATGGGGCAGCGAGGGGCACAGAAAGGAAAAAGGGGTGAAAACAGACAAAATGGCAAGCACAACGCTAATGGGGCAGCGAGGGGCACAGAAAGGAAAAAGGGGTGAAAACAGACAAAATGGCAAGCACAACGCTAATGGGGCAGCGAGGGGCACAGAAAGGAAAACGGGGGTGAAAACAGACAAAATGGCAAGCACAACGCTAATGGGGCAGCGAGGGGCACAGAAAGGAAAAGGGGTGAAAACAGACAAAATGGCAAGCACAACGCTAATGGGGCAGCGAGGGGCACAGAAAGGAAAAAGGGGTGAAAACAGACAAAATGGCAAGCACAACGCTAATGGGGCAGCGAGGGGCACAGAAAGGAAAAAGGGGTGAAAACAGACAAAATGGCAAGCACAACGCTAATGGGGCAGCGAGGGGCACAGAAAGGAAAAGGGGGTGAAAACAGACAAAATGGCAAGCACAACGCTAATGGGGCAGCGAGGGGCACAGAAAGGAAAAGGGGAGACAAGCAGGAAATACGGGCACCGGGGCCACAAGCGGAGGGCGATCTTACCTGCAGAAGCAGCGGGCAGACAACACAGGCGGAGATGTGTGGTGGGGGAGCGACCTACCTGGCAAGGTCAAGAGACTAAGCCTAGAGGCTGCTCTCAACAGCTACCACTTAGAGAGCTTTCTCAGGTTGTCTAAGACCACTAAAATCACCATAAGGTTTGTCTGGATTAGTGCAGGGTGCTTCACTTACATAAGTGAGCACCATACAGGAGGTAGTAAGCGCTATATAAATGCAATTACAATACAATACAATACACCAAGCCAGCCTCCTACATTGGTGTGCAGCGGTTGGGATTCAAACCTTCATTGTTTTACCAGCTACTCTTGGTGTGTATTAATTGAAAAACCATCACTAACATTAGGCACATATAATACAGCTTAGAATAAGTAGGTTCTACTGAACGTAGGGTTGGGTACTTAAGGGTATAGCACAAACCTTACTCCAACCTCAGAGAGTTTAGTTTCCATTTAGGTACGTAGGTGCAACACCTCACTACACCTAGAGCCATATCTTTTGGGTGGGGATACCAGTGTACCCCAGTCTACTAAGTACAGTGGTCTAAAGTTCAAGGAACTAAGGACCGCTTGTAGCCTTAGGAAGATAAAGACAGTTTGCAACCCCACCATTAAGCTGCTCTTAGAGCTGCTGCACCAAGATGACAAAAATCCTGGAGGGGCAGAAGAACAGGATAATGTGGGTGGGGATACTCTTGAAAAGGGAGCACCAGGGGTCCCCCCAGTGACCTCAATTCAGAGTATGGGCAAGAGGAATCAAATGAGTCCACCCTACCAACCTCTGACCCCTCAAGGAATAGTGCAGATGGCACAGAGAACATTCTAGGCCTGGGCGTAGTTCGCGGAGTTTTGGTACGCGAAACTCCGCGAAGTTACAAAAACCCTCTGCGAAGTTCCGCGAGTGGCGGAGTGCAGTGCGAACTGCAGTTTGTGCTAGTATTCCTGCCGCTCGGGTAGAAATTCTACCTGAGCGGCAGCTCGCGCTCGCGAACTTACCGTTTGCGCTCGCGAACTTACCATTCGCGATCGCGAGCGGGGAAAAAACTCTGCTGCACATCGCGAAGCTGAGTTTTCTGCACTCCGCGAGCTCCGCGGATTGCGGAGTGCAGAAAACTCTGCAAACTCCGCAAACGGAGCGAAGTTCACCGCCCAGGCCTAGAACATTCCCTTTGTTCCCCCTGGGAGGGTCCAGACCAAGGAGGTCTAGGCCCTCCTCTATAGAATCCGATGCTTCAGACACTTCCATAGGGACCTCCATATCTAGTAAGAGGGAAAACTCTTTGGAAAGGGAAAACCAAATGCTCAGACTTGAGAAAGCCAGACTTAGGCTCAGGAGAGATCAGTTGGCCCTTAACAAAGAATCCCTGGAAGTAAAGAAGACTAGGAAGAAACTGGGACTAGAGTCCCATGGTGGCAGTGTCCCTAGAATCAGGGAAACTTCTTTTGACAATAGGAACCTGAGCAGGATAGTACCTCCTTACCAGGAAGGGGATGACATCCATAAATGGATCAATACTTTAGAGAGGGCCAGCAAAGTTCAGAGGGTCCCTCAAGAGCAGTGGGCATCTATCCTGTGGCTCTCCTTTGCTAACAAAGGTAGAGATAAGCTCCTCGCTGTTAGAGAAGAGGATGCTGACATTCACACAGTACTTAAGAGTGCTCTCATGGATGAGTTTGGCTTAACCACTGAACAGTAGGATTAAGTTTAGAGATACCCAGAAGGCACACACCCAGGACTGGGTAGACTTTGTAGACAGTGCTATTAAGGCTCTGGAAGGCTGGCTTCATGGAAGCAAGGTACAGGACTATGATGGATTGTACAATTTGATAACGAGGGAGCACATACTGTCAGAACCAACTTTTGCACCAGTACCTGGTTGACTCTAATCTGACCTCTCCCCAAGAATTGGGAAAGAAGGCAGACAAATGGGTCCGCACCAGGGTTAAGCAGAAAAACCATGGTAATGGAGGAGACCAGAAGAAGCAAGATTCTTCTAAATCCCAGGATAAAGGTGGGGACAAGGGTAAAGATAAAAAAATAGTCTTCACAAGGGTCCTAAAAACCTGCGTCTGGGGGTGAGTCCCAAAATTCCAAGAAAGGCAAAAAGAAACCTTGGTGTTATTTATGTAAGGTAAAAACCCATTGGATAAGGGATGCTGACTGTCCAAAGGCCAAAGAAACCTCTACTACCACTGCCCCTAAGGCACCTGCTCTCTCTAGCACAAGTACAAGTGGTAGTACAGCAGCCAAGGGATTGGTGGGGTTAACTTTGGGTTCTAGGATGGTCTCTGCCTTAGTCGGAACTCCAGTTCAGGCTGTTCTAGTCTGTGATGATGGCATTGACCTTGCCACTCTACTGGTAAGTCTCACTAACTTGGGCAAGTACAGACAACAGCCTTTGATCAATCGTAAAGAAGCAATGGCTTACAGGGACACAGGGGCCAGTGTTACCATGGTGACAGAGAAACGTGTGCCCCTTGAACAGATCATACTTGGACAAGTGTACCAAGTCACCAACGCTAGCAATGTCAGGACTGACCATTCTTTGGCAGTTCTGAATCCCAGCTGGGGAGGGTTAAATGGACCTAAGAGGGTTGTGGTATCTCCAGACCTACCTGTAGATTGTCTGTTAGGCAATGATCTAGAAACTTCAGCCTGGTCTGAAGTAGAGTTCAGGACTCATGCAGAGATGATGGGCATCTCTGCCAGTGTCTTTGCTGTCACCAGGGATCAGGCCAAACAGCTCAGCACTGAAGGGGCACTGGATCCTGGAAAAATGGACTAGGTGCCTCACAAGAGAAGGAGCAGGAAGGGTAAAGCTTTATCCTCCTCTAAAACTCCCAGTAAAGATTAGCCTCCTGTGGCAGATTATCTCAGTCCCTGCGAAGGAACTGTCCCAGAGGAACTTGGGCCTGACCAGGTAGAGTTCTTGGGGGCAGGGGGCCCTTCCAGGGCAGACTTGAGTTTGGAGCAGCAGACCTACCCCTCTCTTGAACCCCCCAGACAGCAAGCTACTGCTGAGGAAGCAGGGAATATCAGTGGGTCCCATAGTATCTATTGGGAAGATGGGCTTCTGTACTCTGAAGGTAGAGACCCCAAGCCTGGTGCCAGCAGGAGGTTGGTGATACCCCAGAAGTTCAGAGGTTTCCTTCTCTCCCTACCACATGATATTCCTCTGGCAGGACACTTAGGGCAAAGTAAGAAATGGGACAGACTTGTCCCTCACTTTCACTGGCCCCATATGTCTGAAGACATCAAGGAGGTTTGTCGCTCCTGTGTCACTTGCCAAGCCAGTGGTAAATCATGTGGCACTACAAAGGCCCCCTTAATTCCACTTCCAGTGGTTGGGGTCCCCTTTGAAAGGGTAGGGTCCCTTGAACCCTCCAACTGTATCTGGGCACAGTTACATAGTAGTGGTGGTGGCCCATGCCACTAGATAGCCAGAGGCAATTCCCCTTAGAACCACTACAACCCCTGTAGTGGCCAGGACCCTCCTGGGAATCTTTTCCAGGGTGGGCTTCCCTAAGGAGGTCTTAACAGACAGAGGTACAAACCTCATGTCTAGGTATATCACTACCATGTGAAAAGAGTGTGGAGTAAACTACAAGTTTACCACACCCTACCATCCACAGTGCAATGGGCTTGTTGAAAGGTTCAACAAGACCCTCAAGGGTAGGATCATGGGACTCCCAGAAAAGCTAAGGTGAAAATGGGATGTCTTACTACCCTGCCTTCTCTTTACCTACAGAGAGGTTCCTCAGAAGGGGGTTGGCTACAGCCCATTTGAACTTCTGTTTGGACATCCAGTTAGGGGTCCATTGTGTCTAGTTAAGGAAGGATGGGAGCAACCTCTCAAACCTCCTAAACAGGACATTGTGGACTATGTCCTTGGCCTGCGTTCACGTATGGCTGAGTACATGAAGAAGGCCAGCAAAAACCTTGAGGCCAGCGAAGAACTGCAAAAAGTTTAGCATGACCAAAAGGCTGGCCTAACTGTTTACCAGCCAGGGCAGAAAGTGTGGGTGTTGAAGCCTGTGGCCCCCATTAGGTGGGGGCCACAAAAAGGTGAGGTCACCTACGTAGTAGACCTAGTTACTCTAAGAAGTCCCCATAGGGTACTTTATGTGAACCGCCTGAAACCTTTTGTGGACAGGGCTGACATGGGCTTGCTCATGGCAACTGATGTGTGAGAGGAGGAAGAGAGTGATCCTCTCCCTGATCTCCTCTCTCAGAACCCTGATGATGGGTCCGTAGATGGAGTAGCCTTGGCAGGCAGCCTCACTGACCAGCAGCAAGCTGATTGTAGGCAAGTCTTCAATCAGTACAGACATATGTTCTCCCTGACACCCAGTCAGACCACCTGGTGTACCTATGAAGTGGACAATGGTGACAGCCTGCATGTAAAGAGTAAAATCTACAGACAGCCTGACCATATCAGGGATTGCATCAGGACAGAGGTCACAAAGATGCTGGGATTGGGGGTCATTGAGCCTTCAGATAGCCCCTGGGCTAGTCCAGTAGTCCTTGTGCCAGAACCTCACACCAAGGGTGGAAAAAGAGAGATGAGGTTTTGTGTGGACTACAGAGGCATCAATGCAGTCACTAGGACTGATGCACATCCTGTTCCAAGGCCAGATGAACTCATAGATACTTTGGCCTCAGCCAAGTTTCTGAGTACCTTTGACCTGGCTGCTGGCTACTGGTAAATCAGACTAGCTGAGGATGCCAAGCCAAAAACAGCATTTTCAACCCCAAGTGGGCATTATCAATTCATTGTGATGCCTTTTGGTCTGAAAAATGCACCTGGCACATTTCAGAGGTTGGTGTACAAAGTTCTGACAGGCCTGGAAGACTATAGTGCAGCATATCTAGCTGTCTTTAGCTCCAACTGGTCCACCTCAGAAATGTTCTGGAGGCCCTGCAAAAGGTAGGCCTCACTATCAAGGCCACCAAGTGGCAGATAGGGCAGAGCAAGGATGTATACCTGGTGGGTGGAGGCCAGGTTTAATCCTTGGAGAGCAAAATCCAGACCATAAAGGACTGGGTTGCTCCCACTACTCAGACTCAGGTCAGATCTTTCTTGGGGCTGACTTGGTACTACAGAAGATTTGTCAAGGGATATGGGTCCATTTGGACTCCCCTGAATGATCTTACATCCAAGAAAATGCCCAAGAAATTTCAGTGGACTGTAAGCTGTCAAAGGGCAATTGATGACCTAAAGCAGGACATGTGCACTGTTACCATTATGCAAAGTCCTGACTACTCTAAAACGTTCATTGTCCAGACAGATGCATCTGAGATAGGGGTAGGGGCTGTGTTATCACAACTAAATGCAGAAGGCCAGGATCAACCAGTAACTTTTATCAGCAGAAGGTTGACCCTCAGGGAGGAACGTTGGTCAGCCATTGAGAGGGAGGCCTTTGCTGTGGTCTGGGCCTTGAAGAAGCTGAGGTCATACCTGGTTGGCACGCACTTCATTGTTCAGACAGACCACAAGCCCCTCTTATGGCTTAAACAGATGAAGGGTGAAAACCCCAAACATTTGAGGTGGTCCATTTCCCTACAGGGGGTAGACTTTACTGTGGGATACAGTCCTGGGAGTAACCATGCCAAGGTACATGGATTCTCCAGATATTTCCACTTAGAAAAGGAAGGCTCAACTGGGCAAGGTTAGTCTCACTTCCTTTCGTTTGGGGGGGGGTTGTATAGGAAAGTAGGATCTGCTTTTATGGTTATGCCCACTTTTGCCTGGTGTTATGCTGTTTCTGATTAGTCTGACTGGGATCCCGCTAATCAGGACCCCAGTCTCTGTGCTTTCTCCCCTATTTTGGATATGGTGAGTACTTAGGTACATCCCAGATTGGCTACTGGTGTACCCTTGTGAGTCCCTAGTATATGGTACTGAGCTACCCAAGGCATAGGTACACCAAAGGTCCCCCGTGACCTGAAGCATGTATTATGTCACCCATGGGAGATCACTCAAACTGAGAACACAGGCCTGCCATTGCAGCCTGTGTAAGCTGGTGCTAGCACCACTTACGACAGATATAAGTTTGCTTATATCTGAGGTCACTGCACTTAAAACCTATAAGTAACCCCTAAGGCAGGCCTTTCCATCCTGAAGGTAGGGTGCTCGGTTCTAAATGTTCACCATTAACTATAGAAATAGAAAGAGGACTAGTCTATCCTCAATCTGTGGTGGCCATCTTGGTTTGGATCACCTACCTCATCCCCACATACTAGACTATTGCGATCTCCTTTAATGGACAATAACTCCCATGTTTGTTTACTGAAACCACCTAATATCATCGGATACTT
This sequence comes from Calotriton arnoldi, assembly GCA_963921515.1. NCBI lineage: Eukaryota > Metazoa > Chordata > Amphibia > Caudata > Salamandridae > Calotriton > Calotriton arnoldi. Next base: position 4,108,242 of record CAWUFW010000515.1, on the reverse strand, counting down.
GGGTCCAGTGTTTCCCTCCTGCCTCCATACCGTTTCCTGTCCAGTTTAATGAGAACTGGGCTTAATGGACTTCCGGATGATTGCCGCATACCAATACACTGTCTTACATACAGGAGTCACCGGATGCTCCTGATCTACCTACCGAATTGCTGTTGACTTACGAACCTGGCCCATACTTTGACTCTTGCTGGGCTTGCTTACCTGGAGGAACACCCATTTTGCTTAATTTGTTTTTTGCTATTTTGGCTACTGATAAGTCATTACTATTGGCCAATAAGAATATTTCAGCCTAGCACATGTACCTCCCAGGAGATCATACACCCTTGACATCTGTTTGTTCCCTCATGATCTTGCACTAAACGCCTGGCGCTCATTAACTACTGGAATCATATTAATTTCTCCACAGTTGGAGGGGCCTGGCTTAGTCGGCCCTTTTTGCCCTCATATCTTGAGGTAGTTACTTCCTTTAAGACTGTGAAAGGTTTGCCTGAACTTCATCCCATATAAAGATGTACTCCCTTCTAAAGCTCTACCTCCAAGTAATCACGACCTAAATTCCTGTCTTTTAGTCCGGGATACTCCGGTCGCATGGGTCTTGATATTCCCCAATGAATCAGAGTTCGCGTTGCTAGCTAAATTGATTTTGCTACTCTCCCTGACCTCACACCAGGATCATCTCCGTTTTGATTTTACACTGCACTCCCTCGACAAATACCCTACCTCTGTCCTAACTCCTGACATACCTTTCGTCCCCTGGGCTGGAGCCAGCTTCCTGACCTGAAGTCGGGCTTACTTACGCTTTCATACGCCTCCTTTGCTGGATACTGTAGTTCATTAACCTATAGCTCCACATGCTCCTTTATGGCCCTACCACAGCACGACGTCATATTGTATTAAATTTGTCTTGGGATGTTACTGTTAGCTGAGCTGTTTTAAGACTTTTTATCCTTATTGCACTACATACACTGTTAACTGTCCTGCATCTTGTGATCATCTAAAATATACTATTTGACACTACCCACAGCAAGACAATATGCGTTATAGCACATTGCATGTCCGTCTCTTTGTGCACTAGGGAATTGGTCGGGCGGGTAGTTTATTTATCTACCATTCTCTCTGCATCTTTATGTTCCCTCCCCCATCGTTTTTGTCTTTTTAACAGGTTTAACGCTCCCTCACACCATCTATGACTTCTTACTTGAACAGACCTCTCCGGGGTTTACTCTAGTAACTTTCTTCCCCGGCCTTTAAAGGAATAACTATGCCCCCCTCACTCACCCCGTCACTACACTGGATGAACCTATCACTAGACACGGCCCAAACTCTTGGACCATCCTTTATCCCCCCAACCTCTCCAAAAATGCTAAGAAAAACTTTAAACACAAACTACTAATTCGTCATCAAGAAACGCTATTTGTAGATAACTACCAAAGTCTCACCTCGATTGTTAAAACCAACTACATCTTCTACTCCAAGCGCCCCTCTAAATGGAAAAGCACCTTCCTCCTCCACCTCCCTATTATGAAGTCATATAAAATCCCATATGGCTTGAAACTTTCTACCACCCCTTCCCCTACTTTTCTTGGTGAAATAGACATCTCCATTTTCAAATCTGGAAACATCCTCATTCAAGCCTCTGAAAAACATCTCACCATCTTTGAACACCATTTCAGCACCTTATCCTACCTACTCTCGATACCTTACTCTGACCCATCAGCCTCCCAATCACAATCTGACCCTACACCTCCTCTTTCACCTACTCTAACCCCTCCTCATACAGACAATGAAAATACCTTGGCAGTCTCGCAAGCACAGATTCTCAATCTCTCCCCCGCCTTAACAACTCTCCCTCCTACTAATTCACCAACAACCTACTCATCCACCCAAACTCTCTCTCCTCCTCTTGAGGCTCCAACAACTCACATCAGTTCCTCCCTTTTATCTTCTTCTTCATCCCAACCCTCCCAATTTGACCTCACTACGACTCAATCTTTTACTCTAACTTCTTCCCCCCCAATTATCCTTCCCCTCCCTAACCAGGAAACCAACACTCCCCAATCTCCCCGAGCACCCTTTCCTTCTCCCGACTCGCCTCAGTCCCCAGTGACTGCCCAGTCCCACCTCACCTCCCTCCCTTTGACCATCAACTGGATCTCCCCTCTCCTCCCCCCACCTGGGCTCCCTCCCCTCCCTCACCCCAGTCCTCTCGTCTTGACTAATGCAGAACATCCTCCTTGTCCCCATGAACTCCCATCCTCCATCCCCTTCTCCCTTATTCCCCAGACGCTTTTTAATATAGAACTCCATCTCGCTAACCTATCGTTTGAACTCACCTCTCTCAGAAATGATGTCAACTCCCTCTCTTTACTTAACCGCCCAAATCATTCTATTGCCCGGTGTACTGAACTAAACAACACCACATTCCCCCAGCAATGGGATCCTACCCCCCTCGGTAACGACACACCTAGAACATTCTTCACCTCGAACCTCCTCCCCGCCTCTGAACTCCCTGACCTCTATAATCCTTACTCCCCCTGCTCTTTGACTACTGACCCCCTGACCCCTCAGAGCTACCTATCCCCGTGATCCTTGGGACTAGCAGAATTCCACCTTCCCCAGCCTCTCCTAGACTTCCTCCGCAATTTACTACTATCCACACCTGCCCCCCCACAACCAACCCTATACCCCTGACTTGCATGCTGGTTAACTGTCGCTCTGCTGTCCAACATGCGACTGAAATTTCGGAAACCATCCTTAGTGAATCCATTGACATTGCCTTCCTTACTGAAACTTGGCTTAAAGATCACTCTTCTTCCATTCTTGATATGCTCTCTCCCCCTGGCTACTCCATCCTCAGAAAAGATAGACCTATCAAAATTGGAGGCGGTCTAGCAATAATTTTTAAAAACGAACTCCAACTCTCCCCTGTGCCAAACTCTGATCATTCTACTTTTGAGTACCTCGGAGCGGAACTTAAAGTGCAGGGCTCCCCTCCAAATTCGACTACACAATATCTATCATCCTCCCGGCGACCCTCTTCCTTTTGTAGAAGAATTGTCTGACCTTCTCACCCAATCCTCACTTTCCAACTCCAAAAACCTCTTCCTCGGAGATTTTAACCTTCATTGGAACAAAAAGGACGATCCTATGGTTAACCTCCTCACTGATCTACTTGACATCAATGACCTAAAACAACTATGCCACTCTCCTACTCACTCCAAAGGAGCCACTCTGGACGCTATCATTACTAGCAATGAGCTGGCCTCCCTTTCCTCCATCGTTCCCATCGACTGGTCAGACCACCACCTCATCCTTTTCACGATCACTAACACCGTACTACCCCCTCTACCCAAAACCACCAATCAGATGAAACTGACCAGGAATCTTCATCTTATCCCCCAGGCGAACTTGAGACCAAAGTCAAAGCTCAACTTCGACTCTCTCCTCCCTCCCAAAATGCCAATGACCTCACCGAACACTTTAATAAATCCATCGTTGAGGTCCTTGACCAAATTGCTCCAGCCAGACTAAAACGACAGAAAAACTCCTCCTCCAAATCCTGGTTCAATCCTGATCTCAACAATGAGAGACGCACACTTAGATGGACTGAACGCATATGGAGGCAAAACCCTTCCCCTTCAACCTCTCTCTCCTCAGATCCGCTAGATCCAACTATAAAAAACACATCCTCAATGCTAAGACTTCCTTCTTCCGCTCCCAACTCGACCGGGCCAAAAACAGACCTAGGGAACTCTTCAACATTGTTAAAAACCAAACATCCTCTGCACCCCCCAAGGTGACTGCCACCATTGAGAGATGCGAAGAAATTGCCAACTACTTCTCAGAAAAAATCTCCAAAATTGATCAATCCTTCGCCCTTACTCCCCTCCCTCTTAACCTACTTCCCTCGCTGGACATTTCCTGCAATTCTCCTTCACTCACTATGCCTCCTCTTGATTCCTCACCGTTCCCCCTTTCATCCCGATTCCTGAACCCGGCCCCATCTTACTTGAACTAAAAAATAATGCCTCTTGGCTTGACTTCCAACCAGTCACTGAACTTGATGTCCTTAACGTCATCTCTAGACTTAAACCATCATCTCACACTAAAGACCCTCTCCCTTCCAACCTTGTCCAAGATTTAAAACATATCATTGCCCCCTATTGGACCTCTATCATCAACTCCTCCTTTACCTCGGGTTTCGTCCCCGCTTCCCTCCAATTGGGACAAATCACTCCCATCCTCAAAAATCCTGCGGGTGACCCTAATGACCTAAATAACCTTCGTCCTATCTCTAACCTTCCTCTTCTCTCAAAAGCCCTTGAAAAATGCGCCCTGCTCCAACTAGATAGACACATTGACTCATTCAATCTTCTTGACTCTTTCCAATCAGGCTTCAGAAAGGGCTGCAGTACAGAAACGGCAATGCTAAACATAATTGATGACATACATCACGCCCTCGACAAAGGCGAATCCTCCCTTCTCATTCTCCTTGATCTCTCCGCTGCTTTCGACACTGTTAACCACTCTACTCTACTTAACACACTTAAAGACCGTTTTGGCCTCAATGGTTCAGTCCTCAAATGGTTCACCTCCTTTTTCCAACACAGAACCCAGCAAATCAAAATCCGTGAATGCCTTTCCAAACCTCTGCCCGTCTCCCTAGGGGTCCCACAGGGCTCTATCCTCTCCCCCTCTCTATTTAATCTCTTCATGGAACCCCTCACCCTTATCCTTAAACAAGCAGGAATCAATTACCACCTATACGCCGATGACACCCAACTTTACTATAAGATTCAATCCCGCTCGGATGTTCTTCACCTCAATGATGCCTTGAGTAAGATCCAATCCTGGTTCCACTACAACCACCTCAAACTCAACCCAAAAAGACCGAAATCATTCTTTTCTCCCCTAAGAACAACTCGCTCCCCATTCTATCCTGGATCTCGGACCTTACCGCACTCAACTGCTCCCTCACTATATCAAACTCAGTTAAATCCCTCGGTTTTAACATTGACCAAAACCTTACTCTTATCCCCCACATAAAAAATTCGGCCAAAAGCGCTCTCTTCACACTCCATCACCTCAAGAAAATAAAACCTTTCATTCCTGCAGACGACTTTAAGTTAATCGTCCAATCGCTGGTCCTGTCAAAAATCGACTATGGTAACGCCATCCTCGCTGGAACCCCTAAAGCCCACCTAGCCCCAATCAAATCTGTTCTGAACCTGGCAGCTAGGCTCATAACTGACCTCAAACGGTTCGATCACATCTCCCCTGCCCTTAAAGCACTGAAGTGGCTTCCCGTTGAAGGTAGAACTTCCTACAAGACAGCCTGCATTACGCACAAAGCCCTGCATCAACGCTCCCCGCAGTACCTCTCAGACAAACTTCACAAAGCTGGCTGCTCTAGATCACTGAGGAGCTCTAACACCCTCGCTCTTGTCCCTCTTCTGCTTAACAAGCAAACCACACAATCTCGCTCCTTTTCCGGTAACGCGCCTAACATCTGGAACTCCTCCCTAAAGATCTTCGGTGCAACCCCTCTTACATCAGCTTCAAAAAAGACCTCAAACTTCTCCTGCTCAACAAATACTGGGGTCCTTAACCCCTCCCTGGGCACTCATCCCACCCCGACCACCTACTGCTATCCTCCCCCTCTCTCATCCTCCTTCGCCCACTAACTCCTCCGACTAACCTTTCCCATAGGACCTGCTTCGTCCCACTTGGTATTGCCTCATCCCCCCTCCTCAGCCTCTCCCCATTCCCATACCCTTCCCCCTCTTCTCCATCCTTTCCCTCCCACACTAGGCTAATCTCTCTGGACCTACTATAACCCTTTGCAATACATGTAATTTGATTGTTTAAAACTGGAGTTGTTTTCACTATCTGGATGGTTTTGAGTATTACCTCATTGTAAGCCTGTTACATTACAATGAATTATCCATGTATAGTGGTCTGATATCGCCTTAACCTACCCCCCGCCTTAGCCTCTCCCCATTCCTATACCCTACCTCCCCCTTTCCCATTCTTTCCCTCTCACACTAGCCCAATCTCTCAGGATTTGCTGTAGTCCATTACAACTTGTTGTATCTAGATTGTGTAATATCTTAACTGCTTTATACCGTTTGTATTGGTTTCTGAATTCTACCTCATTGTAAATCTTGCTATATTGCATTGAATACCCATGTAAAGCGCTCTGATACCCTCGGGTCCAGCCAGCGCTATATAAAACATTTTAAATAAATAAATAAATAAAAATAAATGTGAGGGTATCCCTGCATGAGCGGGACATCCCTACAACCTTCAGAGTCCACTGTAAGTGCATCAGCCATTACGATATATAGAGTGACCATGCGTCAATACGCGATGACCATCTCTATACTGGCTAGAACGAACCCTGTCGTGTTTTGTATCAAACATGTTGGAATCATACCCCCACACTGTAAACGGTGTGGAGGTATGATTCCATGCACTGTAAAGCTCATCCTGGGATGCCCTCAGTGCTCTGGTACCAGTCTTCTAGACCAGGATAGCAAACTATGGCTGCTGCCGCCCAGGGACACGATTCTGCCCTCCTGCTGCTGAGCCAAGCTCGAGCAGAGGAAGGCAGGACAATAGGTATCCTGTCACAGGGAGGTGTGACCACCTCCCAGACAGAACTTAGTGTATTAGGACAGGGTGGGGGCGCTTGCCAGCGCCACTCAGTCTGCTTGAAACTGGACAAAGGACATGGGAGTATCCTCCCCACTGTCTGACCCCTCCCCTGGGAGGGACCCCTGAATCGTCCCAACCCTTTCCTTAGGGTACTTAAGGGCTTACCTGTGGGTGGGTCCCTAGATTCGTCGTCGGGCAAGATTCAGATCAGACACCACTTCTTCTTCGAGCGTCTGGGCACTCTGGATTTCGCTGGACTTTGCTCTGGGCACCGAGACTGCAACTGGGAAGACTCCTGCTGCTCCTGGTCTCGTCGTCCTGCTCGTCTGCTGCAACATCTGTGCTCGTGCTCCATACAGGATTCCTCCAAGGCCTGTGGACATCCAAATCACCTGAGGGAATCTCCCTTGAAGTGAAGGAGTCACTTAACTGCATCTGCAGGCACCGCAACAAAGCTGACCGGTGTGCCGATCCTGAGCACCCACGGACTTTGAAAGGCTGCGCAACACAGGTGGTGGTTCTTCAACTCCCTCGAGGCCTGCACTGTCTTCTCACCGAGATTGAGGCCAGTATCCCTCGTTGGAACCGCAGGAACAGAACCCCTGTGCACCGCGTCGACTTGCCGTTGCAAAGGCTTGTTGGCTCTCTTCCTCAGAGATCTTTGGGCTCCAAGAAGCTCCAACCTCATGCATCTTCTGCAGCCAAGATCTTCATCCTCACCACAACCCTTGCACTGTGGGCCTGCATCTTTGGTGAGCTGCTCTTGCGACTCCAGTGCCTCCGTCCTGTGCGTCCTCTTGAGGGTCATCTTTGACTCCAGTGGCTTCCCCTGATTGCTCGGGGCCTACTCCGACTCCCCTGCTCCTGGTGAGTCACTTGTACCTTGCTGGTCCCGACACTGCACCTTTTTCGCTTGCCACATTGTTTGCAGTTGCCAAGGCTTGTTGGTGCTCCTGACGGACACACGACCCCTCAACTCTCGACATCCGACATGGGACAGCTCGTGAACGGCTCCTGGTCTTCCACAGCATCGCCTGGTGCTGTGGACAGCTGCAACTCCAAGGTCACCGTCAACTCTCCTGCAACATCCGACATCAGTGGGCATTCGTCTTTCGTGCCTCCTGTTCACTCCTGAGTGGCATAGACTTTGTCCCCTCTGCTTGCAGGTACCTCTCATCTTGAATCCACCTTTGGGTTCCACCGGACACTTTCACCTTCACCAGCGGCATCTTCCTGAAGTCCACCATTGAGTTCGACAGCGGTTTCGGACGCCACTTCACACCTATGCACCAAGCTTTCCTGGTGTAGGTATCCTGATTCCGAGGGTATCCACGGGTGCGGTGGCTCTCCAACCTTCTGTCTTCCACAGGTCTTCTTCAGGGTCCACTGGGAAGGGTCCTTCTTCTTTAAAATTGCAACCGTGACTTACCCATTGACTTGAATTGAGCCCACGGTCGTGTTCCCACTTTGCACACGGCCTCCGTGGGGTTCCTGGTTACTTACCTCAGGTGGTTCCTTGGGTCCTGAGCACTTCTATGTCTTCTGGGTATAGTGTTGACTTGAGTCGTGGTTTGCATCCCACTATTTTAGTATATGGTTTGGTCTCCCCCTGGTGACCACTGTGTATTTGTGCTACTTACCTGTTTTCTTTGCAAAGTATTGTGTGCATTGTGTATATCTCCATGTAGGAGATATTTGTTTGTGTTAGTGAGTGTCTTATAATAAATACATATTTTTATAAATACACTTTGTGGTTCTTTTTCACTTAAACCATACCAATAATATTACGTTCTGGTAAAACAAGCTGCTTTACACTCCTTCTGAACTAAGCCTGAAGGCTGCTCTCCACAGCTAATACTTAGAGAGGTTTCTAAGGTTGTCTAGGACCACTAAAATCACCATAAGGGTTGTCTGGATTAGTGCAGGGTACTACACTTAAATAAGTGAGCACCATATACTAAGCCAGCCTCCTACAATGCTATTTTGCGTTCGCAAGCCATGTGATTTAGCGAACTGCAGAGCTTGCAACCGTAAAATGCTTTTGTAAATTGAGGCTCTAAGCGCCCTGTTTTCATTCATAGTTTGCACTCTTTACACAGCCCCTTAGCTGTCAGCAGCCAACAGGGTGCTTTTGAAAGGATCAACTTTGTGGTATGGGACTGAAAGAATACATAGACAGGGGCGCAGCTTCAGTGGAAGTTTGGGGTGTGATACCCCCAAATAAATGCATTCTTGGCTTGGTAGTTGGGTCTGGAAGGCCCTGAGTCGGGTCCGCTATGCCTGCTTTTTCTTGTTGGTTTAATTTCACTGAGAGGTTCGAACTTCTTAATTTTTTGGATCTGTAGCTTAAATATAGATAGTGACTGGTTTACCAAAAGAGCAGTAAATCTGCATCCATAGAAGTATTTATTGAATGGGTGTAACTGTATTACGTTTTGGTATTCACAAAGTTTTGCAGTAGTAGGCTTGGAAAGCTGCACCATTCTCGGGCTACTAGGCACACTACTGGCAATCAAACACCCAAAAGGGGATGGGATGAATGCTTGGAAATCATCTAACCACTGGCAATTGCTTGGCATAGTATGCCTACTAGTCCTGGACGAAATTTAAATTAGGCCTATGTAATTTAGCGTTAGGCAAAATTCCCAAAATGATGCTATTGTGCCACTTTGCTTAATTATGCTCCATTTTTACTAAAACTTTATGGGGAATGGTGCAATTTCCAGTGAAAATTGACTGCAAACACATGGGAACAACAGAACACGAGTGGCTGTTGTTCACGGTGCTCTTGTTTAATGCATCCTGCTGCCAAACAAATTGACACAAGGATGCATATTGTGCTACAATACAGTGCAAAACGACCGATTTACATTTCGTGTAATTACACGTAATTTTGCTGAGTTTTGTCACGTAATTACGCGAAAGCAAATTATGTGAATTTCGCACACCCCTAATTCCAACCCATTGTTTTTTGCAGAGTATGCCACTTTAGACAGAAGTCCACCTAATGCCAATCTGTACTGACCCTGTTGCTCATGTGAACAGTCCACCCGTACCTTGGTCATCTCAAACCTCCGCCCTGTGGCCCATCGCTTTTCTAGTTGGGAAATTTGAGATTGACACCCCACCCCGTAAATCTTACTGACTAAATTAAGCCCCTGTGCATAGAGGCATTTCCACTAGCCCAGATATTTTGGTTAATCTATGGATTAAGAGAGCAGATGTCACCAGTGCTTGATTTGTAAAAGAAAAAGTGCTGGGGCCCAAAGCTCTGTTCAGAAGCCCATGGCTTATACAATTGGCATGCCAAATATTAATGCCAAATATTAATGCTGGTAGTAATAAATCCACCTCATGCTCTTTAATCCACTACCAGACACTCCCTGCCCCTTTATCTCACTCCTGCAGCTTCCTGCTTTCTCCCTTGGTGACGGTTTTTGTCTTCCTCTGGCTTTCGGATCTGTGTGTTTTTCCCTTTGTTGCCCTCCGTAAATATCTGCTGCAGAAAATATGTGCTGGCCGCCACCGGCTCAAATTAAGCACTCATGTCACAGATGGAAAGGATATAATTATTTTTTTTTTTACATTGAGCTAGAGATAGGAGATGCATAAGTGGTCTTTTCAAACCATCAACTGTTGCAGTCTCTCTGGCGGTGCAAAGGGCAAGGCCGCCCCCGACCCTCCAGCTCCCGCGTTCCAACCCGGGCTCTCTAGTCTCAAGGCTGCGAATTAGGGGGCAGATTTACGTTCCCTGGCGCATCCCTGCAAATCAGCAGGGATGCGCCAGGGAAGATGCGTGACGCAAGTTTACCCTTGCGCCACCACAGATGCGCCGCATTTACAATGCGGCGCTTCATGGCGCAAGGATAAACAGATGCGTGACGCATCTGTCGGCGGAGGGTGGCGCAGTACTGGAGTTGTGTCGCAAGTGCGACGTAACTCCAGTACTGCTCAGGGGTGCCCTATACCTAACATGCTGCGTCACTCCTTACGCCTGCTTGAAGCAGGCGTAAGGATTTGACGCAGCAGGGACGTAAAAGTGACTCCGTGAAATCTTGTAGATTTCACTGCGTCACTTTTACGGGGCTTCCTTGCGCAGGAACGCCCCCTCCTGCGCCAGCACGCCCACATGAAACCTGACGCAGGTTTCATGTGGCGCAGGGCTTTACAACGTGATGCATCTCCCTAGATGCGTCACGTTGTAAATCCCCCGCAGCATGGCGCATGATTTGCGCCGCCGCTGCTTCACAAAAGTGACGCAACGGCGGCGCAAAAGTGGCGTAAGGGGCTTGTAAATCTGCCCCTAGGGGGCAGATTTACAAGAAAGTGACGCATCTGTATAGATGCGTCACTTTCCCTGCGCCACCCTTGCGCCACCATAGATGCGCCGTATTTACAATACGGCGCACTATGGCGCAAGGATTGACAGATGCGTCAGAAATTCTGACGCATCTGTTGGCGGAAAAGTCACGCATTGCTGGAGTCGTGTCGCAAGCACGACGCAACTCCAGCAATGCGTGTTGAGGCCTATTACCAATACACTGCGTCACTCCTTACGCCTGCTTCAAGCAGGCGTAAGGTTTTGACGCAGTGGCGTCCTTGTAGATTTCACTGCGTCACTTTTACGAGGCTTTCCTGAGTGGGAACGCCCACCCTGCATACATTATACCTGACGCAGGTATAATGTGACGCAGGGCTTTACAACGTGACGCATCTACCTAGATGCGTCACGTTGTAAATAGGCCGCATTGTTTGCGCCGCTGTTGCGTCAAAAAAGTGACGCAACTGCAGCGCAAAAGTCACGCAAGGGGCTTGTAAATCTGCCCCTCGGGGCAGATTTACAAGCCCCTTGCGCCACTTTGCGTCACTTTTAACATGGGAAAAGTGATGCAAAAGTGGCGCAAGGGGCTTGTAAATCTGCCCCTAGATTTCTAGAAATCCTCGGAGGAGAGCGCAGGTGCCGCGGAGCCCCCGTGGATGGCGCAGCTGCTACACTTCGTAATTGGTGAAATTCCTGCCGAGGCAGCTTCCATAGGAACGGCGAAGCCGCAGCAGAAATTTGTTAGAGATCTGTTCCTCCCGCGCCCGCGTGAACTCTGAAAATGCCAGGCACAGCCCGGCTAGGAGGAGTTATTTTCTAAAAAGTCGTGTTGAACAGATGGCTTGAATAACTTCCATGTTCTCTGTGACTCCCGTGGCATTTCATTTGGATTCCGTTTCTTTGCAGAGTTTTGGGTTTGCAGTAGGCCGGAGGTGTACTCCTACACCACATGGCGAGGTAGGCTCGTGAAACAAAAGACAAAAGGCCAGGGAGCTGCTAGTGGGGGTGGTCAGGGGCGCTGGTAAGTGTTACTCTTCCACTACAAGGCAATTCTGGGAGATAAGGGGGTGCTACCAAGTTAGGGATTCTGGGGCTTACAATAAGGTGCCGCAACGTGGCCACGCTGCAGCACTTTCAGAGCACAGGAATGCGACATATTTACAATGATATGTCGCATTCCTGTCCTCTCCCCTGCGCTGGCGCTCAAACACCTGCCATGCGCCTGCGAAAGCACCCTTGCACCTGCGTCATGGGGGTATTGTTTTTGTGCAGGAAGGGGCACCTTACTGCACAAAAACAATCACTACAGGCATTTTCCTCTTTCAATGCGTGCTGTAGAAAGCAGCATGCATTGAAAGAGGAAAAAAACGAGGAGAAATTGAAATATTTCTCCTTGTCACACCTCGCTACGCCACCCCTAGGGTGGCGTAGCATACTGACGCATTTCCAGGTTTACGAATCCTCGTAAATCTGGAAATGTGTCTGGTTCCGTGGGAACACCCACAGCAACACCCATGGAACGCACCTTTCACGCAAAGTGCTGCGTGTAAAGGGGCCGTATTTACAAGGACAGGAAAAGCCACGCAGGGTAGCTTTTCCTGCCCTTGTAAATATGGGGCAGAGAAATGCGCTGCCAGTGCGTCACAAAAAGTGACGTACTGGCAGCACAAGGGGCTTGTAAATCTGCCCCTAGGTGTATAAGCGGGTGCTGCCAAATTAGGGATCCAATTGGCCACAACAAGGAGGAATGTAAGATTTCTCAAAATAAAGCAAGGTTATTGCCAATCAGATTTTTGGCATATCTACCCATCATTTTTAGATGGCACAACTTTTTCTTATCTGTGGCTTTTCATTTTGATCAAATAAGAAGTGGGGAGGGATAGAAAGCACATCCCCCCACCCCCCACAGAAAATGTTGGCAGGCTGTGCATGTAATGTGTGGTAGAGCAATATTAAGGTGTAGACGCGATAGCATGACCGCTCGAGAGCCTCATGTCAAGGATAGAGGATATGCATGCCTGAGGGACGTGTGCATAGGCACTAAACCCACCCGACATAACAACAAATACCATAACAGGCATTCAGTTAATATTGATGGGGCTTGTGGTCAGTCCTGTGTTTTCCATTGGAGAGTGCTGCTCAGTTCTTTGCTGCTTATGATGGTCCACTTCTTGCCATCCATGGGTTAGCTCAACCACAGGCTCTTCCGCTCCGGTGCCCAAGATCTAGTCTTCCTGTGGTTCATTGGCACTGTGAAGTAGTGGATGGGTGTTTATTGCCAGACACTTCCAGGGCAGTGTTCTTTCTCTTCTTGTGTTTAGCCCTCCCCAGGAGCATTGCCCAAGTACTTGTGTCCTTCCACTGCTCGCCTTTTTGAGCTACTTTTTTCTTTTTGTTGAAGCATTCCAAGAGAGTACATGCGTTTGCAAGCTGTCCTCCTAATGTGATTCATCTCCCTCCTGCATCGCTCTCTGTTACACGTGTGCTTTAGTCTCCCTCCCCCAACTCTCACCGTGTGTTGCCGTGACCCCTAATTAGCTCTGTCACCTGTGCGCTTCTGGTCCCCACCCCTGCTTATGTTGCCGTTTCTCGCCCATGTGCTACCAGACCCCATTAAAAAAAATTAAAAAACCAATGTACAGTAACTCAGCCTCTGGGCTGCGTCATTTGTAGGCACACATGCATGTTTAAAGAATGCATGCATCTACAAATGACACAGCCTGGAGGCCATGTCATTTTGCTTTTAGCCTTTATTAATAAAAAATGTCTTTCATGCTGAACGGCATCTGATTTGATGCTGTACAGCATGAACAAAACACATTTGCAGAGCCAACAGGTGTTTAAGGAGGCACCTATTGGCTTTGCCATGCTTGATTTTTATATATTCACAATTATTTATTGACAAAGCCAGTAGCTCTCTTGTAGACGAGACCCATTGGCTTTGCCAATGCTTGTTTTCAGAGTTATTACTCAGACTGCTGGACTGTGCTCAGTCTAAAATTCCTTGCTTGAGCCAGGTACTTCTTTTTTTTGGGCCACATTTGAGCTAGACATTTTCACTCCTAAACTGCATTTGGGCTAACTCTGTCTCCTCTTCTGGGCCTTTCGTTGGGCCTTTCGTTGGCCCATGAATCTGGGACCGTGTTTAAGCTGCTTCGTTCTCATTTGTACACCCTTTCTTTGGACTGCTTCTACCCCTTTTTTGTTTAGACAACTTCTTCCTCATTTATAGGCTACTTCTGTAGGCCATGGTCAGGCTGCTTCTTGGTGATGCTGTTGGACGCTTCTTCCGGGCTGCTTCTCTTGCTGGCTCTGTTCCTTTTTTTCTTAACACTTTTAATTGAGCTCTAAAACATACACATGATACAGTACACTACTGTTGAAATATGGAGACTGGGCCTTATTCACAAAAGCATTTATGAGTAGGGAAGTAGTGCCACAAGAGTACTCTTTTATGTACTCTTACCCACCTTTGTGAATCGACCCTGAGACCTCCAACTACTATTACTAAAAGGTAGAGGACACAGTTCTTCTAACTGTACTGTTTATGATTATTTGCTGAATGTTCACATTTTATTTCCATTTTAGATGTTTTGAGGCCAATTTACAAAGACATGGAAGAGTATGTGAAAGAGTACTACTGGAGTACTACTTAACGTACTCCAAAATGCCTTTGTAAGGTGAGCCCAGTATTTTTAGGATAGGTATCTGAAAACAGTATTGAGTAGCCAATGCAAGTAACGCCAAGGTATAGAAATATAGATATATATTCCAATATAGATAAATGATCAAACCTGCCAACGACTGAGCATAGAACATAGAGCGATAAAACTAATAACGATGGGGCAGTATATGTAGGCTATATCTAGACATAGAGTACAGCAATACCCTATGCATCTAGTCCTGTAACTCCATGATTCGTGAAAACCCAAAGTGAAGTGAATTAAATAAAGGTGGTGGGAGGAAGAGGGGTATTTTGTTTGTTTTTTGTTTTACTGGAATTCCTACAAAAATCCTTTAAAAAATATATATTTTGATGGGAGTTAGAATTATTATTTTAATTCCAATCCAATTAAATTGGAGAACATTGAATGAATAAAAGGTTGGAGTTTTGGTATTCAACCTCCAATCTAACTAAATCTAGGAAGAGTGCACAAATGTACAGTGTGAGATATACCATTCTTACTCCAGCACTGCTGAGATTGTACTATTTCAACTGCAATCCAAGTAAAAATGTAGAAAATGCATAAGTGAAAGGGAATGAGATTTACCTCACTAACTCTAAACTCACAAGCAGTGGGGTCGGTGCATTAATCGAAGGGGTGAGATTTACTAGTCTAAATTCAATCCAACTAAAATTAGGGAAAACTGAATAAATAAAAGTGGTGTGATTCACTATTCTAACTCAAATTCAAATAAAATTTGGAAAGGTACAAAACTAAAAGGAGTAAGATTTACTATGCTAACTCCAATCAAACAAACATTGAGGAAAGTTTAATAATTGGATTTGTGAAATTGATTTACCATTCTAACTCTAACAAATCTACAATTGGGGAAGACGTTGACATGAAAGGAGTGAGCTTTGCTATTCTAACGCCAGTCCTACAACCATTTTTGAAAATGTAAAAATCGGGGGACGGGGTGGAGATTTACTATTTGAACACCAATCCAAGTAAAATTAGGGGAAATGCATACATGAAAGGGGTGAGATGTACTACTCAGGTCAAGCACAGGCTGGGAGAAGCTGGAAAGCAAATGCAAATTAGCTTCCGAAAAGTTACCTTTCCTTAATATTTATTAAAAATCCGACTTCACAATAGAATTGGATGTTTAATAATTTTTCTATCTAGTGCCATTGACAAGTTACTGTATTAGGATTTGAATCTGTATTCTGGTTTTCAACAAAGGACAGCTAGTCCTGCCACAGTGAAAAATGGCTTTTGGGAGCTAGTCACCAAAAGGACATTTCAATCAATCAATCAGTCAACTTGTAGAGTGCGGGTTGTCACCAGTGAGGGTATCCAGGCGCTGGCAGGGTCCAGGTTCTCAGTCGAATAGCTAGGTCTTTGTGCCCTTTGGAACTCCTGAAGAGTGGGGCAGGTTCTGAGGTGCAAGGGGAGGTCGTTCCAAGCTCTGGCTGCAAGTTAGATGGCTTCCTCCTGCTCTGCTGCGCCTAATGAGGGGTTAAGGGCCAGCGCAAGGGAGGCGTAGTGGAGGTGTCTGTAGAGTGTGCGAAATCTCAGGCGGTGGTTGAGATAGATTCATGCAGGGCCTTGAACGCATGGGTGAGGAGCTTGAACTGGTATCTTTTCTTGACCAGGAGCCAGTGGAGTTTTCTGAGGTGCAGGGATATGTAGGTGCTACGAGGGAGATCCAGGACGAGTCTAGCTGCGGTGTTCTGGATGGTCTGTAATCTTTGAACGAGGTGGGCCTTGATTCCTACATAGAGGGCATTTCTGTAGTCCAGTCGACTGGTGATAAGAGCCTAGGTGATGGTTCCTCTTGCGCTGTGGTGGAGCCACTTGAAAATCTTGCACAGGGTATGCAGGATGAAGAGGCAGGAGGATGACACTGCATTGACTTGGGACCTCATGGTGAGTTTGCTGTCCAGGATGATGCCGAGGTTTCTGGCATGCTTAGTTGGGGTTAAAGTGAAGCCTAGTTCAGTGGACTACCAGGAGGTGTCCCAGGGGGAGTTGTTGCTGCAGAAGACCAGAATTTCTGCCTTGTGCATGTTGAGCTTGAGGCAGTTGTCCTTCATCCAGTTGCAACACTGGTCATGCATTGGTGGAAGTTGGTTCTGGTGGCCGTGGAGTATTCAGAGAGGAAGACAATTAAAATTAACTTTATAAATGTCCTACTTTTAACTACCATGCGCCCTGCCTTATGGGCTAAAAGGCATACAAAGGGGTGACATAAATATTTAAAAGGACGGTTTTGTCCTGTCAAAAGGGTTTATTTTTATAGGATAAATTGCAGCTTTTACAGTGCTATGGCCAGGCCACAATGGTAGGCCTAAAGTCATGTTTGTACTGCGCCTATAGTTGGGACTACAATCCACTAGTGGCAGTTAACTTCCAAGCCCTGAAGTACTTTATATTGTACTATATATTAAACTTAGAGGCATATTAAATTTACCGATTAAGAGTATGCCAATTTGACAATGCTAAAAGGGGGAGCACAGACACTTTACCACTGGTTAGTAGTGGTAAAGTGCACAAAGTTCTAAAACCAGCACAAATATAGGGTCTAACAAGAGGGGAAAAATATGGTGTTACCACGCAGAAAAGGCAGATTTCCTACAGTGAGAAGTACTAAGATCAGCTACCTTTGACATTGCTTGAGAAGAATTAAGGGGTGTGTTGCGGGATATATTGATATTTCATTGTAGGAGCATCATTTCATTCCAGCTTCTATCAGTCCTCTAATGCCCTCTTGAATCTACTGTTGTCCTTCCGCTCCTCGACATACAATCCCTAAATGGCCCTCCAAGAAGCTGTACTTCTTTATTTTCCCTCTTGTCTATATCACGGCACTTGGTATCTTCCAGGAAGACAGGATAAGCAGGATATTATCACCATCCAGCGACATAGGCCATAGGGCGAATGGTATTTGCCTGAGGCTCAGAACACCAATTGTGGACTTGTCCACTTCTCCAGACTAGCCAGCTCTGTTTCTTATTTATTTTTTATGCTTGTTTTCCTGATCCTTAGGTCTGGGCCTCAGGTGCTCCTGTATCTTTCCTCCAATTTCCTTATTCTTTCTTTTTTATCAATATGATGGATGGATAGCAAGATTTGTTCTGTTGATCATGTTTTGGGTACAGAATTGATTATTCCCATGTTATGCCAGTTACGGTACTACATCTGTCCAGATGTCCTTTCTACGATTAAGTCATAGCACGAGGACAACGCTGTTTTGTCAAATCTCAGATGTCCTGAAATGTCTTCTTTTGGGCTCGCTGTGGCCTCGCTGAGGCTTCAGTAGGCAGACATACATGAAGGAAGAGAGCCTTTGAGGTGGCTACCCTTGTCCCAAGATTTTTATATAAGTTTTACATATCTTGGCTCACTCATTGATCCTTGATACCTTCTGGTGCTCAGCAAGAACACAGACATTTATAAAGCATTGTAGACTTCACCTTAGAGGCAACTGAGACATACATTTTGGTCTTAATGTTGTGCAGGCTGCTCATAAGGAAACTTTTGGTATTTTGTAATTGTTTTCATATTATGTGTTTTGCAGCAGTTTTGGTCTGGGGTGTGTGTTTTGATCTAAGTCTAGGGCTGCATCCAGAGGTGGCCTTGGTGTGCCGCATGAAGAGGGATCTGGGCTGAGGAAGAGGGGCAGTGGGAATGGGTGAGGGGAAATGCCAATGCTGCTTTTCAGTGCTCATCATTACTCAAGGTCGACTCTAACTTTTCTCTGTCTTACATCCAGCCCTCCCTCACAGGTAATGTTGGGATCAACCTAGAGGAGCATGGATTATTGGAATCACGGCTGTCTGTGGCCTCCTAATTTCCTTAATATGACATTTTCTTCTGCCCTTGATTGGGAGTCCACCCAGGGGTGTGGAATTTATTAAAATATCTACTTGTCCATGGGACAGGTTGCTTCATAAATCTACTTGTTCTGTAACAAAATCCACTTGTTCCTTTGGTGCTGTGTAGTACATTGGCAAACTATGGCAGCAATCTCATTATATAAGAGTTCTGATAATAGCCTCTTTGATTATGCCAGAGCTCATACCATAGTAGGGTTTGAATACTAGCAATTCCCTTATTTTGCCACCTTTCCGCAGTTCTACATACTGGGGCTGGAGGCAGCAGTAATCAGCAGTTGCCCATGGCTGGAATACCCTTTTGAGTCCGTGAAAACCTACTATCTTGCATGTTTTATAGGTTTTCATTAGCTCACCTGTAATATTTTCCCATACAGAGAAAGGTTGGAAATGTACTCCCGAAAAGAGCAGAAGTAAAACTTCTTTCAGAGTTGAGAAAAAAAAGTGGTTGATGGGATTATGAACTTGTTACCAATCAACAGATTTTCGCGATTGTATGATTGAACCACGAATGCGTTTATCACGCATTCCGGAACCACGAAGTCTAAACAACGAAATTCTTAAGCACGAATATGCCTTTACCACGCATGCCTTTACAACGAATCGTGTTGTTAAGGCATTTTTGGTAAATACATATTTGCGGTTAAGAATTTAATCCCCTGACCCCTGCACCTGGCCTGAGTTCCTAAAGTACCCCACTCCCCCATCCCTAGTCACTTTTTCACCTCCGCCCTCCCCATATCCCTAAAAACTACCCCCTATTCTCTAAAAATGACCCTCCCCCGCCCTGAACCCTAAAACGGCCCCCATGCCCTGAAAACTAAACTACCCCCTAAGCCCTAAAATCGACCCTGCCCCCTAAGTACTAAGTTCTATCACAATCCCTACTCCCCGCCCTGAACCCTAAAACGTCAACCCCGTGCCCTGAATACTATCCCGAACCCCCCCCAATCCCTGAATACTACCCAAACCCGCCCTCGGCCCTCAAAACACCCCGAGCCACCCCCAACACAGAAAACTACCCCCAACCCACAATCAGCCAAAAAAACAACCCCCGACCCGTCCCAGCCTAACTTGAAATAACCCCGACCCACCCCCAGCCCAGAAAACTACCCCGACGCACCCTAAGCCCACAAATCAACCCCGACCCACCCTAAGCCCACAAATCAACCCCGACCCACCCCCCCCAACCCCACTTACCTCACAACGATCTCTTCCTGCTTCCGTCCGGCCGCAAGTCCTACCGCGCATATGCCTTAACCACGCACATGCGTGGTTAAGACATATGCGCGGTAGGGCTTGCGTAGTTCAGCCTTCGTTGTTAAGGCTGATCATTGTTCAGCCTTCGTGGTTAAGGCTGTTTCCCGATTTTCGCATGAGGAAATCTACACATGCATATTTGCTTGTGCTAAAATGCAGTTCACAAATATTTTCTAGGAATACAAGGACACATACCATGGGTGCACATTTGTGACTTTCTTAAAGATTTGGGGCCCTATGCCAATGATTGTTTATTTTCATGTTTACTATATTTTTGCTGAAACTGGTTACACTAATTTTCCATTATGAATATTTTTGGGAGAAATGCTAGCATGCATTAACACATTTTACTAAATGATGCTACAAAGAAATGGTACCTAACATTTCACAGTAGTTTAGCAAAACATTTTTTCCCAGTTGCGTTTTTATGAACATTTTATTTTGACAGCAAATAGTTGTTAATCAATCTTGCTTTCAAGCTTTTGCGTATATTTGCATTGAATCAGAGAGCATCCTGGAAGCATTATACGTTGCCTCATATTGTTAAACTTTGCAAACGTGTGTACACATTTTTACTGTTAGTTGTGCAATATGAACTTAAAACATTTCTTTAGAGCGCTCACCCTAATAATAAAGGCTTTGTATTAATGAATCATAAATAGAAGTTCGAACAGCATTAACATGGAGACACAAATATTACCTTAACTGCAGACAATGCCCAACCCTGATCCGTAATGCAGTACTGTAATCTGGCAGCCACAGAGTTTGTGCTGCAGGGGGTTGGGCCTACTTCTCCCAAGGACAAAATAAACATGAAAACTTGTTGTCCTTGACCTCAAAAATATGTCCTGGGCGTGGAGCTATAGGAATTCCACACCCCTGCCACCTCATGGAGTAGGATCTAGGAAGAATCAGGCACAGTGTAATAAGGATCACCGGTGAGTAATCACCACATTACAGGAAATGTAATGTTGTGGGCTGAACCTTCAAGGGCGGTTCTTTCTGTGGTGTGGGACCAACCAGCGCAGAATAAACAGATGCATGAGTGATCCTGGCTGCAGCAGTGGAGATCCACTGGCTCTCATTCTTCTCAGGCGGTTATGACATTTCTAGGAGCAGACTGATCCTACCTGGAAATATTTCCCTCTTTTTCACCATCTATCACTCTACAAATGCAGACCACCTTAGGGAACTCATGGGCTGTTTTGTTGGTCCGATTGTAACAATGCTGTTCAGCTTGTGATTGTCATGTGTGTTTTAATTAGAATCATGCACTTAGAAGCCTGCTTCTACACACGAAGTGCAAAAGTCCCTTCATTTCTCTTTAGAGCTCCCAGAAGACTCACTCTTTGGAGGGAAGCACACGCCGTTGAAGGTGGCCTCATAGTCAAACAGCTATAGGGCCACTGTAAACTTTAATCTGAGTCTCATGCACGAGAATCGTGTCTTTTCTGTTCAAGTGCCACTCTTTGACCTATATTTTACAACATACATGCACAACTTTGTAAAACTTGCTGAAAGTTGTGCTTTCATTGCCGTTCTTGGTTCTCAAAGTCTGCACAGATGGAGTAAAGTGGGGAGAATCTGAAGATCTCCAAATGATATTGTCTGTAACTTTTTCCAACTGAGGTGGCTGAAAATCACCTCAAAATGTGAGTTGGAGAATAACTGTAATATTGCATATTTCTGGTCTTTGATTAACCTCCTGATGAATGAACTTTTACGTTTTTAATTCATTTCAATAAAACTCTAAAGTGAGATATCGCCTTTGACCCACAAACCTCAAAACTCCCACCGAGGACCACTTACACCTTTATAAATGATACGAGTTGGTGAAATAGTATTAGTAACACTTACTGCGAAATGTGTTTGCCGACTGCAAGTCAAAGGTTTTAATCCTGGCAGATTCGTGCTATAAATAGTAACAAATAATTATTTCTCACTCTGACAACTCTAGTAGGCCACAGTTTTCTATTTTATGACAACATCAATAAGGGTCTTTCCAAAAACATAAGCCATTGAGGAATGATTTGCAAAATAGCCTTCATGTTAAAATAACGACAATTTGAAAAATTAATGTTACAAAGGGATGAATCAGACGAAAGGCAGAAAAAAATGAGCTAATCAATGATCTAAATTGAAACCTGAGGGGTATATGTACAAGGGGATTGCGCTACTGGAACATCACTTTTTTCGACGTTCCGGTGGCGCAATGCCCTGCACAATATTTACAAAGTGGCGTTAAGCCACTTTGCATGGCTTAACGCCACTTTGTATATATGGTACCCTTTCATCCAGGTATCTGCGTGAAAGGAGCGTGCAATGGGTGATGCTGTGGGCGTTCCACCGCAACACCCATTGCTTTTTTACACTGCCCCAGATTTACAAGGATCTGTAAATCTGAACCAGTGCCAAAAACTAACGCCATTCAAAAGCAGTCGTTAGAGTGATGCAACAAAGAGAAATACTTTTATTTCTTATTTTTTGCTCGTGCTCCTTTAATGATTTTTTATGTGCAGGAAGGCTCTCACCATAAGAGACATTTAATCTCCTGGACTGGTATTTAAAATTGTTTTATTGTCGCCTGAAAAAGAAATCATGCTAGCCAGTTTCTACTGACGCACAGCATTGTCCCTGTACTTGTTAAACACTTGTTCCTAATGTGCACCCAAATACACATATTTTTCTTATAGCAGACTCTAATGGTTTTAACTATTTCATTCCTGCATGGACTGACTGTAAATCCTAGCATTTTTCTACCCAATATACCTCGAAAATGAATAATGTTTTTCAAAGCTAACTCGGGATACCCCACAGCTCCTAAAAACATTGGGGGATATTCACAAGAACGTGCGATAAACATCGCCAAAATAGGCTAACGCAATTTTCCATATCGCCGTCTATCGCGGGAAAATAACTCTGTGTCAACGTCGTATTCCCAACACGGCGGTAACATGCGATAGTTTCCCGAGAATGTCTCAAATGTCCGCGATACAACTACCGCGACGGCAATAAAAAAGGAAACCCGAACGTGAAAAAAGTTGCAATGGGCCCAACTGCGATAAAAATCCAGCGAAAAGCAGCGCCAGGCCCGCAAGTCCCACAAGTAAGGCGGGAACAATCACCATAAAAGCGGAAAAAATGAAATACAAATAAAACACAAACAACTGCGAAGCACCATGGAGGTAGCCGGAGCAAGCACAGAGGACAACACGAACCCCACAAGCCCCACGGAGGACCAGCCTGGGACCTCGGGGTCAGGGAAGGGCAAGGAGAAGAAGAAGAGGAAGACGCGGTTCAGTCCGCAGGAAAACAGGAACCTGATTACGGAGGTGACAGAACACCATCAACAATTGTCCGTCACCTCCATTGTGTCATTGGCAACAAAAAATGGAATATGGCAGTCCATCCTGGACAAGGAGAATGCAGTCGGAGTGCTGAGGAGGACAATGGAAGAGGTCAAGAGGCGCTGGAATGATGTGAAGCGCAAAACCAAGCTGAAACTCGCCAACAACTGCAAAGCAGCAATGCAGACAGGGGGTGGGAGTCCTGCGCCACAGGAGGAGCTGGAGGAAATGGTGTCCACAGTCATCAGTGAGGAGATGGTGGCAGGAGTCGGAGGACCGGACACTGCTCAACATGACCTGACACATCAGCAACAGGGTCAGTAATCACCAGGGACTGGGGGGACAGGGGGACATGGGCACAATGGCACACATGCACAAGTAAGTACAGCACATCTGCGGACAAACCATGCCCAAGAGTCACAACTCCGACCAAGAGCCCAATTTACCCAAGTCTGCAACAGCTCAGCACTGTATAAGCACAGAAGTGAAAGGCACACCGCCTGAAAGGGTAAGGGCCAGCCAAATCAGAGCTGAAGGGGCAAATCACACACAATGCAGCACACACACATAACACTCAGAGCACCTCAACATTTATAACAAAGTGGACCAAACTGCAACACTTTCACAACAGAACAGAGGACACAACTGCTGCCGCTTGTGTGTAGAAAATGGCCATTCGCATTTGGCATAGCAGGAAACTGTGAGATGATAATGGACAAATACAACCTCACATCCGTGATGGTGGCGAAATGTCAACTGTCCAGCATTAAATAGGCATCTCCACACAAACAGTCACAATGTACGTTGACATGTAGTCTGTTTGTAAACTTGGCCAATGCTTCAACATACATGTGAACACAATGTCAAACTGCATCTCCCCCTCACATTGCAGAGGGAGAATTATCACCTCCTGCAGAGCAGACCGTACTCCTCATCACCGATGATGAAGAGGACCTACACACCATCTCTTCTTGCAACATATGCGAATGTAAGCACTCAATGTTGCACTTACACCCATCAGAGTAATGTGCTAATGCAGAGGACTGACATGCACACGGGGAATGTGTGTTGCTAAGATTTTATTTGCACATGCTGGTCATGTGGTCATCTTGTACTGTGCCATGATTGCTGTGGACAGTCACAATATGACGTGCTCATGCGAAGAAATTGTTGATGATTGTGTTCCTTCGGGCTATTCCTGCTGCGGCTGCAGTGGGGTGTGGTCCACCTGCATCATCTTCCTCATCATCGTCCGGTGCTTCTGGGACTTGGATCCATGGGGCATTGGTGCGTACACATATGTTGTGCAATACAAAACATGCAGTGATCATCTTGCAGACTATTTCTGGGCTGTACAAGAGTCTTCCACCGGTGATGTCCAGGTACCTGAAACGTGATTTCAACACGCCAAACGTGCGTTCAACAATGCCCCTGGTGCGTTTGTGGGCCATATTGTACTGCCTCTGGGCCGGGGTGTTCGGGTCTCGGAGGGTTGTCATCACCCACGGGCAGAGTGCATATCCTTGATCACCTGTGAGAGGTAAGTGAGGTCAATGTCAACTGGTGGTTCTGCATGGTGTGTTGGCAGACAAACAAGTTTCGTGGTGTGTGATTTGTGCGACCTTGGGATTCATGTTAGCCATGTATTGCTGCTGGCAAATGTGGTAGGACAATGTGTATTACGTAGCCTCACAGCTACTCCTCCCTCCCACCGAGCCTATTTACTTGTGTGTGCTGCGCGGTCGCATCACTTGCACTCCTACGGCACACCATTGTCATGCCAGTCTGCGCATGTCCGCAGGACTGACAGCAAGACTGTAATGTTGGCCGTTGAAGGTGTGCAGCCACGTGTGTGTAGGCCTATGGTAAGGATAGGGCGGATACAGATGTGGAGTTCTGGCCTGGCTGAACTCGCGCTGATATTGAGGCTAGGCCTTCGGTTCAGGCTGTGGCAATGTAGATACACACAACAGTTGGCATGTATGAGCTGAGACCCCGAGCAGTCTCGCGCTCCTTTATTAATCCATTTTGGCTAGGCCGCCCTCCTGGTGCATGCTACATTGCAACATTGTCGATTACAGGCCGGGTGGCGCAGACACTACTACGGAGACACACGCCATAGTCACTTTTGTGGCCAGGCCGGAACTGGACCACGCCCAGAACTGAACCACGCCCAGAGCCCCGGGCCATTTCTCCGCACTCCTCACACGCGTGCGCCGCCGCGGCGCTGGGATGTCGTGCGCTTCGGAGTACGTCTCCAGACGATCTGCCAAGGCTTACCGGCAGCCTGCCTGGGATGGGGGTGGCCCCGTGACTGTGATGGGCTTCAGTGGCGTTACCGAGGACATGCTGTTGACTACTGGAGGCGGACTTGTGGGGTAGCCCCTCGGGACAATGACTTGCGGTGCACTGAGTTCGGACCACCGGAAGAGCTGAGCGGGTGTGCATAATGCTACAATGCTGGAGACATGGTGGCTGGACGGTGACTTGGGGTGCACTGAGTTCGGCCCACCGGAAGAGCTGAGCGGGTGTGCATCATGCTATAATGCTGGAGGCCTGGTGGCTGGACGGTGACTTGTGGTGCCCTGAGTTCGGCCCACCGGAAGAGCTGAGCGGGTGTGCATCATGCTATAATGCTGGAGGCCTGGTGGCTGGACGGTGACTTGTGGTGCACTGAGTTCGGCCCACTGGAAGAGCTGAGCGGGTGTGCATCATGCTATAAGGCTGGAGGCCTGGTTGCTGGACGGTGATTTGTGGTGCACTGAGTTCGGCCCACCGGAAGAGCTGAGCGGGTGTGCAGCCTGTGATGATGCAGCAGGCCTGGAGGGGCGGACTGGAAAGGATGTGTATGTTACTTGCTGTACGGCAGTGTGGTCAGAAGGCAGCAGTAGCCAACTCGCAACTCCGCGGTGCCGCTGGGTGTGCTGGGGGCCTATTGCGCAGAAGCCAGCGATAGGCTGAGGAGGCTGCCAAGCTCGCGTAGCCTGGCCTTGGAGATTGCACCGGCATGTGGTGGGCCCTCTTGGAGAGACTCCGGTGGCAGCAGGTGAGCAGTGAGGCCTGGGTGCGCAGGGGCGGGCATTCACCGCTGGACGCAGGTTGGGTCTGGGGATCAGCGGGCTGGGGTGCGGCAGGCGCATAGGATCGCACAGGCACCACAGGTCACGACGGCGGCCTCGTGGCAGGGTGAGGGACGCCGCCCTGGTAGACACGCAACTGCAGGCGGTGACGAGATGTGCGCCGGGTGGCGTGGGACGTAGCCACCTCGTCGCCGGTGTGAGTTTGCCCATTGTAGGTGGTCGGCCACGTGTGTGTAGGCCTATGGTCAGGATATGGCGGACACAGAGCCACATGCAGTAGTTACTTCGGTGGCCGTCACGGAAGTGAACCACTCCCTGAGCCCCGGCCTATTAAGTCACTCCCCTATGCTGGACTGGCGTGCGCCGGCCCAGCCCACTACGCTTACGCTTACAGGGGGGCTGACATGGCTACTTGTCCAAGGTGTTCCCCCCTGCCTGTGATGACATGGTTGCGTCCACTGTCCACAACACTACAGAGTCCAGCAGTATGTGTCCACATGGATATGTCTGTGCTCTGCATACTCAAGACTGTCCAGCACATCACCGCCACACTTGGCATTGTGTACATTGTTATTCATAGGTCCATTGCCTCCTTCGCACAATCGTGGTTCCCACCTCTCCCCACATTCTGCATATGTGTGGCAGAGGGGTTATGCCTTAGTGCATGGTTTGTCCACATTTCTGGCCCCTCTTACCACGGTTACTTGTGTTGTCGTGTCTGGCAGGTGTGCATGTTGTTTGGCATGTTGGATGTGATTTTGTTACGTGTCCATTCCCACAGTTGTGCGTTGTGTGATTGTGGAATTCAGGTGTGTGGTGTGTTCCGTTGGTACTTACCAACGAGCAGTCCATTTCCATAGGTGCCATCCTGAAAGCGCTGGTTGATGATGGACTGTCGGAAGATGTATGAGTCATGCACACTGCCTGGGTAGTTGGCGACGACATTGTGAACAGTCCCCGGTGGTCCACTATTACCTGCACATTGATGGAATGCGTGTGCTTCCTGTTGCGGTAATTGTGTGCAGTGTCAGCAGGGGGCACAAGTAGGACATGTGTGCAGTCGATTGCCCCCAACATTTGCGGGAATCCGGCTATGGCGTAGAAGCCTTGCTTGGTCTCCAGCTGTTCCTGCGCAGTGTGGGGGAAGTGAAGGTGCTGGGGTATGAAACTGATGATGGCATCCAGGACAGATGTGATGGCCTTTGATAGGGCTGGCTGTGAGACTCCTCCGACTCTGGCAGTTGTTGGTTGGAAGGTATTAGAGGCCAACAGGTGCAGCACAGCCAGCAGCTTTGTCTGCGGAGGGATGTTGGTTGTCCGCTGTGTTGGTACCGTCAGCCGGTGGGCAATGTGGGTCATGATGCGGAGGATGGTTCTCCTTTTGAGCCTGTAGTGGGCAATGACATCCTCTGGCGTTAAGTCTGTGAGGCTGATGCGTTTTCGGAAGGTCCGCTGTCTTGTTCTGCGCTGCCTCGGTGGTGGTCCAGGGGGGGGTTGGTCCTGGGGGTGGGGGTGGTCCTGGTGGGTGTTGTGCCCCTATTGGGCCTCCAAGCTGCATGATTAGTAGTTCCATGGCATCTGTTGGTCTTCAGATGTGGCTCTGGCCTGGGCTCCCTCTGTACTGCAGGTTTTTGTCCTACTTAAGACCAGTTATGAGCAGGTGTTAAGTCCCTGCTGCTAACGCGCGTTATCGCCTGTTTTTGTCCGGCATCGCAGATCTGACTGGTCATTGAGAATATCGCGAAGTGGTGTTTTCGTGTGTTTTTGCACGGGAACGCCTACTCTGCATATCATTAGCGTTAGTTGTCGCTATCATCCGTGGCGATGTGTTTTGCGCCAGCTATCGCGGGAAAACTGGCGATGTCGGCAGTTTGCACCAGCTTGTGAATGGGGCGATAAGTCTATCGCCACTTTTGCGGCGCTAAAGTGCCGATAAATCGGCGATGGCTCCTTGAGAATATGCCCCATTGGGGCTTATTTATGAGAGCCCTGCATCACTTTTGCACCACGTAAAGTGGTACATGCATGAGGCAGGGCTCTCAATCTGATTTATGAAGCCACGCAAACCCACCCTGCGTGGCTTTGAGTGGCCTCATCAATCTTGCATAAGGCAACGAAGCACAAACCTCTGCGTCGCCTTACTCTGCGCCCTGGAGCCGTTCCTTGGGTTTTGCGGTGGATTTTCCCATGCAACACCCATGGAGTTTGACGCTGCCCCAGATTTTGAGGTGCAGCAATGAGAAATCTGTTTATTTCTCTTCGTTTTTTTCCTCTTTTTTGCTCTTACTATGTGTGCTGCATGCTGCATCACTCATAGAAATAGGAAAATGCCTCTTAGGATTGTTTTTATGGTATCCCTTCCTGCACAAAAACAATCCTACATTGGCACTAGGCTGCTGAAACAGCGCCAGCACAGGGAGAAAGGACAGGAATGCACCGTATTGCATAAATATGGTACATTCCTGCCCTTTCACTTTAGCGTAGGGCAGTGCAGCAAGATGCCTTGCTGCACTGCCCTACGCCAAAATCCCATAAATGAGGGTCATGGAGTTGGCTCATGCTGCACTAACACTCGGTCACTTGGAAGGTGGTTTACAACGTCTATGATTTTGGTGAAGTGACTTCTGCGTCCATAAAGCAATGAGGTTTGTGGTGGCGCTGCTGCAAACCAGTGTCATTATTATGATTCTTATTATGGCTAATATGTATTAGTAGTATGAGTAATACTAGTTAAGGAGCGTCTTCTTCTTCTTGCATTATTATTTGTAATAATAGCTGCTCATCTTTCAGAGGGTACTGCATATGTTTGCATGGTTTGAACTGCAGACCATGGCCTCCCATGTGTGAACTCCCACCCCTCCCGCCAGCCCCTGCCTCCTCCCCTCCCCCCAGCTCCATCCTAGTCCTCGCGCCCTCAGGATGTCCTCATTAGGTCTCTGCCACTCTCCTTCATTTTCCCTAACGGGTGACGACTGATGAACCTCCCTGTCCCTGAAGCCACCTCTGATTACTTCTGGGTGTAGAGGTGGAGGGAGGTCGCCTGTCAGAACTTGTTATGATGACCTTCCGGGGTCAGACGGCGTGGGGACATGAGCCTGAAATGAATGTGGCCTTTGTTGTTCGAGGCAGCGCCGGCCTAATGACAGTGAGTGAAAAATGGAGCCCTCTCACCTCATCTCTCTGAGGCTGACGTGTGGCTTTTCACTTACCTGGAGGAGAGAGCACATGTTCTTCATGTGAGATGGGTCTATTGTGAAGGGAAGGAAGCTTTTAATATTAGAAAGTCTGAGTAGCCACACACACTGGAGGGAAGCTGTTTTTTCCTCATTAAAGGCAGCTGGTTTTTAACTACTAAGGGGTATATTCACAAGAACGTGTGATAACTACCGCAAGAGTAGCGTAACGCAACTTCCAATAACGCAGCCTATCACGGGAAAATAACCCCGTGTCAACGTGGAATTCACAACAAGGCGGTACCATGCGATAGTCACCAGATAACGTGTCAAATGGCAACGTGTAAATCAACACCACGCCCAAAAAATGCGAAACGCGAACGCGAGAAATCATGCGATGAGGCCAATCGCGGTACAAAAAGCTGCGAAAAGCAGCCTCAGGCCTGCAACTCCCACGTGTCTGGCGGGCAATTGCACCATAAAAACCACAGGCACAACACACCAGAAACAAGCCAAAGCACGTAGCAACATCCATGCACCCTGACCCAGCGCAGAGGGCAACGCGAACCCCACAACCCCCACATACCACCAGCAAGGAACAAGTGGGTCGGGGAAGGCCAAGGAGAAAATGGAGAGGAAGACGGGGTGCAGACCGCAGGAAAACAAGACCAAGGCCACGGAGGCGACAGAACACTACCAGCAAATGACCCACAAGCAGACCACCTGGAATGCAGTCGCAGAGCCCAGGAGGCCAATCCAGGAGGCCAAGAGGCTCCGCCAGGATGTGACAATCTAAACCAGGCACAAACCTGCTGCCAACAGGAAGGCAGCAACGGCGACAGGAGGTGGCAGTCCAGTGACACAGGAGGAGCAGGAGGCAAGCCAGGCCACAGTCATCAGTGTGGAGAGGGTGCAAGGAGTAGGAAGTACAGACACAGCTCGACAGGACCTGACACAACAACACCAGGGTGAGGATCCAACAGGGACTGGGGGGACGGGGGTGATGGGCACTATGCCACACATGCACAATGAGGTGTAGCACACTGCACATCCACAATTACCCAGGGACATGTCCCCCATCCCCGTAGCACACTACAGCACACACACATAGCAATCGCAGCACATACCATGACAATGTGGCACAAAGTGCAACACCCACACTGCAGAACAGGGGACACAACTGGGTCCACCCAGGCGCAGAAACAGAACAATCACATTGGACAGAGCAGGGAACTGTGAGATGCACATCTACCCCTACAACCCCACATCAGCCATGTAGGCCAAATGTACACTGTCCCAACTCAAATAGCCACCACCGCCCAAACAGTCACAATGTACATTGTCACACAGTCTGCATGTCGACAAGAACAAGGCGCCAACACAATGCCAACATGCACCTCCCCTTCACAATGCAGAGGGACAAACAACACCTCCAGCAGGTCTGAACAGACAACCCATCAGTGATGCCCGAGATGAACACCACACCCCGACCCCAACGCCCTACAACAGCCCATGGACATCCCACAGAACCCACCACCAGGACCAGGGCAGACAAGCTTCTCAGAGGAGAACCCAGACTCTGCAACAGACCACACAGCATGAAGCACCCGCAATCACGGCTGCCTCACTACATGTCACCCACCCACACATGGCACCACAATGCCAGGTGGCCGAATGCCAAAAGGAGGTGGCCCAACAGGTGAGGGTGTTGCCTAACCCATAAAATGCGAAGTAGAACACATACATGGGTGTCCAATACCCTTCACGGACCACCTACACCCCACAAAGGAGACCCACACCTCCACAGAGACACATGCACATATCATGTTGAACTGGCTACGGGCACGTGCGCCCGGCCCCTTTATTGGCAGGGCCACATGTACAGTGACGCCTGTGCTGGATGTGTGTGGGGTGAGTATAAGCCAGCCCGCACGGAGTGCTTGGTGCTGGCAACAACCTGAAAAGTGGACACCAGTGTCATGGAAACAGAAAACACCAGCATAACAGAGTCAAATGCAGAGCAACATGGAGGGATCCGGAGTAAGGGCAGAGGTCACCCAATATTCAGTCTGGACGTTCTGTGAGTTGCAGTGCACTGAGGTAGGGGCACTAGAGAAGAGCGCGCTCATGTGAAGGAATTGCTAGGATTGTGTCCCTTCGGGTTAGTCCTGATGCAGATGCAGTGGGGTGTGGTACACCTGCATCAACTTCCTCATCAACGTCCCAGGTCTTCCCCACTGCATGAGGTGACATTGCTGCGCAACCTCACAACAGCACATAACTCAATCAGTAATGGACAATGGCTTGCGGTGCCCTGAGTCACTGGCACCTGGAGTGCTGAGCAGGGCAGCAGGCCGATGATGGCATCCACGACAGGTCTGGGCAACTCCGTAGGTCTGTCAGGACTACCCTTTCGACTTTGGCAGATGGCGGTTGAAGGTGGTCCTTGCGGTGGTGGCGTGTGCCTCCTGCGGTGATGCGATGTCCGGGCCGGTCAAGACTCGATGCCATGTGTGGGCCCTTGTGGCCCGCAGTTGGGGCCGGAGGAGGCGGACAGCGCAGGGCCACAGACACATGGCGTTGATGACCCCAAGACCATCGCTACAGAGGCCATTCAATGTCTCAGAAGAAGAGGTCCCAGGCCTGACCAGTACAGAGTTTATGGCCCCAGATGCACTGCAGCTGGCACAGGCACCCAGCCACAGGACGGTGACTTGCGGTGCAGTCTGATGGGCCATGCGACCTGAGCGGGTCCCCATCAATGTCCGAGGTGTATGTTGCATAGGGTTTCGGGAGACAGTGGAAGGTGTCCTCCAGGGCATGATGCGGAAGGTCTGATGTTATCTGGAAGCAGCAAATGGAGGAGTGGAAAGCGCAACCCTCGTCCTCACCAACAATTCGGGATCAGCTACATGAGGATAAAAACTAGCCCCTAGTCCATGGACTCAAACGCCACCAATGTCCGACAAGTGAGTGTCCATGAATGTCAGGGAACAAACTTAGTGGCACAGGCGCTGTGAGGGGATGCAGTCTGCGATGATGCCCGTACACAGATGTGAACTCCAAGAATGCCAAGTCAAGGCTCTGTGACCTACTGGACCGCAGTGTAGGCCGGAGGCAGCGGTCAGCAGTGGCCCACAGCCACGGGTCCTTGGCTCGCGAGGCACAGAGTTGGTGACACAGTGGCAGTTGTCGGTAGTGTTCAATCACCTCCGTGACTCTGATCCTGTTCCCTCCGGACTGCAACGTGTCATCCTCTTACGCCCCTCCGTGCGTGCGAGGAAATGTATTCTGCCTTCTGAATTACCGATGTTCAGTTACAAATCAGTGATCCCACTCGTGCGCAGCGTAGGCCGAGGGCAGTGGTCCACGTAGGCCCACAGACACGTGTGGTTGTGATGCCATGCACAGACCTGTTGCCACCACATCGGAGGGTGTATAGTGTATTGTTCTCTGCCTTAAATGATGTTCACTGCCATAGTGTAATCAAGACTCAGTTCCAAATGTGTGACCTACCTGATCGTGGTGTAGGCCTGAGGCAGCGGTCAGCACGGCCCATTCACCGAGTGTCGCCGGCATAGGTTGGATGGCCCCACCGGCCTGCGTAGTTCAGGTTCAGTGGCACCACGTGTAGCCGGCTGCCGTTGAACAGGGTTAGTGGCACCACGTGTCGCAAGATGCCCATATGGAACTATGCCTCACTGATCGGGGGGGGTCTGGTGCTGTGGCTGCTGGCCCGGATTTGGGGTCACTGCCATTCATGACTCAAGACACAGTTCCACATGTGGGACCTACTGGTCCGAAGAGTAGGCCGGGGGCGGCAGTAGAGTACGTCAACGAAAAAAGAATAAAGAGGGCCGGTGTCGTGGCAGCCGTGATGGTCTGAGGTGGCTGCCAAGGTCTCGGGCCTCGGGCTTGTGGCTTGCGCCGGCACGTGGTGGGCCCTACTTGGCACACGCCAGTGTCGGAAGGTGATCAGTGTGGTCTGGCTGCGCAGGGGCTGGCCTGACGGGTTCGTGGACCAGCGTGCCGGGGTCTGGCAGGCGCACGGCATCTCAGGCAACTCCGCTCACGGGGATGGCGTCGGCCTCGTGGCGAGGTGGGAGGTGCTACCCTGGCAGAGACGTGGGTCTTTCCGGAAGTGGACCACGCCCAGGCCTACGTGGTTTTTATTCACACCCCTACGCTGGCGTGGCGTACGCCGGGCCATCCCACTCCGCTGACGCTTAGGGGGGGGCGTAACAGGCAACATTTCCGCGAGGTCCCCCACTGGCTGTGGTGACATGGTGGCGTCGACTGTCCACTACACTCCATACGCAAGCGGTGTATGTCGCCATGGATATGGGTGTGTTCTGCATACTGCGAGGTGTCCAGCACATCTCCGGCACTCTTGGCATTATTTACTTTCCCAATCATGGTTCTCCTGCATCCTTCACACATGCCTGGTTGCCACCTCTCCCCACATTCAGCTAGTATGTGGCTGAGGTGCCATGCCGTTGCTGGCTCATTTTCAGGGCTTGCCCATGTGGACATTGTAAGTTGTTCTGTCGTGTCTGGTGGGTGGGCATGTTGTTGTGCCTGTTGTATGTGATTTTGTGACGTGTGCAGGTCCCGAGTTGTGAGTTGCATGGTTGTGGTGTTGAGGTGTGTGGGGTGTTCATTTGTATATTGCCAAGGGGCTGTACATTTGCCTTGTTGCCATCCTGGGAACGCTGGTTGATGATGGACTGTCGGAGGATGAACGTATCATACACACTGGCTGTGTATTTGAAGGCAACATTGTTGGGTGTTCCACTGTGTTCTGTTGTTGCCTGCACATTGGTGTGAGACGTGTGCTTCCTGTTGCGGTGATTGTGTGCTGTGTCACCAGGGGGCACAGGTAGTACATGTGTGCTGTGTGTTGCCCCAACACGTGCGTGCATCCTGCTATGGCGTCTGGTCCTTGCTTGGTCTCCAGCGGATCCTGCGCATTGTGTTGTATGTATGGGGACTGGGGTACCAGGGTGATGGTGACGTCCAGGACAGGTGTGGGGGACTTGGATGTGACTGGCTGTGGGACTCCTCCGACTCTGGCGGGTGTTGGATGGGGGGGTCTCAGGGGCCAACAGGTGCAGCCACGCCATCAGCTTTGTGTGGGGTGGGATGTTGGTTGTCCGCTGTGTTGTTAGGCGATGATGGTCAGGATGCGTAGGTTGGTTGTCCCTTTCAGCCTGTAGTGGAAGGTGACATTGTCAGATGTTGGGTCTGTGCGGCTGGTACGTTTCCTGGGGTTCCACTGTCTTTGTCTGCGCTGCGTCTGTGTTGGTCGGGGGGGGGGGTGTTCCGGGTGTGGGATGGGGTCCTGGGGTGGTGGGGGTGGGTGTTGTGGCCCTCTTGGGTGTCCGGGCTGCATGATGTGTGGCTCCATGGCATCTGTTGCCCTTCAGTTGTGGCCCTGGGCTGTGCTCCCTTTTGTGGTGCTGGCTGCCGTCCGACTTTACACCAGGTCAGAGCAGGTGTAGATTTCCTGGTGCTAACGCGCCTTATCGCCTGTTTTGTGTTTTTATCGCGGATGTGGCTGGTCGTTGTGAATGTTGAGGTGTGCTGTTGTCTCTGCTTTTGTCACGCGAACGCCTACTCTGCATCTCATTAGCGATATTTGCGAGGGTCCTCTGTGGCAATGTTTTTTGCGGATGCTATCGCGGGTAAACTGGTGCTGTGGGCTGTTAACACCGGCTTGTGAATGGGGGGGTAAATTTATCACGACTTTGGCTGCGATAAAGTGCAGTTAATTCGGCGATAGCTCCTTGTGAATATGCCCCTAAGTTTTCTGGGGTATGTCCCCTGAATATCGAAGCTAGAATATCGAGGGATAAAAATATCACATTCAAAATATCAAAAGGTAAATAAGTATAGATAAATATCTCCACATATTTGTACCTTGAGGATATATGTGTATATATATATATATATATATATATATATATATATATATATATATATATATATATATATATATATATATATATATATATATATATATATATAAAGCAGAAGGTGAGTATATCACCTGTTGTGGTTGGAGAGCAGTCAGTGAATGTCTACAAGTTGGGGATTTAGGTGAACAGATACTGTAAGAAATCCTCAAAAAATTGGAGCAACAGAGGGATAGTAGCCAGGTCGTCCTCCACTCACTAATCCATACACAAATGACCTGGTTACATAGAATACTACAGCCTTTCAATGTTATATCAACAGGAGAAAGGGGGGCGGGTTTTCTTTGAATGTATATACTCCTATGTCAGGCTACGCTTATTTATCAGTCGTGCCCAACTCCAAGTGTTCTTTATTCTAAAAAAAGAAATCCACGTTTTCTCTGTGGTCATTCCAGATTGTTCACCTTTTGCTGGTCTCTATGAGCATCATTTACAAGGCCCCTGCGTCGAAGAAACATCACTTTTAATGACACTCTGGCAGCGCACATTGTAGTGTCATATCTGCAAGACCACGTAAAGCCACTCTGGATGGCTTTTCATGGCCTGATAGATATGGTGTGAGGCAATGCAGTGCAAGTTGCTGAGTTGTCTCACACTGCAATGGCGAGACGTGCCATGGACGTTATGGTGGTTGTTTCTACGGAACACTAATGGCATTTGACACATCCCCAAATTTACAACGTTCTGTAAACGGTCCGTAAACCTGGGAATGCATCAAAAGCCTATGCATACCCACGGGATTCTATGTGTGCTGCATTAAGTAGCACACATTGAAAGAGGAAATCGCCTCCATTGATTGTTTTTGTGCAGGAAGGTGTCCCTTCCTGCAAAAAAACAATCATCCCTACAACCCAGACACCCTTGCACCATGGCGCAAGGGTGCCTGCATTGGCCTAAGGCAGCCAATTGAGTGTCAGCGCAGGGAAAGAGGAGAGGAATGCCCTGTATCTGATAGATACAGCACATTCCTGCCCTTCTCCTTTGCAGTAGGGCAGCACAGCAGGAATGCTTGCAGCACTGCCCTATGGCAAAATATTGTAAATGAGGCCTTATATTTCTTCTGGCTTTAGAACTTGTGTATTTTACCCCACTAGTAAAGTGCTTGTGCTCCCCGTTTTAACATGCCTTTTAACATGGTTGAATTGGCATACTCCTAACTGGAATGTTTAACTTGCCTACAAGTCCCTAGTATATGGTACTAAGTGTACTCAGGGCCTAGAAGCTAAATGGCACTAGTGGACTGAAGCACCTATTGTGCCATCCTTTACAGTGGCAGTGCAAACATGGCTTCAGGCCTCTCATTGTAGCCTGACTGTAGCAGTGTAAAAACTGCAATATGACCTATCACAATAAACCATTGCAACAGGTAAAAAGCTCCCTTTTAAAAAATAATAAGTCACCCCTATGTAGAACATATAGCCAAAAAGGCAGGGTGCATGGTATATAAAAGCAGGATGTAGAAATGTTATATTAACATGTCCTTACAGTGACTAGCACCCAAAAGCTATTTACTACAGGTCTCGCTATTGTATGTAGAAAATCAGACTACAGATTAGAATACTAATATTATACATCGAGAATGGGGCCAGCTAGAAAAATAAACAACTATTTTTAGTCATTATTAAAAATCCGATTTAATGGTGAAGTCAGATTGTTTTTAATAAATATTCAGGAAAAGTAACTTTTCAAAAGTTAGCTTTTCCTTTCCTGAAGTTCCTGGAGGCTAATTTGCATTGGCTCTCTAGCTTCTGTCATCCAGAAAGTAGCTTTGAATAGGTGTGAAATGCCTCCTAAAAGCAAACAATAGGCTGACCTGAATAGGTAGAGATGACTTTCTGAACAGGAAGGGTGGTGTCTCTGGGCATCCTCTGTGAGACTACAGTGTCAAATGCTGCTTGAGTGTCAAAACCATATTTTCTGCCCCAGTCCGTCCTGTTTAGGGCGTGCCTAGGAGTCATTCTCACCCACTAGGTAGTGCCAGTCATAAATGTGGAACCTCCAGGCACCACTTCAGAACATTTCCTGGACCTGTGGAAGATCAGAAGAGGTCTGGATCTGCTGTCGGTGACCTGAGACTAGCCCTGAGGGACTAGACTTGCTCCCTCTTGTATCTAGGACAAAGGCATCGACTCCAAGTGTCACAAGGCTAACCGCCTGTTAAAGCTACACGACGGCCTGTTCCTGAACAGGACCTGAACTGTGCCCTGCTGTTGGTCTCTGCCTGACACCCTGTGAGTCTCTCTAAGTGCATCCCATGAAATGAATGGAATGAAGTCCTGGTGGGGCCCTAGAAGTGTACTCATGTGGTGGATTGGGACTCAAAGAGCTACGTCTGAAGGTAAAATGGATGGTGTATCCGTCCGACGTTCCATCGCAGTCAGCCTCAAATTGTTCTTCAATCCCGGTCTAACGGGCCCAGTGACTATTATTGGTGCTTTGTGTTTTTTTGGGGCTATTTCTACTTAAAACATTATAAATTCATAAACCTGGTCCCCCTTATTGGATGTGTGTCATTTTGGTGTAATTGTGTATAGTAAATTGGATTTATTTTTCATATTCAGTTTGGGATTTTCATTGTTTTAACGTTTTACTTTATTACTGTTCTAGTGCTGCAAAAATGCTATACACATTGCCCTAAGTAAAGCCTGTCTGCTCTGGGCCATAGCTATATGGGTTGAGCTTAGGTTAATTTAGTGACTTTGCGGGTTCACCCTGACAAGGTTTATGATTGTTTCTTGAGGTGGGTAGTTACTAACGCCCAAATAATAATCCATTTTCCTTACAGGCACTCTATGGGATGGCCAAGTGCAACACAAAGCCCTGGTTCAACCAGCAGACACCTGGCTGCATGAATGCAGTGAGAAGGACAGATATTTAT
The DNA here is from genome assembly GCA_963921515.1 of Calotriton arnoldi. Taxonomy (NCBI): domain Eukaryota; kingdom Metazoa; phylum Chordata; class Amphibia; order Caudata; family Salamandridae; genus Calotriton; species Calotriton arnoldi. The sequence goes on along the minus strand of CAWUFW010000515.1, from coordinate 4,069,990 downwards.
GGACAGTGTGAGCGTAATGGGGTGTTCAACAGTACGCTTGATTTTGACCAGTTCTGTACCTTTTGAGAAGCGTTAACAACAATGAGGCCTATTTGCAGAGGCACTTTAGAGGGCATAAAGTACATACACTGACATGCTTATGTGAATTAGCCCTAAAAAATCTAAAATAGAAATAAAATTTGAATATTCAGTGAATATTCATAGCAAATTAGTACAGAACGGAAAAGACTGTGCCCTCTTTGCACTTTTATTAACAGTCTTGGACATTCCAAGGTTGATTCATTAAGGCGTGTAATGGTGCATGAATGAGTGCCCCTGTAGGACTACTTCCCGTACTCATAAATACTTTTTATGAATTTACCCCAATGTCTTGTGAATCAAATCAGGTGATGGACTCGGTGAGGAGGGAGAATGCTCGAGATTACTAGGGACTTTTGAGCAGGTGGTGCATAGATAGGGAGTCTCATAAGCTACTAAGCAGTAAGTATTCCACAGGAGAGTAGTTACCTTCCTGGACACAGAACAGGATTCAGCATCATTGGAGCTGTCCATATCTCATGGGTTGGTCATATCTAAGGCTGAGCTGCCTGCTGCAGCATGCATGTAAAGGCACACATAAAGGAAGTTGAGAATGCCACTCAAGGAGACCAAAGGAGTTATGAAGTGGTCCCTGAGGTATGCGGTGGAATGGAGAGGGCCAGATTTTAAAGTCAGTGACAGGAGTAGGCGGTTTTAGGTTATACTGGCAGTCTAGGTGGTGAGAGGCGCTATGGTGAGAGGAGCTGAGCATCAGGCACCATAGCATAACATTTTTACTTTGCTTTGTGATGGTGGTTTCATTAGTGCTATCAGATGATGAACTGGGGAACTGGAAGGTAACTTGTTAGATGGCAGTAAGTGAGCTGTGGCATTAGTGAGCACGCAGGCAGCACTGGATGAGATGGTGTTGAATCAGTTGAGAGTTTTCATGCTGAAGTGCATGAGACAACATTAATTTAGGGCAAGACATTTAAAAGACTTGGATAATAGTGTGTGTTTTCTCATTTACAGGAATGGAGGTTTCCTGGGCTGGCACCTAAGGAAGAGGATTGGAAAGAGGATGTGTACAAAGGAGGGTTTGGCTGAGAGACAGAGGGGGCCTTGTGACAACCAGGGATCCTAAAAGCAGGATCTTTGCATGCTTCAGTTTTAAACAGTTGTGGCTCGTCTACTCTTTGACCACTAGAAGACAGTATGGCAACCTATTGTGGCCAGCAGGGGGGAATTGTAGCCTCTTGAAAAATATCCAAGGGCCAGATGTACGACCCACCAATTTGTGTGTCTCAAATTGCGTCGTTTTGCGACTCCCAATTTGCGACTCGCAAATAGGAATGTACAACAGTGTCTCAGACACTGTTTGCGATTCCTAATGGGGTCGCAAATTGCATGCCTCATTAATATTCATGAGGCAGGTGTAATTTGCGACCCCATTAGGAATGGCTAGCACTCCCAGGGATGGTGGCCTGTTGGGGTCAACAGACCACCATGTCTGTGACTGCTTTTTAAATAAAGCAGGTTTTTTTTTTTTAAATGCAGCCCGTTTTCCTTAAAGCATTTTTTAAGAGTAGGTAGTGCTCACATGTGTGCTGTCTTCCTGGGAGAATTAGAAGTATTAAAGAAAGGAATCTACGACTGAGTCAGAATTAACCCCTCCAGCAGAAATCTAAGCAGATGTTCCTTTTGCGAACCCTGAAATTTCCCTACGGAATTAGAATTTTTGAGTGCCCTATGCCATGAGGAAGCCCCAGGCTCATAGGCCACTGTTAGGGGGCAAAACACGTGTTGGCTGTGTCATAAACTCTTGCTCTTTTGGTTTTTACTTTTCCTTTGTTTTGAAAGACTCTGAAGTTCTAAAGGGTCCCGGCTATACACCAAAAAATTCTGGATGAAATAAATGGAAGTAATTCCTTATAGAATACGACTTTTTTTTACCTGTCCTGGCACATCTCTCAGTGGTCCGTGGGACCACTGCCTGCTCTTTAAAAATATTTTCGCATCCATTCACAAAGGGAAAGAGGCCCCCTGGGGACCCCTTCCCGTTTGCAAGTGGCTTACCACCTCTTGAAGTAGGTGGTAAACTGCGGGTGTTTTGCGACCACAATTGCAGTTGCAAAACGATCATACATTGAAGTGCGAGTCACTATTAGGAAGGGACGCCCTTGGCACGCCCCTTCCTAATAGCGACTCGCAAACTCTATTTTGCGAATCGGTAATAGGTTACCGACTCGCAAAATAGGGTTTGTACATGGGGCAGACTAATTTTGCGGTCGCAAACAGACCGATATCCCGTTTGCGACCGCAAAAAACGGTCGAACATATGGCCCTAAGTCTTATTTGCATAGTTAATGAAACTGATTCTGAAAAAGTGGACCAGTTTCATGAGTGGCACCAAACAGATGATAAATTAAAGTGGTGAAATGGTGTATTTTATATGCTATGCAGTGATGAGGTAGGGTGATGGCCTGGCAGTTGTGGGACCACAAGTGACCGAGCCCAGCTCTTGGGAGCTCAGAGGCTGCCCTCATAAGTTCTAATTAATAGAATAGAGTGGTCGGCCATGTCAAAAGCAACCAAAGATAAAGCAAAATCAGGGTGTTAACACCTTTGACACTTGATAATATGTGGTATGGGAAGGTGCAAGCAGGCTGGCCTTCATCGAAGAGTGGACAGGCATAATTGAGTGGTTGGGCACACATTGAGCTGCTAAATCTTGGGAAGTCAAAGAACACTAAGTTGAGGAAGTGAGGAATGACCGGTAGGTACTAGCCATAATGTAACACCACCAATGTGAACGAGTTCTGGAAGAAAGACCGAGCCGATAAGCTAAAGTGGGTTGTGAAGTCAAGAGAAGATGCATGACAGGATTCCTCGTTTGGGGAAGTTTGCAAGGCAACAGACCAAGCTTTCTTCTTACTACAAGAAACAATGCTTAGTTTGTGCTAGTGATAGCAGGTGGTTGGCACAGGCACCCATTTTTAGGAACTAGGAGCTTTTTTCATCATCAAAATCTGACCAAGAGAGAAAAAGACAGGAAAAGGAGATGAAGAAGAAAGAGAAAGATAGGAAACTGTAGCAAAGGAAAAAATCTGGGATGAGAAAGAACCTGCGGGAGTGAGATAAGGAGGCAGGAAGCGTACGGCGGCGGAGGAAAGAGGCATGGGTTGGAATCAAGAATAGGCAGCCTTGATAATCAGCAGCCCTGGTTCATAAGAAGAACGATTGTCCTCTTAACTCATTTTTTACAATTTGAATATTGACTAGAAAGGCACATAATTATTGGGGGCTTCAGTTGATCAAGCCACCTTGACCTACAAACTTAAAGTCTTTATGGCAACTGCTACTGGTTGGTTGCCCGGTGAGCTAGGTCTCACAAATAGCTCTCGGCGCTGAGGTTTATACAGCACGTAGCTCCGCAAGGCTAGTTGTAAGTGCTACTACATGGCAGGTGCTACTAGGGTAGTCTAGATAGGTACGTCTTCGTTCAGTCTTTGTCTGAAGGCACAGAAGATAATTCTAGCACCTCGCGGGAGAGAGCTGTTAGACCTGCTCTGCCAGGTAGAAGAGACAACAGCCATTTATTCTGGTCTTCCTCATTGCTGGCACTTTAAGAAGGTCTAGAAATACAGACCTGTGACGGAATATACCAAACACAGGCAGAAACAGGGGTCTGTAATTACAGGCTACACTTTGTTCCACACAGACTGTTATAACTTACCAGTGTCATATCAAGCAACTCATCATTATAATTGCAATTAATATTGTATTTGTTTTGATTACTTCCACAGCTGTCTTTATTATTATTATTATTGCTTTGTTGTTAGCTTTATCACTAGTGTTCACATCATTACAATTATCATTAGTATTGCTATTATTATTATTACTTTGTCGTTAGCATTATTATCCACTTTATTATTAGTTTTCACATTATTATAATTATATATTTGATCTCTATTATTATGATGATGATTATTATTATTATCATTATCATCATCATTATTATTATGATTATTATTATTGTTGTTCTTTACATTGTTGACCTTATGAGTGTGTCTGTCGGCCACTGGCCGACACTTGGGAGGTATCTAAAGGCCCCTCTTGTACTCTGTGCTCGGGGGCATATCTCAGCCCCCCGAGCACTGATCCCTTTGGGAGAGGTATTGTTGGATAGGGGAGAATCTCCCCTTTCCAATGCTACCTCTGCTAAGTGGATCCCTGCTGGAGGATCGCCACAGGAGAACGAACCCCAAGTAGGGATCCACCCACTAGCCACCAGGGATGGGGGAATGTCCCCTTAGGCAAGGGCTTGTGCTCGCCCCAGCACCTTTAATTTTCACAGTTCTTCTGCAGTCGGGAGCAGATGGGGTAATTACTTCCGCCCTGCCCCACCCTCCCCCCCAGGGTGGGCAGAAAGCCCACTATACACACCAGGAAAATATATTCTTTTAAATATAGTGGTGGGGGCTGCCCACCATTGGCATGACCATGCCCCATCTCAACAAAATGGGGCATCAGTCTATCTGCTTCCCCTGGGGGGCAGATGGGAGAGATTACCCCCGATCTGCCCTACCCAGAGGGGTAGAAAGCCCACTAGACACCAGGAAAAGTTTATTTTTAAAATATAGGGGTGAGAGCTGCCCACCATGGGCGTGCCCCCACTCCAACTTAATGGGGCATCAGTCTTTTTGCCTCCTGGGGGGGCAGACGGGAGAAATTACTAACTATCTGCCCCCCATGGGGGGCAGTAAGCCCACTAGACACCAGGAAAAGCATTGTTTAAGAACAATATAGGGGTGGGGCTGCCCATAATTTACATGGCCATGCCTCCACCCCCAGAACACAGCAGACAATCGTTTTGCCCTGCTTGGGGTGCGGATAAATACCACAATTTGACTCCCGGGGGATAGAAACCCCACTAGACACCAGGGAGTTTTAAAAAAATAAATACAGGGGTAGGGGCTGCCCACCATGGGCATGCCCCCAAACCAGAGCAGACAGTCTTTCTACCCCTCTGGGGGTGGTTGGGAGTGATTACTCCCAATCGGACTCTCCGAGGGGTAGAAAGTCCACTAGACACTAAGGACTGCATTAAGGCAATAGAATTTCTGCCCCTCCTGGGGGTGGATAGGGTATTCACCCTGATCTGCGCCAACAAGGGATTTCAAAATGGCACCAAAACAAACAAAAGGATGCGGCGGCCTACCCTTATTGACCTTGGTTTGATCCGTTCCTGTCATGGGCACTAGACCCAGCCATACAAGTGGCACAGTGTTTTATCGGCACAAGTGGAGCAACACTGAGTGGTAGGAATTTTGTGGATTCCTGCGGATCCTGGAAGTTTCCATCACAAAAATGTCAGGAAATTGGGTGATTTCAGGCAAAGTTTGAGGTTTGCAGGGCATTGTGGGTAAGAAAACCTCCTGGGATACATGCAAGGCACACCACCCTGGAATCCCCTGGTTGTCTAGTTTTCAAAAATGTCTCTGGTTCGCAGGTTTGCATGGGTGGCGCCACAGCACTGCCCCAAATACTCCGGCTACACCTATTGCTTATCTATCAGCGTAGCACTGTATTGCCTTTTGTGTTGTGGTCTCGTGGTCCACCCACACAAGTTGGGTACCGTTCTTATCAAGGGACATCAGGAAACTCAGGGTTGCAGGAAATGTGTGAGTCCCTGCAGATTCTAGAACTTTCCGTCACAGAAATGTGAGCGAAATGTGTGCTTTCTCCTAAAGTTTGACGTTTGAAAGGGCTTCTTTGTAAATGTACCTGGTGAAAGCCATGCAAGTCATGCACACCTGACCTCCCCCAGTTGTCTAGTTTTCAAAAATTTACAGGTTCAATAGGTTTCCCTAGGTGCCCGCTGAGCTAGAGCCCAAAATCCACAGCTATCCACTTTGCAAAAAAAGGTTCAATTTTGAATGGAAAAATGTGATGTATCCATGTTGTGTTTTAGGCCATTTCCTGTCACGGGCACTAGGCCCACCCACACAAGTAAGATACCATTTATATCAGGAAACTTGAGGGAATGCTGGGTGGAAAGAAGTTTGAGGCTTTCCACAGATTCCACAACATTCCATCACAGAAATGTGAAGAAATGTGTTTTTTTGTCAAGGTGTGAGGTTTGCAAAAGATTCTAGGTGAAACGACCTGGTGAGAGCCACGCAAGTCACCCCACCCTGGATTTCCCCAGGTGCTGTGTTTTAAAAAATGTGCAGGTTTGCTAGATTTCCCTAGGTGCTGGCTGGCCTAAGGCCCAAAATCGTCACCTACTCACTTTGGATAAACGGGGTCAGTTTTGTGTGGAAAAATGTGATGTATTCATATTGCGTTTTGAGACGTTTCCTGTTGCGTAAACTAGACTTAGCCACACAAGTGAGGTAACATTTTTATTGGGATGCTTGGGTAAATGGTGGGTGGAAGGAAGTTTGTGGCTCACCACAGATTCCAGACCTTTCCATCACAGAAATGTGAGGAAAATGTGTTTTTTTACTCAAAGTGTGAGGTTTGCAAGGGATTCTTGGTCAACAAACCTGGTGAGAGTGATGCAAGTTTCCCCACCCTGGATTTCCCCAGGTGTCTAGTTTTCGAAAATGTGCAAGTTTGCTAGGTTTCCCTAGGTGATTGCTGGCTGAACTAGGGCCAAAAATCCACAGCTACCCACATTGAAAAAAAGGGTCAGTTTTCAGTGGAAAAATGTGATGTGTCCACGTTGCATTTTGGGACGTTTACTGTTGCGGGCACTAGGCCTACCCACTTAAGTGAGGTGCTGTTTTTATCGGGAGACTTGGGGTAATGCTGGGTGGAAAGAAGTTTGCAGCTCCCCGCAGATTCAAGAACTTTCCATTACAGAAATGTGAGAAAACTGTGGTTTTTTAAACAAGGTTTGTGGTATGCAAGGGATTCTGCATAAAAAATGCCTGGTGACAGCCATGCCAGTCCCCCACCTGGGTTCCCCCAGGTGTCTAGTTTTCAAAAATGGACAAGTTTGCTAGGTTTCCCTTGGTGCCAGCTGAGCTCGGGCCCAAACCTACTGCTACCCACATTAGAAAGAAAGGGTCAGTTTTCAGTGGAAAAATGTGATGTATCCATATTGCGTTTTGGGGTGTTTCCTGTTGCATGCACCAGGCTTACCCACACAAGTGTGGTACCATTTTTATCGGAAGACGTGAGGGGGCATATAATAGTAGAACATTTGTTCTTACCCATTGGATTTCTCTACATTTGTGTCTTCCAAATGTAATCCAGTATTGTAGGAAAGAAGACATTTTGAAAAATACCTTAGAAATCATATGCTAGTACGGGTACCCACAAATTCAGAGTTGTACAAATAACCACTGCTCCAAAGTTGCATATCTTGTGCCCATTTTAGAAATTCATATCCCCACAACTAAAAGTGTCCAGCGGACATAATGGTATATTGCTTTTGTAAATCGGCCTATATGACAAAAAGTTACAGATGAAAAAGTTATAACAAATGGCTGTTTTTTCCTAATCATTTTCAATATTTCTTTATTAGTTAGCTTCTTTGGGAAAACCTTGAGGAATCTACACATATGCCCCTTGCTGAATTTGGAATGTTGTCTACTTTTCAGCAAACTATAGCTTTCCTGGATCCCCCATGGGTTTCACACTTGTAACCACCACAAACTACAAGTGGGTTGAGAGCACAAAAAATAGGAAAAATGGGCAGCCTCTTTGAAAAATGCCAAAACTTTGGTAAAAAAAATGATTTTTTTGTCAGCTCTTCATGTTCCTGAAATCTGGGAAGATGATGACTTTAGCACAAACGTTCGTTGATGCCATTTTGAGAGAAAAAACAGACACTTTTATTTGGAGACTTTTATCCCCAAAACCTCAAAATCTAGCTATATTTTGCCCATTTTCTCGGTCCCCTACAGGGGAATTCACAAACCCTGGGCCCCTTCAGAATCCCCAGGATGTTGGGGAAAAAAAGAAGCAATTTTGACATGGATACCTTTTGTGGAAAATAAGTTATGGAAACCAAAGCGCGAACTACCCCAAAAAGCCACAAAAGGGCTTAGTCCTGGGGTAGGAGGGGAGGGGGACGCCCAGCAGTTAAGGGGTCAATAGTATGATTATTAGGGCCAGCGTAAGGATCAAAATTGAGTTCAGGGCAGTGAAGACATGCTCAGTGCAAATGGCACTCCACCGCATCCAGGAGCCTTAGCCGCTCACACCACTCACTTACTACTAAGTCCTCGGGCAGGTGGCTTGTTCGTCAGAGGGAATCTTTAGTTGCTGACGTGGATTTTGGACGGATCTGTCACGTAGCCCAGGCCATCAAGTGCAATGTGACCAGTCTGAAGGGCTTTTCCTTGTTGCTGTCGGGTGTCAGTCTTAAGAGGTTTTCCAAGGGCAATAAGGTATTTAAGAAATCAGCACAATTACGTCGATCTCTCACCAGACACGTATTTGTTTCCTCCTCAGAGGAAGCAGCGGACTAGAGGTAAATGCAGCCTCCTCTCTGAGGTCAGTTATTTGAAGGTTGTCTGAGATCTATTTCCTGAAGGGACTCAGGACTTCTGCAGAAATACGTGACGGCCTCTGTTTAGCCCAAAGACCTGTTCTGGAGACAGGGGATAACCCTTTAACTGGATTCACCTTATAATCTCTCCGTGTGCGGCCAGGGTATTTCTGGAGTCTGCTGCAGAAATAACTCCAACTTGAAGTGAACAGTGGTGTAGCTTCGGGAGGAGGGATGTTTGGGTGTGACTCCCTCCAAATAAATGCATTCTTGGCTTGGTAGTTAGGTCTGGGGACCACGAGTCGAGTTTGTTATCTCTGTGTCAGTTTTTCTCCTGGTGTACCAATGACAAAACAGTGACCTTTGTTGTAAACCGGAGAGAGAGGGAGGGATATCCATCTGGTGGCTGAGTTTCAAAAAGTGAAATCCAATAACCTGGAATCAATACCACTTCCCTGCTTCTCCAAATTGTGTGATTCTAGGCAAATACTTTATTTAACAGAGCTTCCTTTTTCTTTATTATCACATGTGAGCACACTTTTAAATACTTGTGTGCAGGATGTGTGATGTACAAGCATCTCTTATATTTCCTTTAATAGACTGTAATGTTGCTCCAACTATAGTAAGAATCTAGGCCATGTTTAAACTACTGACTTGCCTTTTAGTTCACTAATGGCATTGTCGTTGAGGGGGATCCATGAATAATTAAAAAAACGACCACTTGCAATACAGATCTGTATATGCAGTGATATAATTTGATGTACTAGGGTGAAATGCTCCCACACGTGAAAGAAATACACTTTTTTGAATTTTGAAGCGATAGTATTGTATTTTTACATCATGTTTGTTGCACGATATACATGGCAAACATTTTCAAGGCTCGGCTTGTACATGAACTCTTAGAGCCAAGTCAGACCCATGGCTCATCTCTGGCTCCGCTCAGCCTATCAATTTGTCTGCGCGCTCTCCTCTATTTGAGACTCAGGCCTAGTACATGGGGCCAACAGTCAATTGATAAAATGATTTATAAAAGGCAAGGGCTCGAAATAAGGAGCCTACCCACATGCACGGATTTGATGGCTTCTTGTAGCAGAGACGAAGAAGAGTGTGTGCAGTGAAAATACATTTGAAATAAGTGATTCAAGGCAGGGACTAGATGTCGTTGTGTTGTGACCATATTCATGAGTTCGGAAGGAGAACTACCAGGCCAAGTTGGGACGGACAGAGGTGTAGCTTCAGCGTGGGGTGTTTGGGGTGTGAAACCCCTTAAATGCATTCTTGGTTTGGAAGTTGGGTCTGGGGGCCCTGAGTAGAGTCTGTATCAGTTTTTCTTGTTGTCCTTATTTCACTAAAAGGTTTTAACTTGTTCATTTTTTGGATTGGGATTTTACATATATATAGTGACCAGTTTACAAAAAAAAAAGGAGTAAATCTGCACCCACAATAGTACTCCTTGAATAAGCAAAAATTTACTACTTTTTAGAATTCACAATCATTGGCAGTAGTAGGCTTGGAAAGCTGCACCAGCCTCACCTTTCCAGGCATACTACTGGCCGCCAAACACCCAAAAGGTGAAGGGACGAATGCTTGCAAATAGTCTAACCAGTGGCAATCACTCAGGTAACATTCCAAATGATCATTTCTTACTGACTAAGCTATGCCCCTGGAAGTGAACTGGGAGCATTGCAACATGCACTACACTGGGTAGTAAAACAGCTGTAGATGCTTTGTCTTGAGACAGACTTTGGGGTGTAGAGGAGAGGAGACATAAGGCCCTTTTGAAGCTTACTGAGTTCCTCTGTCCTCTCCTGCTACATTGTTCACTGGAAAGGGCTCCTGCTCAGACTAACAGGTAGTTAAACTGTGTGTAGTCTGTCTCTCTTGTGTGTCCTTCGTTTGGGTTCTCCCCAGCCGAGGACTCCCAGTTCTAACCCTCTTTCTTTCTGACATCTGAAAACAAAAACAACGGATCAGTGCTTAATTTGAGCCAGTGGTTTCCGGTGCTCGGCACCGGCACTTAATTGACAACACTGTCGCTTGTGGCAGTCTGCCACATGGCGGTGCTGTCTGTGTAATTTAGAGATGAGCACAACAACTGATGTTTATTAATTCAATAACCACTAAAAAGCTGCAGGACAAGCCATTCTTATAGCGTTGGGGGCATAGAATAGTCTGAATGCTCTCTCTTGTGTGATGGTTAGTAGTTTTGCTGATACTATCAGTGACAGTGCTGCCAGGGCAATGGGCGGTGCAAGCTGCAGGGGCCTTCTGACAAGGCCCCTGGCACTTATTTATTTTTTCAAATTAAGCAATGCAATGGATGGACGGTGCGGAGTGGAGTGGAATACGCATTGACCCCTCTTTTCAGAAAGCATAGAAGGAGTTCACGAGGAGGGTGAGAAGGAGGCTGTGTAAGGAGGGTTTGTCTGAGAGGTGGCCATGTGGCAACCTGGGGTCCTTAAAGCAGCATCTCTGCCCTTGCAATCTTCTGTTTTAAAGAGATGTGGCTTCTCTAGGGTTTAACGACAAGAAGACAGACTGGCAATCTAACCCGTCCAGCAGGGGTGGAGTGTAGCCTCTCGGGAAATAACTCATTTGCATAGTTAAAGAAATGGACTAAGAAAAAAGTGGATCCATTCCATGAGTGGCACCAAGCATGTGAAATGAAAGTGACGAAAGTTCAAAGCCCCGAGGCACCCCCATTTTATTTGCTATGCAGAGGATCAGGGACGAGGCAGGATGACGACGTGGGAGCTGTGAGACAGTGAGTGACTGATTCGGGCTAGACCTCATAAAGTGTAATTAACAGAATAATGATGAATGAATGGATTTTTGATTGTATTAACAGAATAGTGGGGTCAGCCGTGTGAAAAGCCAGATATGGGGCAGAATCAGGGCGCCATCACCTTTGACACCTGATAATATGCGGCTGGGGGTGGTGCAGGCAGGCTGGCCTTCGTCGCAGAGGTCAGTTATTTGCAGGCTGTCTGTGGCCTGTTTCCTGAGGGGACCCTGGCTTTCTGCAGAAGTACGTGACGGCCTCTGTTGAGCCCGGAGACCTGTTCTGGTAACAGGGGATAACCCTTTAACTGGATTCACCTGTTAATCCCTCCCGGGTGCAGGCAGGGTATTTCTAGAGTCTTCTGTTAGGAAATAACTTCGACTTGACGTGAGCTAACTGCTGCCGAATACCTGCCGGGCAGGCAGCAGGAACCCAAAATGAGGCAGGGACATGCCACCCATCCAGCCACACTGCTGCCAAGCAGCTGTAACTAAGCCCGGGCGGCTAACTACGCCCCGCCAGCGGAGTTTATGTAGTTTTGCATACTCTGCGTAGCGCTGCGGACGCGGAGTTTAGGCAAAACTACAACTCTGTGGTGGAGCATAGTTAGCCGGCCCCTCCACCCTCCCAAAGTCATTATAAAGTAAGAAAAAAGACACTTACCTGCCGTGGTTGCCTCCTCCTCTCCATGGCCGCTCCCCTTCCTCGCCGTCCTTCTTCTTTAATAACCCCTACATTGTACGTTTTGCGCATGCGCACGCCCAAGACGTACAACATAGGGGTTATCAGAGAAGAAGGACGGCGAGATAGGAGAGCGGCCATGGCGAGGAAGAGACAGCCACGGCAGGTAAGTGCCTTTTTTCTTACTTTATAATTACTTTGGGAGGGGGGAGGGAGTGGAGCGGAGCAGAGTTCCACTGAGTTTTTTTCCAACTCTGTAGAACTCTGTGTAGAGGTACTACGCCTGCTCCGCCCAAGGTTAGCTGTAACCCACATAGGGGTAGGGGCAAGCCTGCCACCCAGAAATCCTTTGTAGTGGTTTAGACCTTTGGGTGTGGAGGAGTAGGGACAGAGGCCCTTTGCGGAGGGGAGCAAATGTGACGTGATAGCCTGAGCTGCCAACTTAGGAGCCGGTGGCAACCAGGTTCAAATCTCGGCGTCAACATCTTGTGATTCTGGGCAAATCACTTGTCCCTGTAATTCAGCGCCTTGAGACCCTCACAGGTGATTTGTTGCGCTTTACAAATCGTGGATTCATAAGGAGCGCCCCTGCCCTCTCCTGCTACAATGTTCCCTGGAAAGGGCTCCCCTCAGACTAACAGGTAGTTAAGTTGGACATGCTCTCTCTCTTTTGTGCTCTCTCTCTTTTGGGTCTTCCCTAACAGAAAATACCTCGTTCCAACCCACTTTCTTGCTGACATCTGAAAACAAAGACAGTGGTTGGACTGGCCACAGTAAAATAAGCAAAATGCATGAACTGTCTCAGAGCCAGTCTGTTAGAATTTACAAAGTTTTTCTGCGTCTTTAGTATAAAGATGGGACAGAAACCTCCAGTCATTGGACCAAGATTTCTCCATCGGAATCTGGGATCCGCTCACCTGTGGCAACCAACAAGTTCTGTGATCCAGAGATAGGTAACTATGATCAACAGACCGTGTCAGGTTTAGGACCAGACACCTGGAGAGGTGTATTACCCTGCCTGCTTCAAGGGAGAGAGGGCTGACCAACCGGTCCTGAGGGATGGGATTGGAGGTGCCCTTGCACGAAGAAGATACTGATGCAAAGAGGGGCAGCGAAAGGGAAGAAATGAAGTCCTACACTGCAAATGCGAGCAGGACCTGCATCGCTGTGCCGAGGGTGAGGCCTGGAAGAGCTGGAGTGACCCCACAACAAGGCCTAAGGCACAATGTCCCCGGAACTTGAATGTGCCATAGAACTTGAAACTATGGGGCATATTTCCAGGGGAAGTGGCGGAGTGAGGCGTTCGCCTTCCTGGCTTAACGCTTCACTCCGCCACTTTAGAAATGCTGGGCTGCACCATATTTACAAGAATATGGTGCAGTCCTGCGTTTCCCCCTGCGCTGGCGCTACACCTAGCAGCCTAGCGCCAACGCAGGCATCCTTGCACCATAGTGCAAGGGTCGTCTGCGTGCAGGGGAAGATTGTTTATGTGCAGGAAGGTCCCTCTTCCTGTACATAAACAATCTTGAAATGTGTTTTGTAACTTCTATGTGTGCTGCTTAATGCAGCACAAATAGAAGTTGCAAAACAGCATTTTAAAAAAATTATTGTTTATGTGCAGGAAGGGGGACCTTCCTGTACATAAACAATCATTGGCCTTTTGCTGTTTTCATGTGTGCTGCACAATGCAGCACACATAAAAACAGCAAAAACGAGGAGAAATGAAACATTTCTCCTCGTTGCGCCAGGGTAAGACCAGGGGGCATATTAGCAAGGGCAGTATCGCCACTTTAGCGGCACTTTTTGCCGATAAAGCAGCGATATTTTTATCGCCCTATTAGCAAGCTGTCGCTAACAGCTGTTAGCGACAGCTTAATGGCGATAGCGGCCGTTTCATTGCCGCTTTGCATGTCAGCGATAATTATCGCTAATGACATGCAAAGTAGGCGTTCCCAACTAAAAGCAACTGCAAACAGTCGCAAACACAACTTCCCCCTATTACCAATGCCCGCGAAGCGATAAAAAAAAGTCGCGCTAACCGCGATTATCGCTGGAATCTAACACCTGCTAAAAACTTGACTTAACCTTACAATCCACCTCCCATTGACAAGATGGTTAAGTCCTCACCTGCCTATTAGCAAGCTTTTCATTAGCGCAGTGAATTTATCGCTGGATTTCTCGCGCTATTGCTGGGTTTCGCCGCTATCGCTGGATATTTTATCACCTTGGAGATAAGCGTTGATAATAACGCGTTATCTCCGCGATGAAATCCAGTGATAGCCGGCGATAAAAAAAACAGCGCTAAGCGCGCTTTGCGATAATAATCGCAAATCCTTGGTAATATGCCCCCGGGTTTTTTCTGATCTTAATTCTGGCGCTGCCTCCTATTTCAACCTCCCTTGTAAATAGGGGGCAGCGTCAGAATCAATGGGTGTTGCAGTGGAACGCCCACTGCAACACCCACTGCCCACCCCTTTCACGCTAAGCATAGCGTGAAAGGGGGCCTTATTTACAAGGAAGCGTTAATCCACATAAAGTGGCTTAACGCTGCCTTGTAAATAAGGTGAAGCCCCTATCGCCACAGGAACTTCGTAAAATGTGACGTTCCCGTGGCGATAGGGGCTTGTAAATATTCCCCTCTGTGAGTTCCTCAATCAAGTGCTGAGAAGCATCAGAGCACAAGAGAATCTTGGCCACCGCCTTTGTTTTTTCTACAGTAGAACCAGCGTGCTGGAGGAAGTGCAACACTGATGAAGGGGAATTTTAACCAGACCAAGGTGCTCACTACTGTGCTCTGGGGTGGGCACCTACCTTGTTTGGCTGATGGGTTTTGTGACTTGGCCTGAGGAAGAATCCAAGCAACAAGATCTATTTTAGTGTGAGCACCATGACCCTGGTGCAACCTCCTTTTCAACCTGTGCTGGGTCTGCTTCCCTGAACCAGCACACACCAGCCTAGACGCAGACTGTGACCACGAAGGTTGGGCCGGGGACACACTCTACCATCCCCGCTCAGCAGGCCATGCCAAGTACACCCCCATTTGGAGTAATGCTGCTCTCGCCGACTCAAAGAGATCGCTGGTTCTACTTGTGCTGACACGACTAAACAGGCTTATAGGTACCATGTAAAGGGATGGATACCGAAGCAGGGAAGTGAGAACGTGAATCCACAAAACTGCTAATACACTATAAGGACATAAATTCACATATGTACCTTAACAAGTGCTAATGTACAGTATATTAATCAATTGCAATTTCGTTTTTAGACCTGCTTGAAGCTCACTAAAGCCTTAGCATAATTGCACATTTGTATTTTTTTGCACATTTTAGCTCAGCCGTCCTAGTAAGCATAGTCTCATTCTGAAGTTGGCAAAGGGAAGCGAGGATTGCAGGAAGTAATAGAGCCAGCCTTTTACTCCAGAAACGTATAACTATCTTCCAAGGTCTTCTCGCTTTCTTCCGAGCCACCACTTACTCATTAGTGCCTACCTGTACGTTTCGGTTCGTCCTGTGTTTCTACTTCTATTCATTTAGAAAAACTGCAGAAATGTGGCACCAAAATGTATAGATTTTAAGATGCCATGCTCCAACTGACTAGTGGGTGAAGCTCTGGTCCACTGATTTGGCATTTGGCCTTTGCTTATTTTGATGTTTGGTGGCAATTTTAGCATTCAACATGTGTTAGACTTCTATGCACTAGCCCAAGTGTTTTTTTTTGCAGGAGAAACGTATCCTAATGGGGAGGGAGTATTTAGCAGCATCAGCAAATGTTATGTCAACCTCCTTAATGATGCCAACATCTTAGAGCCCCTGAGAAAGCCCCTGCAACTGGTCAGACACTGCACTAAGGGGCATATTCTCAAGGACTTATCGCCGAGTTAGCGGCACTTTATCGCATCCAAAGTGGCGATAGATATATCGCACCATTCACAAGCTGGTGCTAACAGCCGACATCGCCAGTTTACCTGCGATAGCAGCCGCAAAAAACATCGCCACGGATGATACCGGCAACTAACGCTAATGAGATGCAGAGTAGGCGTTCCCGTGCAAAAAGCCGCGACAACACCACTTCGCAATATTCTCTACGACCAGCCAGATCGGCGATAAGATCACAAAACAGGCGAAAAGGCGCGTTAGCAGCAGGGATTTAACACCTGCTCTTACCTGGTGTTAAGTCGGACGACAACCTGCACCACAAAAGGGAGCCCAGACCAGAGCCACACCTGAAGAACAAAAGATGCCATGGAGCCACTGATCATGCAGCTCGGAGCCCCAAGAGGGCCACAACACCCACCGCCACCACACCCAGGCCCCCCGGGGCCCTACCACGGACAAAGATATTTAACATCAACTCTACGAAATCATGAACAAAACAATTCGCCTGATGTCGCACAAGTACAACAATTAACATTCATGTGTGGTCAGAAAAAGGAGAAACATCCATTCCTCTATGAATTTCAAAACAAATGATTTTATTCAAATTCAACTCAAAACAACTATTCAGAAGAGCCATGGCGGGTCTTCTCTGGACAATCTGTAAGACACAGCCTGCAAGACAAATTTCAAGATAAGAAGGTGTGTCATGCGCTCATCAAAGGACAGAGAGAGAGAGAAAGAGAGAGAGGAAGAAAGGGAGAGAGAGAGAGTGAAAGAGAGGGAGAGAGAGAGAAAGAGAAAGAGAGAGAAAGGGAGACAGAGGGAGAAGGAGAGAGAGAGAGAAACAGAGGAAGAGAGAGAGACAGTGAAAGGAAGAGAGGGAGAAGGAGAGAGAGCGAAACAGAGGAAGAGAGAGAGAGACAGTCAAAGGAAGAGAGGGAGAAGGAGAGAGAGAGAAACAGAGGAAGAGAGAGAGAGACAGTGAAAGGAAGAGAGGGAGAAGGAGAGAGAGAGAAACAGAGGAAGAGAGAGAGAGACAGTGAAAGGAAGAGAGGGAGAAGGAGAGATAGTGCCGACACTGCGGACCCAGGCCTCACTGCTCACCTGCTGCCACCGGTGTGTCTCCAACCACGTGCCGGTATACACTGCAGTCCACCAGCTCCCCTATCTGAAACAGAGTCCAGATTTATGAATGTCAGAGTCCATATCAGTGCACACGCCATCATCGCTTGGCCGCCCCTGCGCACACAGGCTGCTGCACCCCAGCACCTCCCGCCGACCAGCGGTGTTTGCCCGCCCCTGCGCACACTGCTGCTGCACCCCAGCCCCTCCCGCCACCCAGCGGTGTTTGCCCGCCCCAGCGCACCCAGGCCTCACTGCTCACCTTCCGCCACCAGCGTGTCTCCAAGAGGGCCCACCACGTGCCGGTGCAAGCTCCAAGCCCGGGGCCCGCGACCTTGGCAGCCTCCACATCATGCAGCCCCGCCCCGCGGGCCAACAGGTCACATACGTGATTCTGGGTCTTGATTTCGCAATGGCAGAGATCATATTAGTGCACTCGGCATCATCGCAGGCTGCACACCCGCTCAGAGCGCTATAGGTGCCACTAACTCTGTGAACCGCGAGGCAACGCCACGTGGCGGTAGGCCAGCGCTGCCCGCTGGCTCAGGCCTACACTGCGGTCCAGCAGGGCTCACACAAACCATTACCAGTCCGGACCGCCAGGACGGCGCATCATCGCAGGCTGCACACCCGCTCAGCACCTAAGGTGCCCCTACCTCAGTGCACCGAAAGTCACTGTCCCGTGGCGGTAGGCCCGTGCCGGCCGCAGTGTTTCCGGTGCCACCAACTCTGTGCAACGCAAGTCATGGACCCTTTCTGATTGAGTCCCGTGAAATGCCAGGTCATGTGAAATGACAGGCCATGTCACCTCCGGCAGTGGGGAAGAACTGGGACACGTAGCGTCGTCGTCCCCCCCTTTATACGTACGCCGAGTGGGCTGGGTTGGCGTACGCCAGGCCAGCGTAGGGGTGTGAATAATTTTCCCTGGGCTCTGGGCGTGGTTCATTTCTGGGCTGGACAGGAAACCAACTGATGCGTGTGTCTCTTTTGCAGTGTCTGCGCCACACAGCCCGCAATCAACAATGTTGCAATGTTGCATGCACCCGGAGGGCGGCCGCGCACGAAGGGATTGTACAAGGAGCGCAAGGCTGCTCGGGCTCTTGGCTCATGCATGCCAACTGTTGTGTGTGCATCGCTATTGGTGCACCATAAGCCTAAGGCCTAGCCCCAATTGCAGCGCGAAAGCCACATCACATTTCCAGGATGCAAGCAGTAGTCAGACAAACATTAGGGATGAAAGCTCCTTTGTTGCAATACATAAGGCGAAAGGACATCTGCACCTCCGACCTTGGTCTTGCATGCGGCAGGCACCCCCTGAGAGAGATACCATAGCAGATGATGACGACTCCCACACTACGCACAGCGCTAAAGATAGACCAACGTATCCACACCCCACACACAGAAGTCCTTGCTCGAGGTACTCTTGCATGGAATGCCCTTGACACTTACGTACACAACAACCCATACGTCCAAACGTTGCACACACATACGACTCATTGCTCCGAGCTGTGGCATATCATCCACATAACTGCCGCAGGTCAGAAGAGTGCCGGTTCTACGAGAGCCACCAACGCAATGGCAGAACATCCCGGGCGCATGCACAACGCCTGTCACGTGGAACTGTACCGTGACCGAATGCTGCCTGTTAGTGTCTGATGCATTGGTCTGCATGTTGTGGCCCTTGTCTTGCCCGTACTGACACGCACATGGCAATAAAGTCTACGCAACTTCACTAGTGTTCAACTGTGATGAGTGTTGATTAGAATGACTAATCGTGTGCCTCAATGAGCATTGTCCGTACACAGGGAGGGACTGACTGACGCATTTCACTTAGGGGTGAGTCCCTTTTGCCAGCTCCACCTCTGTGAGCCAGACATAGTGGTTGGGATAGTTGTTGATAGACCTGTGCTCTTACGTGTCTTCAGCAATGTGAGTATGGTGTCTACATTCTTGCCATGTAGATCAATGTGATCCATCACTACAGGCTGTGTCCACCCAGTTGAGTGTGAGTAGGTATGCGAAGAGATGTTCTGTTGTCAAATGTGATGGGGGACACTACTTTAGGCCTGCCAACGACTTTGACATTTCATACCCATCCCTATTACTAACATTGCGTGGGGCAAAGTTGAGGATTTGCACGATTGTTGTTTCAGAGCAATGAGGCCACAGCTAGTGCACACATTCCCAGTCATCTCACTTCCTATGTGTGTCACGGTCAAACATGCGCATTGCTTTCATTTCCCAGGGTGTACCTATTTGGGCAATCAATGTCCTTACATTCATCCACACTTTCATACTTGATCGAATATGAACATGACACATCTGTGTGAATTTGAATGATTTATTCACATTCGGTGGGGTGTCGGAGCTGGAGCAGTACATGGCCATGGAAACCCCACATTACATTGTAGCCCAGTGGAGGGCCAGCCAGAGTCATTTAGGGATTGACAAGTACATCGGAAGGGGAAGAGTACAGTCCGCAGTCTGATTGCTGTGTCATTGGTAAGCAAACAAAATATGGCAGTCCATGTCGAGGTCCAGGGTGAGTGTTGCAGAGTGTTTCGGGGGACAGCGGGAGGTGTTGTTACAGGGCATGATGCAGAGGGCAGAACCAAGCTGAAACAGGGCATATGGCGGAGAAGAATGCTACTGGCTCCTTCTTACTACAAAGGTGGAATCACCCGCATCTTCGTCCTCTATGTCATCTGTCTGGCATGTGGGTGCTGATGTTTGGTCTGCAGCACTGTGTGCCACTGACACATCAGGGGCCGGAGATGTGTGTGTAGAAGTACCAGCAGCATTCATCAGCAACTGCCTTAGTGGCAGCAATGCGATGATGAGGATCTGCAGGGCATGGAAGATCCCAACAACTTTTCGCTGGTGTGCATCAGTGGCAGCCAATCTTTCCGCATGCATCCGCTCCATGTTCTCCATTATCCTCAGCATCTGTGCCAACTCTCGGCTGACATCGCTGATGCCACTCTGACTGGACAGTTGTTCTCCTCTCAAAGTCATGACTCCAGCGATGTCGGGCATGGATTGTTGGACATCATGGAGCGAACTGTGGGTGGCCGTTAGGGTGTGTAAGTGGTCCCTGATGGGACTTAGACACCCACGTATGGCATCTAGTTTGGCTGCCATGAGGTCGAACCCCACCCGCACCTGTTCAACCACCTCCTTCTGGCAGTCTAACACATGGCCTTGGAATGCGATGTGTTCTTCTGTGAGGTGCTGGGAGGCAGGCGTGGTGGTGGGTGCTTCCTGCTGTGTGGTCTGTGCAGGGGGTGGGGTCTCCTCGATGCAGCTGGGCTGCCCTGCTCCTGGAGGTGGGTTGCCGTAGCTGTCCATGAGCTGTTGTAGGGCATCGGTGTCGAAGGTGTGGAGGTCCTCTCCATCATCACTGATGAGTTGTCTGGTCTGCTCTGCAGGAGGTGTTGATTGTCCCTCTGCAATGTGAAGGGGAGATGCATTTTAACATTGTGTTGACATGTATATTGACGCATTGTTCAAGTTTACATACAGACTGCATGACAATGTACATTGTGGCTGTTTGGGAGGAGCTGACTATTTGATGCGGGACAGTGGACATTTGAACTACATCACGGATGTGAGGTTGTACAGGTACATTATCATCTCACAGTTTCCTGCTATGCCAGATGTGATTGGCCCGTTTCTACGCACAAGCGGATCCAGTTGTGTCCTCTGTTCTGTAGTGAGTGTTGCACTTTGTACCACATTGTCGTCAATGATGTTGTGCTGTTATTGCTATGTGTGTGTGCTGCATTGTGGGAGAGTCGCCCCTGCAGCTGTGATTTTGCTGCCCCTTATCCCTTTGAGGCGGTGTGCCTTTGACTTCTGTGCTTCTACAGTGCTGAGATGTTGCAGACTTGGCTAATTTTGGCTCTAGTTCGGATTTTGTACTCTTGGGCATGGTTTATCCGCAGATGTGTTGTTGACATCAGGGGTTGTTTGTGCACATGGATGTGTCAGAGTGTGACCTGCTCCTTTCTGGATGTGTTCCACACTCAGCCACCTCAGTGTCGTGGCGTGCACCATGTCATGATAATTGGACTGCAGCCATGCTGTTCGTCATGCAGTGTCACTTGATTGTCAGTGTGGCTCACAGACACGCAGCTTTGCTGGTTTTAACACGTGTGCATGGGTTGGTTGTGAGATTGGTGCTGTGTGGGGAGGGACCCCTTAGTGCCCATAGTGGACGGGGGCCTACTTGCTGTTTGTATGTGTGCTGCAGTGTGCCAAGGGGATCAGGGACATGATCCAGAGTCATTGTGGGTGTGCAGTGTGCTGTACTTGATTGTGCATGTGTGCCATTGTGCCCATCTCCCCCGTCTCCCCAGTCCCTGTTCGGTACTCACCCTGGTGCTGTTGTGTCAGGTCATGTCGAGCAGTGTCCGGACTCCCAACTCCTGCCACCGTCTCTCCACTGATGACTGTGGCCACCATTTCCTCCATCTCGTCCAGCTCCTGGTGTTCCGCTGGACTGCCACCTCCAGTCTGCATTGCTGCCTGATGGTTGTCAGCGAGTTTCTTCTTGGTTTTGCGCTTCGCATCATTCCAGCGCCTCTTGACCTCTCCAATTGTCCTCCTCCTTACTCCGACTGCATTCACCTTGTCCAGGATGGACTGCCATGTTGCATTTTTATTTGCCAATGACACGTTGGAGGTGACGAACAGTTGTTGGTGGTGTTCTATCACCTCCGTGATGATGATCCTGTTTTCCTGCGGACTGAACCTCGTCTTCCTCGTCTTCTTCTCCTTGCCCTTCTGTGACCCCGAGGTCCCAGGCTGGTCCTCCTGGGGGCTTGTGGGGTTCTGGTCGTCCTCTGTACTTGCTCCAACTTCCTCCATGGTGCTACGCAGTTTTAATTATTTTGTTTGTGTTTTTCGGTGCTTTTATAGTGCATTTTCCCGCATGACGCGTGGGAATTGCAGGCCTGTCGCTGGTTATCGCAGATTTTTGATCGCGGTTGGCCACATCGCAACTTTTTTCGCGTTCCTGTTTCGCGTTTTTTTGGCCGTCACAGTAATTTTATCGCGGTCATTTGACGCGTTGGCGTGAGACTATCGCATGGTACCGCCGTGTTGAGAATACAACGTTAACACAGCGTTATTTTCCCGCGATAGACTGCGATGTGCAAAGTTGCGTTAAGCTAATTTTGCTATAATTATCACACGTTCTTGAGAATATCCCCCTAAGGGTACCATTGATAACTGTCCAGGAGGAGCAGCCCAGGGTGTGTGGATAGTAAATAATCTCCTTTTTATGACTAAGCATAGACTGGACATTGAGTTATTAATTCCTATTAGATGATGCCTTGAGTTCTGTGTCTCTAAACACACACCACCTCCCTGAGTAAGCCTTGGACTGCTCAAGTTTGCTACCTTGATGGTAAAGCGCTAAAGGGGTGTACTCGGTGCTCAGTTCTGGGCTCAATAGTGGGGAAGGTTAAGCCCCATGACACAAGTGGTAAACGGCCAGTAACCCTGGGACTCATGAAAAAGTTCTCACACACCCACCATTTTTCAGGGCTGGATGCTTACCTGTAATCCAGATCTGAGTCTTCCGCTGTCCGAGCTAAGAGCAACTGTTTCCGGAACCCGCAATGTCACCACACATTGGAATATTTGGTAGGCAATTCCTCCCGAGAAGCTGCCACCTTCTCAGGAGGAAAAAGCCAAAAGCGTAAAAAACTTCCTTGCTGATGAAGTCTTTCCAGGGTAGGAGAAAACCAGGTGTCAGGGGTCCAGGTAAGGAAGCCCCAAAAGTGAAGAGTCAGCATCAGCTGCACCCTCCAACCAGACTGAGGCCTATAAATAGTAAAATAACAGGAAAAGCAAATGACTTTTGACAGGAAACAATGGGTTGGGAAAGTCAAGAAGAAATCAACAGCCACAATGTATAGCAAAATGAAAACGAAGATCTGAAGTGGCGTAGCTGCGGAGTCGCTTTAAAAGGCAGCTGCAAACCCTTGGGCATATGATTGCAAATTTTGGAGTCGAAGAGAGAAGGAGCAGCGGCCAGGAGCATGGGAGGATACAGGCCCAGGTGAAGACTCTCTTAGCTTGCAGCTGTTGGCTTCATACTATGTCTTCTGAGCTCAGGGAAGTGAAGGACTCCACAAAGTACCGCAGTTCTTGGGCATGCAGGTGGCTGAGAAGCCAAACACTTATGAAAGTATGATGAATTGCCTAGGTTCCAAGATATGTCATTTTCTTCTTGGGAGCTGCAGCATATCTGCATCTGGATTTTACAATCAGAGATTGAAGTTGAACATATATCATGGCACCAGTCTGTGGAGAAGAGGAGATGGGGTCATTCGGCTCCCAACCAGTTCTCCCCAGTTCTGTGCCATGGCTATTCACAATGACAGAAGGTCCTGCAGTCTGGCATTATATTCACCTATAATGGCAGAGGAGAGAACCTCTTTGGGTGTGTAGTGTAAGTGTTTGTGAGGACTGGACAGGTGTGGTCATTGCTGAGAGTAAAGAGGGGTAGCTAGATATGGTCATTGGTCTAATGTAGTGTGGTAGGGTAATGTTGAGGTGCGGTAAGATTTGTTAGAGTGTTGGGTGTTATGGAATGTGCTGTGGGAGATGGAATTTGGTGGTGTGAAGATGTGGACCAGTCCTACTAACTGTGTTGTGGCGAGCCTCTGGTTTTGAGATGTTTGCTGGGGAATGGATACATGTTAAGTTTTGAGGATCTTGGGAGTCCAGGATAGAGTAAAGCATTGGTGGTGGTGGGGATTAGTGTGATCATGTGTTGTGAATTGGTGTTGTTGAAGAGTTCTAGTAGTGTGCATGGTATTGGAAAGTAGAGCTTGTTCTGGCTAGTTGCAGAGTGGAAGACAGTGGTGTGGTATCAACCAGGAGGTCGAAGTGTTGTGATGTTACTTTTAGTTTTGTAATGTTGAATGGGTTGCAGAGCAGAGAGGGTATGGTGTATTGTGATGTGGAAGGTAAAATGGTGTGCAGCCAATGGAGGGCTTTGGACCGGTATGTATCAAAGTAGTATAGTGTGACAGTGTACAGGGATCAGTGGTCAGTGGTGTGTGGCTTGTCATGTGGAGGTGTGGGGGAATGATATGGAATGTGGAGTTTGTAGCCATTGTCTTCTTTCTCAACATTAGACTAATGCACAACATAACGGCTGATCAGCAGCCAAAGTAAATTGAAGAATGAAGGGATGAGTAATCACCGGACAAAATGGGCACCTTCCTTGGGTGAGGAACAAGCAAACTTTTGTCCCTCTGCTCTGGTATTTGTACAAAATCATATATTGATGAGTGCTGTAGATGCATGGCACCAAGCTGGAGGTTGTCCTAGCCTTTTCCCCTGATCTATGAAAATGTAGGGACTGATAGCAGTCTCAAAGGCAAGGTTGCAAGCTTTACCTACTGAACAGGATCCTGGCTACTGGGTCTGAAGTGAAAAGTTTCCAAATGCTTCAAGACTCTCCAGGTAGCTTGGTCTGACAGTTAAAGCTTAAGGTGGAGCCATAAACAATATAATACAACTGTGACAAGCATAGTTGTTGTATGCTAACTATTGGTTCCTTCCATTGTACCCCTCTTTGTTTTCCTTTCCTCCCTTCCCTCTTAACTTGGAACCTTCGATCGAAGCTCATTGAGAATGTTGGTGAACTCCTGCCAGATGTCCCGTCAGGCAAGACGGGAGACACACATAGTTCCACTTATTTAATAAACTGAATACATACCTCATTAGTTGCCATTTTATTTCACTGGCAAAGAAGATGGGATGCTGTTCAGGGGGCAGCTGGGTGTCTTCAGCCCTGTGATGTTCATTCTTGCTTCTGGTTCACAGAGTCCTTGTTCGAGCCTCTCTGGCCTGTTTGCGGCTGGAGCCCCCCAACTATGAAGATATTGTGCTAACCAAATAACTGCATTGGAGCTGTGGAGGTGTTACCCCTGCTAGCTGGTTCGCCTGGAGAGTTCCCGTGAATGTTACTGGTGGGGCACTGCGCTGGTTGTTTTGTCCCTTCATCAGGCTCACTCTTTGCCGTCGCCTTGTTTTCCTGTATCGTGCTAAGCTTGTTATTTCTGCAATCAGGCGTCTACGTTTGTGTAGCCACTACATGTCTACTGATCTTTGATGTGAGTCAATCCTGCCAGGATCCCCAGAAGCCTCCCCATTAGAAGACAGGCTCCTAACAGAACACATAGCGAAGAAAGCCATCTCCCTAACCTACCGTTAGATTATCAACAACCAACCAGACTCCACCCAAACTCTTAAGAAAAATGGCAGGCCGACGTAGGGGAGCTAGATGAGACAGATTGGCAGGAGGCACTCGCGTCCCCACGGGAAGTGGCAATACCCTCCAAATTAAGACTAGTGCAGTTAAAGGTACTCCATCGAATCTATTACACGAGAATTACCCTGCACAGGATAGGGAAGATTGACAGCCCACTCTGTTTAAGGAAGTGTGGGGCGCCCGGCACCTTTTATCGTACACTGTGGGAATGCACGAAGATAGCGGCATATTGGGGTGCCATTATGCGTACGATTACTCAAGTTAGTGGAGCCACTGTATCACCAGAGCCCAAGAGATGTCTCCTTAACATCTGGGAGCCGACAGATCTCAACCACATGGCTCAAGACTGGGCAACATTAGGTATGATGTTAGCCAAACGCAACATCGCCAAGCACTGGGGAACGCAAGTTACTCCAACACATCGAGAATGGTGTAGTGATATGGATGGAGCTATGGTGGCAGAAAAGGCGGTATACACACATAGAGGGTGCCCTAAGAAATGGAAACGGATATGGGGAAAGTGGAACAACTTTAGAGGGAATATTTGTACTCCACCTCTTGAAGAGTCAGCAACAGACATCAGTGAGTAAAGGAAGCGGAACGGTGCTATTCACCTCATCACAATAACTGTGTGTTCCTCCGGATGAGGCATTTGTGATGTGAAGCATGTTTGTATAAGCATTATTCTGTAACCACTATTGTAAGTTAAGCTTATGCATAATAATAAGTTCTTTTTTTATTTTTAAATCTTGCCAGGATCGTGGCGCGGGAGTGAGGAGCACCGTAGAGCCTCAGCGAACTGTCTGACAACAAAGATGTTCCCTGTTTTGGTGTCAAATGATAAGCTGCCGATGTTGGCTTACTTCTCCTGGAGTGCTCCGTCAAGAGCGTTTGGAGGCCTACCCCTGTTTGAGTGCTGTGTAAGAACGTTCGGCACCTTCTGGTCTGTGCTCTCTGCGGCTGTCTGGAGCATCTTGCTAGTGGCCTGAAGGGATCCTTGGAACTGTAGTGGCTGGGGTGCCTCACCAGGAAGACTGTCTGTTGCCGAAGTGTCCCACCGTATTATTACTGGGATGCAATGGCGAATTTCATGCTTCCAGTTTTGGGAGGACCGTAGTGGGTGTTTCCACCTCCCCTGAGATCTCCCAGGAAAGGAGCAGAAATGTGAGGGTAGCTGCCCACATAGAGTCTTCTACAATTCTGCATCAGTGAAATTTCACACCATATATGTGTATATATATGTATATATATGTATACATATATATATATATATAGAGCTTGATCACATTTCTATTATGCTTCTTTATGCATTATCAGGATACTGTTTGCATTAAGTATTGCTTTTATCATCCTGGTGCTTTTTGCATGCTTTAGAATCCTATATGTTTATTCTACCTTTTCTGTGCATCGCTGTTTCTCTGCTTAACCCTCTTTTGCTTACCTTTATTTCCTTCTATCTGTAAGCTTTTACCTACCACGGACACCCTGATGTTCTACTTCTCGGGAGTGCCTCTCTGATGGTGGGTATATTGATTATATATTCATGCCCTCATCTTGGCTCTATACTAGTCACAACATAGATCGCTTTTTAGAATTGACTGCTCACGGCTCTCTCTCTCTGGGTGCAGATACTCTGGTTCTTTGCGTTTTCCCTCACTCCTGTGTTGATGCTAACTGCATTAGTGTTTTCTTCACTCTTCTCCCTGTAGTCATGTCCTCTGTGCAGGGATATTTCTTACATCCCACTTCTTTTGGCTTACTCTTTTCAATTGTTTTCTATTTATTCTTTTCTTCTCTCTTCATAACTTCTCCCTCTCTCCGATACAGTGTTATAAATGTTGTGTTTTAGTTATAAATGTAAGTCTGTGCATACTCTTGGTAAATGTTGAGATTTATTGTATAGGTGGTTATACAATGTGAAAAAACCGATGTACACAGCAGTCCTGTCTTAATGTTTGTACTATGTGAGCAATATTTTAAACGTGTCATGTTTTCGTTAGAGTTTTATTGTATTGTATCATATTTATATTTGTATATATATTTGTTAAATTTACAGCCCTGAAGAAGTCCATCTGTCTGGACGAAACGCGTCGGCTGTTCTTTTTCAACCTGACTGTTTTTAATACATTTTTGAATAAAAGAAGAACTTGAAGAAAACATCTGTAGACACAGATCTGAAAATTTGATGTGTGTCTTTCTGTCTTTTCTGTTAGTGGTGCACCTTTGCTATTGTTAGAAATTGTATAATTTTTAAGTTACAGTTGGAAGTGAGTTTATCTAATAAACCACAACATACTTCCCAGTCTTCTGGCGTGACTTGTGTGTCTAGCACTGTGTTCCATTTCTCTCTGGCATTGTCCACTGAGCATTTAGTTTCTTTCCGAGCGACCTTGTATAACTTAGTTAGCGGGTTTCTCCTGTCAGTGCTTACTAGCATAGTTCGCAGCGACAGTAACTCAGGCGGTTCCTGGGGGAAACTGGGGTATAGTGCTTTCATGGCTGCTCCTAATCTGTAATATACGAACTTCTGCATCAAACTGCCGCTACGGCCACCAATAAAGTCATCTAGCGAGATGAACTCCCCGGGTGGGAAGACATCGCCCAAAGTGCAGAAACCTGCTTCTTGTAGTATTGCCAGTGCAACGGTTTCACCCGTAACAGATATTGAGGGGTGGAGGAGCAGTGGCAGCTTATCTCACATATATTGGAGATTTGCCTGTACGTGATGCGAGTGTATTCCAAGCTCTGATTGTGCTCTTTAGCGAGCTAGCGGTTTTAAGATTTGCTATTTTGCGCTCATGCAGCAGGATGGCGTTAAGGGGAGTCGGAAACGCATCGTCTGATTCGATAGCCACGTGCGCAATGGAGCTGTGGGGTTGATACCAGTATTGAGGGAAGTGGGCGTGAGCACACAAGTAGTATAGATACAGATCTGGGGCATTAAATCCCCCTTGTGCATATGGGCGAGTGAGAGTCTGCCAGCTTATTCTTGGTTGTTTGCCTGCCCAAGCTAGGGTTACCATGCAGGACTGCAGCGTTTTGAAAAATTCCAGCGTGAGGGGGATAGGGATGTTGACAAAGAAGTATAAAAATTTAGGGAGGACGACCATTTTCATTATAGCAAGTCTGTCAGTCAGTGACAAGGGAAGCCTTATCCATTGCGCTATCTGGTCTCGCAGTTTTGTAACGGCTGTGCCGTAATTCAACCTGATGACTACCTCCGGGTCTCTGTCCACCCAGACTCCCAAGTATTTAAGAGACGACGTGCACCATACCAGAGGAAATTCTGTTTTGTGTGGCCTGGCTGCCGGAGTCAGCGGAAATACCACTGATTTATTCCAGTTTCTGGTTAATCCTGAGTACCATCCAAACCTAACCTACTCTCTTAATGTGGGCTCCAGATGTGTGCTTGGATCTCTAATGTACACGACGATATCGTCTGCGTAAAGTGAGATCACCAGGGGTCGGAGACGATATCCCAGCGCGGCAGATGAGTATTTTTGACATATAATGAAAGCTAGGGGCTCTGATGCTATAGCAAATGAGATTGGGGATAGTGGGCAGCCCTGGCACGTCCCTCTGTGTATGTTTATTGGCTCAGATGTGAGCTCGTTGACATGGACCCGGGCAGTTTAGGAACGTTTGTGGCATCCCCATCCTGGCCAGCACCGTGAACATATATGGCCACTGGATGGAGTCAAACGCCTTAGCGGCATTTAGAAAAATGGCAGCTGCGGGTAACGAGGGGTCTATCTGGTTTAAGACTGCAAATTGTACGCAGATTGTGCGCGGTTGATCGTGAGGGAACAAAGCCTGCTTGATCTGGCAGCACAAGGGCCGGCAGGAGTAGTTGAAGCCTAGAAGCGATGACCTTTGCCAGGATCTTAACATCTGTGTTGATTAGAGACAGAGGGCGGTAAGAGTCTGCATGTTCGAGTTCTTTACCTGGTTTTAGTAGGGTTATTAGAAGCTCCTCTCGCAGAGAGGGGGGGAGGCATTTTTTATCGTACGCTTCTTGATACATTGCCAGTAAGTGAGGTATCAGTAGGTCAGGGAAGGCTTTACAAAACTTGCCTGGGATCCCATCTCCACCTGGCGATTTGCCGTTGGGTAGTGTCCGGATGGCATCTCCCACCTCTTCCTCAGTTAGTGGTTGAACCAAAAAACCCCTTTGGCTCGGCGATAGCCACGCTAATACTATTTCATTGAGATAATAGTGCGTTTCAGTTGTCTCAGCAGACCCTCTCACCCCGTATAACTCTGCATGGTAATCCACAAAAGCCTGCAATATGTCTTGGGAATCGTGTACCTGTGTGCCTGTTTGCATTCTAAGAGTTTGAATATAAGGGATGTCTCTTGTGCCCCTGATCTTAGCGGCTAGACTACTACCCGGCCTCCCTCCCTCCTAATATGCTCTTGCCACCCATCGTTTGGATAAGTATCTGATCTCCTGGTCTGCCGTTTCTGTGTATTCTTGAAGGTGTGTTTTTATGTCTGCTAGCGTTTGAGGTTTGGGGTCGTTTTCATACGTCTCAAGCCCCCGGAGCTTTTGTTCTAGCTGAGCCATTTGAGTACGCAATGATTTTAAAACGCCGGCTCGGAGTCCAATACAAGTGCCTCTGATAGTGGCCTTGAAGGCTTCCCAAAGCACTTCCGCAGAGTCTACAGATCCTGCATACTCATCAAAGTACTGCATAACTGCTGTTCTTACCCCATCCCTAAAGACCGAATCTGTGAGGGCAGAAGCCTGCATCCTCCAGTGAAATGGACGCGGGACATCAGTAGATAATGTTTAAGCCCGGGCGTAGTTTGCGTAGTAGCACTTCACGTAGCTACGTGAAGTACAGCTTCAACTACACGTAGCTATGCAAATTGCGTAGTGCGTAGCTGTGTGCTTGACTGCACTGTACAATAATTACCAAAAGCAAACTTGTACAGTGCAAGTTAAGATAAAATAAATATCTCTGTCTTTATATGCTAAAAATGCATATAGTCATTTCACTAAAGTGAAAACAAAAGTTAACAAGCAGTGAGAGAGGTGATGATTTTGGTATCCTCACTAACTTAGGAGAGAACCAACAACCAAGCAGATGTCTTGAAAACAAAAAGCACATCTTATTGAACGATTCCTCCTAGGACCACCCCAAGCACAGTTATGGGCAAAAATACAATCCCAACCAAAGGCCCTGCAAAGCATTATGGGACGAGATTAGCAGTGGGCAGTGAATATTATAGTGTCCAATATCAAAATAATTCTACAAAGAGCTGCAGTTCAACTAGTCGTCACTGGGTGTCGTCCCTCAAGAGTGAAATGCAAAAGTATTGAAAACCTTTCATGAAGCTTTTGCATTTGACTCGTGAGGGACGACACCCAGTGACGACTAGTTGAACTGCAACTCTTTGTAGAATTATTTTGATATTGAACACTATAATATTCACTGCCCACTGCTAATCTCGTCCCATAATGCTTTGCAGGGCCTTTGGTTGGGATTGTATTTTTGCCCATAACTGTGCTTGGGGTGGTCCTAGGAGGAAGGGACCACCATTGAATCGTTCACATGATATGCTTTTTGTGTTCAAGGCATCTGCTTGGTCCTCCCCTAGGTTAGGGGGACTCCAAAATCATCACCTCTCTCATTGCTTGATATGTCAAAATTCATTTTTGTGAATTGGTTATATGCTTTTTAGCATAAAAAATTGCTTTATCAAAGCATTTGAAGGAGTTTGTTATTATTATTAAGCCTGGGCGTAGTGCTAGCTGTGTGCTTGACTCACTGCACTGTACAATAATTACCAAAAGCAAACTTGTACAGTGCAAGTTAAGATAAAATAAATATCTCTGTCTTTATATGCTAAAATTGCATATAGTCATTTCACTAAAGTGAAAACAAAAAGCAGTGAGAGAGGTGATGATTTTGGTATCCTCGCTAACTTAGGGAGAGAACCAAGCAGATGTCTTGAAAACAAAAAGCACATCTTATTGAATGATTAGGTGGTGGTCCCATCCTCTTAGGACCACCCCAAGCACAGTTATGGGCAAAAATACAATCCCAACCAAAGGCCCTGCAAAGCATTATGGGACGAGATTAGCAGTGGGCAGTGAATATTATAGTGTCCAATATCAAAATAATTCTACAAAGAGCTGCAGTTCAACTAGTCGTCACTGGGTGTCGTCCCTCACGAGTCAAATGCAAAAGCTTCATGAAAGGTTTTCAATACTTTTGCATTTCACTCTTGAGGGACGACACCCAGTGACGACTAGTTGAACTGCAGCTCTTTGTAGAATTATTTTGATATTGGACACTATAATATTCACTGCCCACTGCTAATCTCGTCCCATAATGCTTTGCAGGGCCTTTAGTTGGGATTGTATTTTTGCCCATAACTGTGCTTGGGGTGGTCCTAGGAGGAAGGGACCACCATTGAATCGTTCACATGATATGCTTTTTGTGTTCAAGGCATCTGCTTGGTCCTCCCCTAGGTTAGGGGGACTCCAAAATCATCACCTCTCTCATTGCTTGATATTTTATTGTCAACATTCATTTTTGTGAATTGGTTATATGCTTTTTAGCATAAAAAATTGCTTTATCAAAGCATTTGAAGGAGTTTATTATACTCCTGCTACGCTACGTTTATTAGTACAGTTATTCACTCTGCTACGTGCAATTTGCGTAGTGCGTAGTAGCACAAACTTTGCATGCTTCGTGAGCGTAGCAAAGTATTATGCCCAGGGTTAATAATGTTAGCGACACTAAAACAGGGGAGTGGTCAGATAGCGTTTTGAGCAGGTGTTTGACCTCACCTATCCAGTTACTCATTGCTCGGGTCATTAGCCAATAATCTATCCTAGACCACATGTTGTGTGCGGTGGATATGAACGTACCCTCTTTTGTCCTGGGGTGTCTGAGTCACCAGATATCAGTGAGCTCCCACTCCGACATCCCCTCTTTGAGTGCTTTGCATGCTTGTTTGATTAGGGAACCGGACCTGTCCATGCTTAGGTCAAGCGGAAAATTAAAATCTCCTCCCCATATGATCATGGACGGTTGCAGTTTGTATAGTTTGGTGAAAATGTTGGTATAAAGTTCAGGGTCATCGACATTAGGCCCGTATACATTTACCATCGTTAAATTTGTACCTCTACAGTTGCCCTGCCATATGACAAACCTCCCTTGGTCATCAGATTCTGAATGAGTGGTAGCAAAGGGGACACCCCTGCGAACCAGGGTGAGCACACCTCTGAAATAAGATGAGTGGGAAGATGACTTTTTGTTGTGTGCCCAGCGTGAACCAATACTTACTTCCGCTTGTGGTGTGAGGTGCGTCTCTTGGATGAGCGCTATGACGATCTGGTGCCTATTAAGGTAGGCAAAGACCTGCCTGACTTTTTTAGGGTTGTTCAGCCCCCGTACAGTCCATGTAATTAGCTTAAGTGCGTGCACTTGATTGTGTGTTGAGAAGTTCTTGCTGTTGTAGCGGGGTAAGCTAGTGATGCGACTTTAAACCTTTCAAGTAGTTGTGATTGTTGAAGTAAAGGTGTGTGAACACTCTGTGACTTCAAGTTGAGAACCATAGAAAATGAAACCCCTCCCCCCTCCCACTCTGGCGAAATAACAGTGCCAAAGCCATACCCATCATGAATAAAACATTTCCCATTTAACAATAAACCCTCCCGCACTCGCATAGGAGCACAGTATATCCAAAACATACAATTAAGGTTGGGGTCTACCCTGTTTGGGGGGCGCCGGAGTACTTTACCCTTCCTTATACCGAAGGGGGCTGGGATGATATCTGTAGGGCCCAGGACATCTGGACCAGACTTATAGTTAGGGGCGGGTGTCTTATGCACCTCTATTTTCTGCGTCCACCCCGTGTTGCATTTGTACCATTGGGAATATTTTATATTTCCTCATAACAAGATTTAAACACAGCTTTTATAATTTCGTTATTGTCACTTATCTGACTATACAGTTCGGTAGAGTCATTTATTCGCCCTGGGTCTGGGAGTCGCCTGCGTCCGCATCCTCATTCGTGAAGGGTGGTCTCGGCTTCTTTGCTTTCTTCATATAGTCCATGGCTGCCTTGGAATTGTTAAATATTAAAGGGCGGCCATCTTGTTCCACTCTCAAGCGTGCTGGGTACAACATGGCATATTTTAGGCCTAGCGACTGTAGTTTCTTTTTTGCAGGCCCAAACTCATGTCGCGACGATTGTACTGCTGACATTGTAAAGTCTGGATAAAAGGACACGTTACTTTCGTCGAACTGAATGGCTCCTTTCTCACGCAATAAGCGTAGTACTGTGTCCCTGTCCCTGTAATTTAAAAGTTTCGCTATTATTGGGCGCGGCGGGGCTCCAAGGGGGGGCCGCGCCTGCAGGGACCTGTGCGCCCGTTCCACCACGAACACTGCCGATAATACCTTGCTGCTGAAGATTTTCCTTATCATTTCTTCCACATAGTGTTCCATTCGGCCTGTATTGGTGGATTCCGGGACGCCTAGTATGCATAAATTATTACGGCGCGAACGCGCCGCCAAGTCTTCATTTTTAGCTTGGATAATGGTGAGTACTTTATCCATATTGAGTTGTTTGTTGGTCAGTGTCTGGGCATCGTCCTCCGCAGTTTTTCCCATAGTTAAGCTGAGCAAGAGTCTTATTCTTAGAACTGCGTGTACGTACGGCTTTGCCTCTTACTTGCTCTACTCTGCGTCAGATCGGCCAGCACTGCACCGGCGTGGCAAACCCCTCGAAGCAGCGCCGTCAGGGACAGGCACCGCAGACTCAGCGCCACCCAAGGAAGGCCCCGTGATGTCCGCTTGCGCAAGTGGTTGTGTGCGCTTCTGATTGCCGCTGTATCTACGCACCGACTCGGTCGGTTGATCCCAGGTAGGGTCTCACCCCCAAAATCTGTCCGATAAGCGCCTCCTTACTCCTGTGGCGGTAGTCGGTCAACAGGAGCACCATGCCAAAAGTGTGTACAGTGTTATCAGCCACCGGCCAGATAATGTCCAGCAAGTTGCGCCCTGGGAACTCTTTGTTTGTTTAACTTGTGATTCCGCTTTTTTTTATTTTTCACTTTTGTCCGTTTGTTATTTACAAGCGCTGTGCTATAGCCTTGGCAGTATCCCCCGCTGTGTGGATCGCCCTGCGCCTCATTGTATTAGTTAGGGCTTTGCAAGGCCCAGCGCAGTTCGCCGCCCGATAACCGGCACCTGCCGCTTTTGCCGAGATCCTGCAGGCCAGTATACGTTCACCCTGAAGCGCTAATTTAGTCCTCGGAGGAGGGGGGGGCAGCCCCGTTGGAGACCTGCTTTCAGCCCCCGGTAGACACTTGGTCGGCCTCCGGCACCCAACCGGGCCCCCGGAAGGCCCAGGTCAGCAGTGTAGCCTCACCTTCAGGGTCTCGGCGGCCCACTCCCACACCGACCGCCCGCGCAGTCCAGTCCGCGAGTGGCCGCTGTTCGGTCGACCCCTGCCACACAGCTCAGGCTCCGTCGAGGCCCAGGACAGCGAAGCGACATCTCCACAGGGGTCGCGGTTGCTGGCGCCGAGCCGCCAAACCGCACTGACCGCGGGGGCCCGCGTTGAGAGCTGCGGCCCCTTTTCGCCACCGCTCGGGGTCCCACCAGCCGCTCGTCAGGTCCGGACAGCCAGCGGAGGCCCCAGGCTGTGTTACAGCTCCGCTGCAGAGCCGCACTCCCGGCGCACCTCTATAGTGGCGTGCGCGAGTCCATCATTTTCTGCCACAGGTATTCAGTCTTGCCTATGCTGTGGCCCAGACGGCTCCCCACCGTTCTTTTTCGGGGCGATGTATGCAGGGGTGACTCGCAGTCGTTTCTTTTGTAGTTTGGGCCCCCGATGCCTGCAAATGGCCCGGATTCTTGTCTGATTGGTTTCCCAGCCGGCAGAGCTACGCTAGGGCGCGGCCATCTTGCGTGGGCTCAACAGCGCCCCTATATATATGTTTGTTTAGATGTGGTTTGAATAGGTCCAGACTGCGTACCCTGGCAGGCACCTCCCTGCCAGCTGGTTTGATATGAGAGTTTACGATCAGTCTAATCACAAGCCTCCTCTCTCTTTACCTCTCTCCTGGTTCCTCATTTACTCTTCCCTTTCAAGCCCTTTGAGAAGGCCTCATGGCTACAATAGGAGTTCTAAACGCAACTAAGTTAACATAACATCACTTCAGTGCACTTTGTTTTAAAGTTGAACGTAAATTTGATGATTCTTCTGGGACACTATCGTAGTGATACCCCAAGAGCGCTTCTTTACTCGTGCATTGAGTTAGACGTAGCACTATCCTAGTGATACCTAAATATCACGTATTTACTCATTCATACAGTTACACGTAGCACTATTGAAGTAATACCCAAAGAGCACTTTTCTATTCATTCAATTTCAAATAGCACCATGGCAGTAATATCTAAAAAACTATTTTTCAGCATTCAATTCATTCAGTTACACACAGTAGTAATACCTAAAGACACATATTTATACATTCATCCAGTTACACATATACACATCGATGTTTGTGTTTTATTTTTATTAGAGATTCTCTATTAACCCACACACCTTCCTTGCTAACTTCTCAATCAACAGAAAAACACCATGGGGCATATTCTCAAGGACTTATCGCCGAGTTAGCTGCACTTTATCGCAGCCAAAGTGGTGATAAATTCATCGCACCATTCACAAGCTGGTGCTAACAGCCGATATCACCAGTTTCCCTGCGATAGCAGCCGCAAACAACATCGCCACAGATGACACCGGCAACTAACGCTAATGAGATGCAGAGTAGGCGTTCCCGTGCAAAAAGCTGCGAAAACACCACTCCGCAACATTCCCAACGAACAGCCAGATTCAAAAACATGCGATAAGGCGCGTTAGCAGCAGGGATTTAACACC
Source organism: Calotriton arnoldi (assembly GCA_963921515.1). NCBI lineage: Eukaryota > Metazoa > Chordata > Amphibia > Caudata > Salamandridae > Calotriton > Calotriton arnoldi. Next base: position 4,033,808 of record CAWUFW010000515.1, on the reverse strand, counting down.
TGCTCCTACCTGGTGCTAAGTCGGACGACAACCTGCACCATAAAAGGGAGCCCAGCCCCCAGCCACACCAGAAGAACAACAGATGCCATGGAGCTACTGATCATGCAGCTCGGAGCCCCAAGAGGGCCACAACACCCACCGCCACCCTCCCCAGGCCACCCACCCCCCCAGGGCCCCCCCGGACTACCACAGAGGCAGCGCAGACAAAGACACCGGACCTTCCGAAAACGCACCAGCCTCGGAGACTTAACGCCAGAGGAAGTCATTGCCCACTACAGGCTCAAAAGGACAACCATCCTCCGCATCCTGACCCTCATTGCCCACAGGCTGACGGCACCAACACAGCGGAGAACCAACATCCCTCCGCAGACAAAGCTGCTGGCCGTGCTGCACCTGTCGGCCTCTGGGACATTCCAACCAACAACTGCCATAGTCGGAGGAGTCTCACAGCCAGCCCTGTCAAAGTTCCTCACACCTGTCTTGGATGCCATCATCAGCTTGGTACCCCAGCAACTTTACTTCCCACACACTGAGCAGGAACAGCTGGAGATCAAGCAAGGCTTCTACGCCATAGCTGGCTTCCCGCACGTGTTGGGGGCAATTGACTGCACACATGTACTCCTCGTGCCCCCTGCCGCCACTGCACACAATTACCGCAACAGGAAACACACGCATTCCATCAATGTGCAGGCAATAGTGGACCACCGGGGACTCTTCACCAATGTCGTCGCCAACTACCCAGGCAGTGTGCATGATTCCTTCATCTTCCGACAGTCCATCATCAACCAGCGCTTCCAGGACGGCACCTATGGAAATGCAGTGCTGGTCGGTAAGTACCAACGGAACACACCAAACACATCAACACCACAATCAGACAAACTCACAACTCTGGGAATGCACACGTCACAAAATCACATACAACGTGACAACCAACATCCCCACATTCCAAACACGACAACACAACTTACTGTGGCATCCTGGGCTAGCCATCTACACAAGCCATCAACGGCATGGCACCTCAGCCCACAATAGCAGAATGTGGGGAGAGGTGGGAACCCGGAATGTGCGAAGGAGGCAAGTGACCCATGAATGTGAATGTACACAATGCCAAGTGTGGCGTGGATGTGCTGGACAGACTTGAGTATGCAGACCACAGACATTTCCATGTCGACATACACTGCTGGTGTCTGCAGTGTACTGGACAGTGGACGCAACCATGTAACCGCAGCCAGTGGGGAAGAATGCGGAAATGTAGCTTGTTACGTCCCCCCCTGTAAGCGTGCGCGGAGTGGGCTGGCCCGGCGTACGCCAGGCCAGCGTAGGGGTGTGAATAAAAAGCCTGTTACTCTGGGCGTGGTTCTCTTCCGGAATGGCCAACGTGTCTGCCAGGGCGGCGCCTCCCACCCCGCCATGAGGCCGACGCCGCGAGCGGCGGTTATTGCGATCCTGTGCGCCTGCTGCACCCCAGGCCGCTGGTCCCAGGACCCGTCTTGCCCGCCCCAGCGCACCCAGTCCTCACTGCTCACCTGCCGACACCGGCGTGTGTCAAAGAGGGCCCACCACGTGCCGGTGCAAGCTCCAAGCCCGAGGCCCGCGACCATGGCAGCCTCCTCAAACCATCACGGCCTCCGCGACACAGGCCCCCATTACTCCTTTCTCATTGACGTACTCCACCGCTGCCTCCGGCCTACACTGCGGTCCAGTAGGTCGCACATTTGGAACTGAGTCTTGATTATACAATGGCAGAGTACATACGTTTATTGCAGATTTTATATCACCGTACTCCCTACGATGTGGTGCCACCGACTCTGTTCATAGCATTCCAACTACACGTGTCTGTGGGCCCTTGCTGACTACTGCCTTCGGCCTACACTGCGGCCCAGCACCTTCGGGGTCACCTGTGTACTGCCTACACTGCGGTCCAGCAGGCCTCACACCAATCCAATACAATCCGTACCAGGCAGGACACGGCATTGTCGCAGGCTGCACACACGCTCAGCTCTGGTGCTACTACCTCTGTCAACCACAAATCATCGCCACATGGCATTCCAACGTCGTGTGTGAGAGTACCAGGAGGAGCTGCCTGAACAGCGGTTGGCCCGCGCTGACCGCTGCCTCCGGCCTACACTGCGGTCAAGTAGGTCACACATTTGGAACTGAGTCTTGATTTTACAATGGCAGAGTCTGTATCATTGCACGCTAGGAGAGAAGTAAGAGGAAGACGCGATTCAGTCCGGATGAAAAACAGGATCCTCGTTACCACCAACAACCGCCCTGGTGCCACTGACTCTGTGCATCGCAAGCCAAGGACACGTGGCTGGGGGCCCCTGCTGACCGCTGCCTCCGGCCCACACTACGGTCAAGTAGGTTACACATTTGGAACTGAGCCTTGATTTATTTATGGCAGAGTTTATACCATTGTACAGGCCTCATCGCAGACTGCATCCCCTTTCAGCACTGGTGCCACTAACTCTGTGCCCCGAAATTCATGGACACCCTCTGGTTGAACTGTGGTGGCGTCTGAGTCTATGGCCTGGGGGTTGTCTTCTTCATCATGTAGCTGATACTGACTTGGTGACAAAAATGAGTCTGTAGCATTCATCTCCTCCATATTGCCTGTGTCTGCTTGGTACTGCCCTCTGTATCATGCCCTGGAAGAACACCTTCCACTGTCCCCCATTACCCCCGCGACATTCACCTTGGACATCGACGGGGACACGCTCAGCTCTCGTGCCCCTACCTCAGTGCACCGGTAGTCACCGTCCCGTGGCGGTGTTCCATGTGCCGGCCGCTGTGCATCCGGGGCCACTAACTCCGTGCAGCTCAAGTCATGGACCCTTGCTGTTTGAATTGTGAACTTCTGATTGTCTGATCACTGTTGTAGTTGTTGCCAGCACCAACCACCCGTTGAGGGCTGGCTCACACTCACCCCACACCCATCCAGCACAGGCGTCACTGGACATGTGACCCTGGCAATAAAAGGGGCCGGGCGCACGTGCCCGTAGCCAGTTCCACAAACTATCTAAGTGTGTCCGTGTGGTCATTGTGTATGCATGAGGGACCCGGGCCCTACCACATTGCATTGTGCTGTGTACAGTGGACGCAACCATGTCACCTCAGGCAGTGGGTGAGACCTGGGACATGTAGCTGTGTCGCACCCCCCTGTGGACGTTGCCGGAGAGGGCTGGCGTACGACAGTCCAGCGTAGGGGTGTGGATAATCACCCCGGGGCTCTGGGCGTGGTTAAGTGTTGGGCTTGCCAATGAAGTACCTAAGGCGTTTGTCTCTGTTGTAGTGTCGGCGCCACCCGTCCCGCAATGGACAATGTTGCGATGTGGCATGCCCCCGGAGTGCGGGCTCGGCCGTAGGGATAAATGGATGAGCTCAAGCCCGCTCGAGGTCCGGGATCATACATGCCAACTGTTGTGTGTGTGTCGCTATTACCGCAGCATAGGCCAAAGGTATTGCCTCGACCGCATCGCGAGTTCAGCCAGCCATGAACTCTACATCTGTGTCCGCCCTATCCTTACCATAGGCCTACCACACGTGGCCGCCCACCTTCAACGCACAACATCACAGTGTCGTTGTCAGGCTTGGGGACATGCGCAGACAGGCATGACGATGGTGTGCCGTAGGAGTGCAAGTGATGCAACCGCGCAGCGCACACAAGTAAATGGGCTTGGGGGGAGGGAGGAGCAGCAGTGAGGCTACGTTGTACACATTGATGGCGCTCATTTGCTACAAGCAGTACATGTCAAACAGTAATCACTATGACACACATATCGCACGCCAATGAACTAGTGTGCCTGCCTACACATCATGCAGAACCAACTGTTGACTCATGTCTCTCTGCACTGTCACAGGTGATCAAGGATATGCACTCTGCCCTTGGATGATGACACCCCTCCGAGCCACGAACACAGGCCCAGAGGCAGTACAATGCGGCCCACAAACGCACCAGGGACATCGTGGAACGCACATTTGGCGTGTTGAAGTCACGTTTCAGGTGCCTGGACATCACAGGTGGGAGGCTCCTGTACAGCCCAGACATTGTGTGCAAGATGATCGTTGCATGTTGTGTGTTGCACAACATATGTGTACGCACCAATGCCCCATGGTTATGAGTGCCAGATGCACCGGACGATGATGAGGAAGATGAGGCCGGTGGACCACACCCCACTGCAGCTGCAGCAGGAATAGCCCGTAGGAACACCATCATTGACAATTTCTTCACATGAGGACGTCACATTGTGGCAGTCCTTGGCAATCATGAGACAGTACAAACTGACCACAGGCACAGCATGTGCAAATAAATTCTTTTCGACACACATTCCATGGGTTTCTGTATGTGTGCTGCAGTGTGGCACGGGGATCAGAGACATGATCCTGTGTCATTGTGGGTGTGCAGTGTGCTGTACTTAATTGTGCATGTGTGCCATTGTGCCCATCTCCCCCGTCCCCCAGTCCCTGGTCGGTACTCACCCTGTTGATGTTGTGTCAGGTCATGTTGAGCAGTGTCCCGATCCCCAACTCCTGGCACCGTATCCCGACTGATGACTGTGGCCACCATTTTCTCAATGTCATCCAGCTCCTGGTGTGCCGCTGGTCCCCCACCTCCAATCTGCGTTGCTGCTTTCATGTTGGCATCAGGTTTCTTCTTGGTTTTGCCCTTCACATCATTCCAGCGCCTCTTGACCTTTTCCATGTCCTCCTCGACACTCCGACTGCATTCACGTTGTTCAAGATGTGTTGCCATATTTCCGTTTGTGTGGCTGATGACACAGTGGAGGTGACGGACAGTTGTTGGTAGTGTCCTGTCACCTCCGTGACGATGATACGGTTTTCCTGCGGACTGCCCCGTCTTCCTCTTCCTCTTCTCCTTGCCCTTCCCCGGCCCCGGGGGTCCTGGCTGGTCGTCTGTGGGGCTTGTGGGGTTTGCGTTGTCCTCTGCACTCGGTCCGGGTGCGTCCATGGTGCTACGCAGTTGCATTTTTTTATCTTGGTTTTTTTCTCTGCTTTTATAGTGCATTTTCCCGCATGTTGCGTGGGAATCGCAGGCCTGTCGCTGGTTATCGCTGCTTTTTGTTTCGCGATTTAGTACTTCGCAACTTTTTGGGCGTTCGTGTTTCGCATTTTTTTGGCGTCGCGTTGATTTTAACACGGGCATTTGTCACGTTGACGTGTGACTATCGCATGGTGCCACCGGGTTGGGACTACTGCGTTAACACAGTGTTATTTTCCCGCGATAGACTGCGATGTGAGAAGTTGCGTTAAGCGAATTTGGCGATAGTTAACACACGTTCTTGAGAATATCCCCCCATGTATTTATGTTTTTTGCTTGTCATGGTTTTTTTCATGCGTTTCAAGTGGTAGGTGTCACTATTACTGCTACTACAACTCAATGTACTCCTCTTAAAATGGAAACTGAGATCTGCCCTGATGAGATTTGAATCTATATGTTTCAGATTGTTGTTCATAGCTCTCCGAAGCAGGTGCATAAACCCACTGAGCAGAAGCCTGTGGGGTAGCTCAGAGTGCACGTGTAAAAACCTGGAGATAAAGGTTGGTGCCCTGGCAGAGCCCATGTAGCTTTTCATCCTTCTGAGGTTGATGAAATCAGTACCATTAACGGGAACATTCATCAAACCTATTAGCACAGCGCCCAGAGTTCATTCAGGTTGTGGTTTGTGCTGTGTAAATATTGGTTTCAACCAGGGCCCCCCAGTGGCGATGCACATCAGCTGGTGAAATCGTCATGTTCAATCTTCTGGCCGGCGTCTCCTTGGACGGTGGAGCTGAGAAAACTGGGCAGCGGAAGTGCTTTTCTGGCAGGGTCGTGTTTTTTCCCTAACCAATCAGTTCTCATTTTTTTTTAGCAGGGTCACTCTTTCCGAACCACTTTGCCCAGTTCCTGTCGGATCTGGCTGTCGCGAGACTAGGTGAGCCTTTCTAGCTAGTCCAATAAAACATTTTACAGTCCCGCCTGGTTACCTTACCAGATTTCTGTGTTTTTTATAGGTTGCTGCAGCAGTTCCTGTTTCCTTGGCACCAGGAGTCTAATTTTCGATTTTATTTACATTACTGCTGCCAACATCCGTTTTCACCTGTTACGTTTTCATTTTTTGGACTTTCTAAGCAGGAAAGAATGTGTAGGTCTTTCTTAGAGGCGCTCAATAATGATTGGCTCTCCGCCTCCTCCGGTGATGCGCGCGGCCGTTCAGTATTTCAGTTGCCATGAGTACAGATGCAGAGGGAATGTGCGCCTCGGCCAATCAGTCTTTTGCAGCATTTTCAGCTTTTTTCAACATTGCTGGCCCTTCACTTCTTTGCAGAAGGGCGCGTGGTTGTTGAACATATTGGAGAGATATGTGCCTTTGACTTCCTAAGCAATGATTAAAGTGGTTTTCTTTAGAGGTTCATCAAGGGTAGTAAGCGCTATATGAAAACTCATGCCATACATTTTTATAGTATTGCACTGTGATTCTGCTCGGAAGCATCGACGCAAAACAAAACGCTCACACCGTCTGCTCGCATTAAAACTTCTGGATGGTGCCCTTTAGTGGCTGCGGCTCTGTCTGGTGGTGGTCGTTAGAGGAACTGTGGCATATTTGAGGGTCTGGCACTTGTCTGTATGGAAAGTGTCCTGTTTTAGGACAGATCACAGCTCTGCTCCCTGATAGTCCTACGCAGTGCTTAATTTGTGAAAAGATTAGTGTCATGGCCCTCGTCAGGAGGCTATTGCAGCTTGCACCACCCATTGCCCCTGCCAGTGTTGCCAGTGACAGTACCAGCACAATTACTAACCTTCACTCTCCTATAAGTGTAACAATTCAGACTATTCCAGGAACCAAAGCTATAAGAATGGCTTGAGCAGCAGGAATTAGTCATTTTTACTTTAGATTTAATTAATAAACTGTTGTACTCATTAGCTGAACAGTACCGCCATGTGGTAGACTGTATAAAGCGTTGGGTTGACAATTAAGTGCTGGTGCCGAGCACCGGAAACCACCGGCTCAAATTAAGCACTGGTCCTGTGTCACCAAGTGTTAGAGCTCTGATGTGTGGAACTTAGTCAGAAGTCCCAGGTTACTGATGTCCTGGGGCATTACCTTACAAATGAGCCCAAAGCGGAACACAAAGTACACCTTTTTAGCACTTGACCCTCATGGTAACAAAGTCAAGCAATAACAGCTGATAATTCGTTGCCCAGCCAGCGGTTTAACTTAAAGAAAAAGTTAACTTTTAACTCCAAACGCTGGGTCTGACGTTGCAGGCTTGGCGGGGAGGGTGGGGACAGTTCCTGCCTTTTGCAGCCATACTCCTTTTCTCATAGGGTCAGCAGGAAGGTGGGGAGTCGTTGTGGTGGTGTCTGGAATCTCATATCAATCAGAAACCAGACACACAGGCACAGATGAGGGAGGGGCTTCCCCACTTGACTACGACTCAGTGAATTGGAGGCAGCACTTATTGGAAACACTGAGGCAGAAAGTTGCAGGGTGTTTTCCCTTCACTTCCAAAGGACCCTCTGTCTCCTATACTCCACACCCTACAGCCCACTACAAAGGACCTCAGGAATGCTGAGGAGAAACCCTACACTTCACACTGCTCTGTGTGCTCCTCCAACTCATGTACCACTCTTGTTTAGAAAAGCACAATGGATTCCTGCGTTGCCATAGTCACATACAGAACACTCCACAAATTCTAATGCACATGTTAAACTACACACATGTGTGCCATTGATGTCCTACTTTGATGGAGTAAAGGAGCCATTTACATGGAGCTGAAAGACCAACTTACAATATGGGAGATGCCAGTGGGCAACTCTTCCAGGAAGGCAACTGGAATAAAGGCCGCACAGTCCTTTTTCTATTTTTACATGTGTGGACGCCATCTTAGGAGCAGCTCTGACCTGGTGCTTTTTCGATAGGCTACTATTTGAATATGTGTGGACCTCCTGAAGTCTACCTCAAAATAGCTGATGTACACTGCGCAAAAAGCAAGCAGGTCTGTCCTCGTTCATGCTAAGGTTCTTCTGTCAGTGGGACACACAGTTTGTCGGCTCATGAAAGGTTACTTTACTACTTTGGTGAGCAACTAATTTCATTTGCACTGGATACCTGACATTTGGATTTGTCACACACCCATTTCCCACTCTGCCATTCAGAAGGTGTGTCTAAACTCCGAATGGCGTGAGAACTTTCTTGACTTACCCTACAAAGCCAACATATTCTCTTCCCATGGAACCACTTTAGGGACTTCAATTTTCATGCAGATGAATTGGCAGACAGTAACTACTCTGATCTAGCAGTCCCAGTGTCAGACTTTAACCTAGTCCAATGGGTTTTCACCTTTACCCACAATGCTGGACACACTCTAGACACTTCCAACATGTAGGCGAGGCCTATGGGCTTGTCTGATAACTTGTTGATCTCTTTCTCTCTTGGGGAGCTCTGATTTTTTAAATATATAGGCTTGGAAAAGAATGTAAGAAGGAAAAAATGGCATAAGATAAACACCCCAGTGCTTATTAATGAGATCTTTAATGACCCAGTGCTCTCTGAACCTTGGGGCTCTGCCCCTGAAGCCCTTGTCATCTTCAGTGACAAACTTAGTTCCATGATGGACCACTTTGTCCTGGTATCGAATTTTCCCATGAGCAAAGTAGCGGGTAGTCATGTGAACAGATGGTAAACTCCAGAGCTCAGAACAGATAAATTACTGATAAGGAGAGCAGATCATCACTGGAGTTGGGACTATTCGAATAATTCATATAATCTGTTTGAAGTTAAGTTTAAGCTGTATAAAGCGCTGCTACATGTGCCCAAGGCTTATTTTATTTCTGAAAAAATTGCCTCATCTCCATCCTCATCTCTTGCGCTCTTTGTGACGGTGCGAAGTTCATGTCACCTGCAGGTGGTTACTCAGATTTTGCACCTTCTGAGACTCTGCGATAGTCTGACCTGCTATTTTCATGAAAAAAGTTATTATTTATGAGGCCGTGCTATCCTCTGGATCTTAGAGCCACTTTCCAATGTGAGGATGGTACTCCTCACGGCATCATGATCCTATGCGCTCCTGTGGAGTCTAATGGCCCCCTTGCCTACTCTCACGTGATCAGCCTTAGTGGTACTCCCTACCTGCCAGAGATCTCAATGGAGCAGGGTATAAAGACTCGTGCTAATGACAGACCAGGTTCCCTAGATTTATTTTATTTTATTTTTTGAGCTTTATATAGCGCAAACACTACCCAGTCGGGTGTCAAGAGTGCTTTACAAGAACCACGAAAGGTAGTTATTCTACAAATGAAAAACGGTACAGATAAACAAGGTGCTGGTAAGATAGGCAGCGATTCCAGAAGCGATTAATAAGAGGCAAGGTAGGAGCATGTTGTCAATTTCTCAATGAAGGAAGTGATAATACCTGATTAGTGCAAAAATGGGATCGGCAAACCTCTGTTGAAAAACACAGCTCTAGGTCCCAGTGACATCTACAAACTACAGGCCAATTAAGCTTCTCCGGGCCGTTTGTAAAATCAAGGAACGGTATCTTGGTAATTAGCTGAATTCTATTTGTGGCCATTTCAACCTACTCGACTGGTCACATTTGGCATTTAGTCCTAAGCGTAATCCCAAGCCTGTTGTGGTCATCACACCCAATTAACCTGCACTCTACCCAAAGCCAGCCCTTCTGATTGGATGGGATTGTGTCACACATTGGCCGCTTTTGATACAGTCGACAATTGCATCTTTTGAGACCATCTCAACGGAATAGGGCTGGCTGGAAAGGAATTAGAAAAGTTCAAATCTTTGTCGCTGGCTTCTTTCAAGTCAACGGTCTTCTACATTAATAGAAGCCCCCCTGAGGGAGCTTGACTTTTTATCTTCTTAGTTAATATTTCTGCACAATCTCTTGGAGCGATAATCTGCAGTTTGGGGTTCAAGGTTTTGTCCAACGCCGATGACACCTAGCTGCTGCTAAATTTAGATCCCACCGCTCAAGACCTGGAGGGCAGACCAGGGAATTGTTTTATCGCATTGCAAGCATGGACGCCAAATGACTTTCATAAGTTGAATGGTCGCTAAACCAAAATCCCCCTCCTAAGTAATGATTCGTCAGTGTGATCTGAAAGCCTCTGGCCAACCTCATTAGGAGCGTTGCCCTGACCGAACTTTCAAGTGAAAATGTTAGTCATTTGGTTTGAATCCAAGCTAAATTTGGACAACCCAATACAGAATGCCTCTGCCTCCTGCTTTCTCATACGTACGATTAGGAAAATCCTTGCTTTCCTCCCTATGGACAAATTAGCCTCGTTAGTTGAATCACGGATTCTTCCCCATCATATTATCTTGGACTGCCTGAAAAATAACTCAGGAAATTACAAAGCATTCAAAATACACCAGTCCACTTAGTAACTGGTCTACGCAAGTTCAAACGTATTGTCCAAGCCTGTAGCTCACTGCACTAACTGCCTATTACTAATTTTTCCTCTGGTCTGATGTTTGCTCGTGTGCCTACCCCACTGTCACGATTCATCTCTCACCCTCTTCTGAGGATCCCATGGTTCAAGAAAGTGCACTTTGGGAGGAAGATTGTTTGGAATCATGGACAATCTACTCTGGAACTCGTACTTAGGCGCCAGGACCAATGTTAATGCTTTTTTAAAAGCACTGCAACCCTTTGCCTTTCATTGATTGATTTGGTCTGTTTTGTCTCCTTTAGATCCTTTGGACTGTTTGACTTTCTGGGGGTCGACTTTGTTCTCCTAGTGCCATGACTCTGTCTGGTAGCCATGTGTATTATAAATAAATAAATAAAATGAATTAATAAATAAAAATGGCCTATCCTGCTACCAGAATCTGTTGCTGCCACCACTACCTGTCTTCAGTGGTGAGCTGATGGTCGTCACCCTCGGAAAAGACAGGGTGCACTTGATGTTACCACTGAGCCTAGCCCTAGGTCTCTTTCCACGTCACCTGAAACCCAAAGGGCACACACGCTATTTGTCCAATATGCTGAGACCAGATTTGGGCAAGGGCAGGTCATAGGAAAGACTGGGTGAAGGGCACACTTCTGTTTGCAACACATCACTTTGTCAAGTTGGGCGTGCACTGCCTGTTGGTAATGGCTACCGATTCTTAGAGAAAATGTCCCCATCGAGGATTCACAAGGAATACCTGTCCACCATGGTCCAGTGTTGCCATTGAGGTGTTCTGCTGATGTCATAAATTGTGAGGTGAACCCTGAGTGTTACATAGATGCCACCAGATCCCCGTTCCTTAAATTTTACATTGCGTGTTTATTTTGTGGCAGTTGTCTTGAAAGCAATATTAGGTAAAGAATTTTAAGGGCCTGTCATCCATGGTTTTTGTTTTCTATATGTACATTACAGCTTACCTTTTGCATTTGTCATGCTCTATGCAGAACCACAGGAGAACCGAAAAGGAGCAGAACGCAGACATTTGTTTTGTACACTTAAATAATTCTGTACAATAACATGCTCTTACATTGTGTGACAGAATATTGAGTAAGAAAATATTGTTGTACAAAAATAGTGCGAAGAACATCGACTACCATAATGTCTTGAAGGTAAGTAGATATATGGGTAAGTATAACTTTTCTATTTTTAACTTCACATTTACGTAGCATAAAGATATGCATATTGTCAGTATACATATATGTGGATTTAAGTATTGCAAATCAATACTTATATGTACTTACGTTTACAAAATTATTGTAGTTAATATTCTTGTCACACTATTTTTCTACAATGATATTTTGTACTTGATATTTTGGTAGGACACCAAGCCAGGGATACAGCTGGCTTTCAACATATAGGCATAGAAAGCATCCTATGCTAGGGGGGTAATGAGGTGTAGCAAAAACGTCACAGATTTGTAAAACAGGAGCTCTGGGACTGGCTCGCACTTTCCCCCTTCTTACAAAACTGTCTGGGCCTGTGTGCCGTTACTGGCAGCACAACTCATGGAGCGACCCTTGACCTTGCCAGGTAGGTCGCTCCCCCACCACACAGCTCCGCCTGTGTTGTCTGCCCGCTGCTTCTGCAGGTAAGATCGCCCTCCGCTTGTGGCCCCGGTGCCCGTATTTTCTGCTTGTCTCCCCATTTTCCTTTCTGTGCCCCTCGCTGCCCCATTGTCATTGTGCCCGTGATTTTGTCTGCTTGTCTCCCCATTTTCCTTTCTGTGCCCCTCGCTGCCCCATTGTCGTTGTGCCCGTGATTTTGTCTGCCTTTCTCCCCTTTTTCCTTCTGTGCCCCTCGCTGCCCCATTGTCGTTGTGCCCGTGATTTTGTCTGCCTTTCTCCCCTTTTTCCTTCTGTGCCCCTCGCTGCCCCATTGTCTTTGTGCCCGTGATTTTGTCTGCCTTTCTCCCCTTTTTCCTTCTGTGCCCCTCGCTGCCCCATTGTCGTTGTGCCCGTGATTTTGTCTGCCTTTCTCCCCTTTTTCCTTCTGTGCCCCTCGCTGCCCCATTGTCGTTGTGCCCGTGATTTTGTCTGCCTTTCTCCCCTTTTTCCTTCTGTGCCCCTCGCTGCCCCATTGTCGTTGTGCCCGTGATTTTGTCTGCCTTTCTCCCCTTTTTTCCTTCTGTGCCCCTCGCTGCCCCATTGTCGTTGTGCCCGTGATTTTGTCTGCCTTTCTCCCCTTTTTCCTTCTGTGCCCCTCGCTGCCCCATTGTCGTTGTGCCCGTGATTTTGTCTGCCTTTCTCCCCTTTTTCCTTCTGTGCCCCTCGCTGCCCCATTGTCGTTGTGCCCGTGATTTTGTCTGCCTTTCTCCCCTTTTTCCTTCTGTGCCCCTCGCTGCCCCATTGTCGTTGTGCCCGTGATTTTGTCTGCCTTTCCCCCATTTCCTTTCTGTGCCCCCGCTGCCTCTCGCCATTCCCGCCGCTGCGTCCCTGCGGCCCCGCCCCCTGACTGCCCATTCGCTGCTCCTCCCTCCCACCTCCCCATAAATGGCGGCCGCTGCGCGCCGCGCGCTGGCGCGCCTAAGGCAAGCCCGTCTGCGCCCGTCCGCGACTGGACCGCGCCCAGCGCCAGAACCCCTGGATCCCACCGATGCAACACTACTCGACGGACCTACGACGCCGCCACACTCACCGCACTCAATGCCGGCCGGAACCCTGCCTGCTACCGAGCCTCACCGAGACGCACCCACGGACCCTTCACCTGCCAAACCTGCCGATTCACCTGCCCCCGAACGTGCACCACCTCCGCCAAGTCGAGCACCAGCAGCAACCACCTGAAATGCATCCTGCTGAACACCCGCTCCGTCCACAGGCACGCCGTGGAACTCTGGGACCTGCTCGACGCAACAGCACCGGACATCGCCTTCCTCACTGAAACCTGGATGAACGCCTCCTCAGCGCCCGACATCGCCATAGCCTTCCCGGACGGATACAAGATCACCCGGAGGGACCGCGTCAACCAGACGGGAGGAGGCATCGCCATCGTACACAAGAACACCATCCGCATCTCGACTAACTCCGACGAGACCTTCACCGCCGCCGAACACCTACACTTCCAGATACACACTGACCCCAAGACCACCCTCCGAGGCACCCTCATCTACAGACCCCCGGGACCACGCACACTATTCAGCGAAGACATCGCAGACTTCATCAGCCCGCACGCCATGCCCTCCGCCGACTACATCCTCCTAGGGGACCTCAACTTCCACCTGGAGAACAACAACGACAGAAACACCACCGCCCTGCTGGACAACCTCGCCAACCTCGGACTCAAGCAACTGGTGAACACGCCCACCCACTACGCCGGCCACACGCTTGACCCCGTCTTCTCGTCCAGCAAGCACATCTCCTTCAGCCACGCCACCGGACTCCACTGGACCGACCACAGCTGCGTCCACTTCAGCTTCAGAAAGACTGCGACCCACCACCACCCGCAACAGGCTCCCCGCCGGAGCTGGAGCAAGATCACCGCCGAGCAGCTCACCGCCTCCCTCAGCCAGAACACACCCACCAACACAACGGACCCAAACGAAGCAGCCAGCAACCTCGCCAAGTGGCTGACCGCCTGCGCCGACGACCTCGCACCACTAAAAACCCTCCCAGCAGACCCGGAAGCAAGAAAACCCCTTGGTTCACCAACGAACTCAAGGAATCCAAGAAGAACTGCCGCACTCTCGAGAAAACCTGGCGACTCGACCAGACCACAGACAACAGGACCGCCCTCAAGCACGCCACCCGCAAACACCACCAGCTGATCCGTGCCACCAAGAAGTCGGCACTCAAAGAACGACTGGACAACAACGCCCATGACAGCAAGGAACTTTTCAGCATCGTCAAAGAGTTCTCCAACCCCAGCGCCGGAAACAACGACATCACCCCCTCGCAAGACCTCTGCAACTCACTCTCCGCGTTCTTCCACCGCAAGATCACCGACATACATAACAGCTTCGACGCACAAACCACGCACCCTACCGCCGAACCAACGCCCGCCACCACCACCCTCTGCAACTGGACCCCGATCAGCACCGAAGACACCACCCGCACGATGAACTCCATCCACTCCGGATCACCAACCGACCCCTGCCCACACCACGTCTTCAACAAAGCCGACGCCACCATCGCACCCCATCTCCGGGACATCATCAACTCCTCCTTCCACACCGCCACCTTCCCGGAGAGCTGGAAGCACGCCGAGCTTACCGCCCTCCTGAAGAAACCAACGGCGGACCCCACCGACCTCAAGAACTACCGTCCCATCTCGCTCCTTCCGTTTCCGGCCAAAGTCATCGAGAAGACCGTCAACAGACAGCTTGCCGCCTTCCTCAAGACGAATGGATCCCTCGACCCCTCGCAGTCCGGGTTTCGGGCCAACCACAGCACCGAGACCGCCCTTATCGCAGCCACCGACGACATCAGAACCCTAACCGACAACGGGGAAACAGCTGCCCTCATCCTCTTGGACCTCTCCGCGGCGTTCGACACCGTCTGCCACCGCACCCTAGTGAAGCGCCTCAGCAACATCGGAATCCGAGAGAAAGCACTGGAATGGATCATCTCGTTCCTCGCCGGAAGAACCCAGAGAGTCCGCCTCCGAAGCCACCGAAGTCATCTGCGGCGTTCCACAAGGATCTTCACTCAGCCCAACCCTCTTCAACGTCTACATGAGCCCCCTCGCAGCCATCGCACGCCAACACAACCTCAACATCATCTCCTACGCCGACGACACCCAGCTGATCCTCTCCCTCACCAACGACCCCACCACCGCCAGAGCCAACCTACACGACGGGATGAGAGACGTCGCCGACTGGATGAGGAACAGCCGCCTTAAACTGAACTCAGACAAGACGGAAGTCCTCATCCTGGGCTCATCACCCTCCGCCTGGGACGACTCCTGGTGGCCCTGGGCACCGCGCCCAAGCCAACGGACCACGCACGCAACCTGGGCTTCATCCTGGACTCCTCCCTGTCGATGACCAGACAAGTCAACGCCGTCTCATCTTCATGCTTCAACACCCTGCGCATGCTCCGCAAGATCTTCAGATGGATCCCCACTGAAACCAGGAAGACCGTCACCCAGGCACTCGTCACCAGCCGACTGGACTATGGGAACACCCTCTACGCCGGAACCACAGCCAAACTTCAAAAAGACTCCAGCGCATCCAGAACGCCTCCGCACGACTCATCCTGGACATCCCCCGACACAGCCACATCACCGGACACCTGAAAGACCTGCACTGGCTCCCCGTCAGCAAGAGAATCACGTTCAGACTCCTCACCCACGCACACAAGGCCTTCCACGACCTGGGCCCAAAGTACCTCAACGACCGCATGACCTTCTACATGCCCACACGCCAGCTACGATCAACCAGCCACGCCCTCGCCACCGTACCACGCATCCGCAGAACCACCGCCGGAGGAAGATCCTTCTCCTACCTGGCAGCCAAGACCTGGAACTCCCTCCCCACTCACCTTCGGCGAACCCAGGACCATCTCTCCTTCAGGAAGCAGCTCAAGACCTGGCTGTTCGAGCAGTAACTTACCCCCTCCCCCAGCGCCTTGAGACCCTCCCGGGTGAGTAGCGCGCTCTATAAATGCCGTGATTGATTGATTGATTGATTGATTGATTGAACTCATGGAATGGGGAAAATTCATACTCTCGAAAACATCTAATGCCTGTATATTTATTCTGACATGCACCTCAACTCACTATCTATCACTGGCCGACAAATATGCTAAGACTGGAGTTGTAATTCTTAACTCACCAAGTTCTACCTCCAACTGGGAAGTAAGGGCCTGAAGTACAGTTTGGCGGCTGGGTTACTCCATCACAAACTTGACGGATATCCCATCCACCGTATTACAAGTGCATTATATCCTATAGCCCATTTAATAACAGGGGGTGGGATATCTGTCATGTTTGTGATGGAGTAACCAGTCCGTCAAACTTTAAATCAGGCCCTAAATTTAGCTGGATTAAGGATATTAAAGTAGTTAAAAGTTACAGTAGAGAGATATGTGTAAATACTTCTACAACCAATGCTTTTGAATATATGCTTTGGAGTCAATGTTTTTTCAGACCACAGGGGATCATCTACGGTTTGTCGGAGCAGGAGACGTGCCGTAAATCGGCGGTGCTTTTGCCCCACTAAACTCGTGGTTCCCCCGCCCCATTCAGCAATGGGGGAATGGCAGGGTTCTGACACTGGAGCCTCAGTTCTCTTCACTGTCAGAAACCTCTGATCTGGTGGCGTATCTGCCACTTGGTCATCAGGCATAGTGCCAGTCACCCCGCTCTATTGAGGGCAGCGACCATCACTAGATTTCCGTGCTTGGCTTGTCACAGGAGACAAGGAGGTCCTAGGCAGGAAAATCAAACAATGGCCCTAATGCAGAGGGAAAAAGCTCCATGGGTATCATGGCCATTTGTGCTTTTTAAAGACACAAATTCAGAAGCCGGAGATATGTTGAGTCTTTGAGAATTACGCAGTCTGCAGGATGTAAGCAGCATGTGCCATGTCGGTCTTCAGACCTTTGCAGAATATGTATGAGCTGTCTTCAAGTCTGAGGCAGGTGGGAACTGAGTGCCAGACAATGGACAGCGTAGGGATCAGTGCTTAATTTGAGCCGGTGGTTTCTGTCTCTCAGCACCAGCACTTAATTGTCAACACCTGTGCTTATGATCGTCTGCCACATGGTGGTGCTATTCATTTAATTTAAAGATGAGCATAACAGTTGTTTGTCAATTCAATATATCTTACAAAATTACTAATACCAGAAAAAAAAAATCAAAAAAAAAAATCCGTTCTTATAATTTTGGGGGCTGGAATAGTCTGAACTGCCACACTTGAAGGAGTGTAATAGTTAGTAGTTGTGTTGGTGCTGTCATTGGCAGCGCTGCCAGAGGCAATGGGTGGTGCAAGCTGCAGTGACAGAGCACTTATTTTTTCACAAATTAAGCACTGGAAGAGATGTCTTGCTGAACTGATTGAGTTCAGCCGCTTCAACGGCTTATAGGTTCACGGATGGTGCTCAGCAAGTAGGGGCAGAGAAACCAGGGAAAATAACCTATTACACTGCATCACTTGTGCCTTTCTCTTTAGTTCATTACTTACATTGGCAAACGCTATGCAGTTCCTGTGCTCAGAGGTTTCTCTGGAAGCTCCTTCATATGTAATCATGGTTTTCCAAATCACGACCATTTGTCCAAACCAGCATCATCTCCGGTGTATCTCGATAGCCCTGGGTATCAGATGAAGATGGATTGTTCAGCAAGGACAGGGTGGGCACATCACATGAAAACATGTAGCAAATATGTCCTATCCAAGTCTACGAGAGATGAGAGGCACACAGGGATGTCACACGTGGATTTATGTTATGTAGTGTGATAAAAGGTCACCACGGCAGGTGGACCCCTCTTACACAGGAAATGTCAGCACAGGTCAGTGGGAGAAGCCTCAAGCCAAGGAAAGTCCACAGGGAAAGGTCTGTGTTCAGAACTTTCAAAGTACGTTGTTATCGTCATGCAAACTCGATGAAACAGAAAATGTTAACAATGGGAGCGAAACACCAACAATGTACTAAAGGACTCATATATATCCTCGCGATAATCTACAACACACCTCACACATCCCACCACACTGTCCTATGTGGAGGGCGGCGCCATTTACACTACGAACCGAGGCGACCTCGAGCGTTCTGGTGAATGTGTCAACGGGCGGTCCCAGCAAGTGACACCCCTGAAGCTTTCATAAAATATTACCGCCTAATCGTGATGTTTTATGGGTCCTCTCGTCCAGAGTGACATAACTGGCCGATCCATACGCGCCAATGGCGTCCCATATTACACCGGCGGGACCCCCAGCTCGTATCTGTGGTCCACCAGGCGGTGGGCCTGCCACAGACCACTCACTCATCCTGGGTCTGGCGTCGGCCTGCTGCCGCCCAGCCTCTGGGACGCACCATATATCAATTACAGGAGCCTCCGATAACCCCCAGAGGTGAAAGGTCGAGGTTAATGGGCAGCGGCTGTTCCCAGGAGTTAAACAAAGATGTAGGGGTCTCTGTGTCTTTTTGTGTGTGTACAACTCATTTGTCCAGCTCCCGACAGCAGCGCCATGTTTCACCCACCAGATAAGACTCCCCCATGACAGGAGGGGGCAAAGAAGATCTGATGGAGGGAGACAGCATTTCTCCTTTAGTCAAAATCAGACATGGCCGCTCTGTTTGCACATCAGAAGTAATAATATTTTTGTGAATGCATCGCAATTTTTTAGTTCTATGTTTTTAGAGATTTCCCGCCTGACAACATGATTGTTTTGTGCGGCTTTTTGGTGGCGAAGACGTTCTGTAGAAAATTGACATTACTTCACAATTCTAAGTTTGGATTTTTTGTTTACCCACCCCTAAGGAGGTATTATTGCAAATTTAAAGTAGTGCTGGCACGTTTGTTATGCGGTGTACATTACTACGGTGCAGGCTGTTTTAAATATACATTTCGGGACAAAATATGATTTGAGTGTGATTTATTAGCTCGGAGTAAACAACTCTGATTTTGAATCAAACAAATAGTAACCATGCGCAGCAGCACACATAGGATGTATTTTAAAGGTCAGAGCTACCGACCTTGGAAATGGGGAACCAGGTTCGAGTCTGGCATCAGCTCAAAATTCTGTGATTCTGGGCAAATCATTTAATCTCCACGTACCTACCAAAAAATTAATGTGTCCTTGTGTAACTAACTGGTGCTCATGTAAAGCGCTCCAATCATTCTGGGTCGAGTTTGCGTTATATAAAACTGCAAAATAGAAATATATATATATATGGAACTATGTGGTCATCTAATCTGCCTATCGCACTTACGGCATGTTGACGTCCTGTCCCTACTTTTTACTTTTGATCAACCTCTTTCATAACACCACTTACGTGGTAGATTTGTGTTATTCCAATTTTCCATGACTGATTGCTGAATTGTAAACCTGTCAGTTATTAAAAAAAAGTAAAAAAAATAGTGTGGCAATTTGAGAACGTGCCATAAAACTTGGGCAGACATTATGGCGTTAGAATTAAATAACTGAGGGGCATATTCTCAAGGAGGCATCGCCGATTTATCGGCACTTTAGCGCCGCAAAAGTGGCGATAGACTTATCGCCCCATTCACAAGCTGGTGCAAACTGCCGACATCGCCAGTTTACCCGCGATAGCTGCCGCAAAACACATCGCCACGGATGAGAGCGACAACTAACGCTAATGATATGCAGAGTAGGCGTTCCCGTGCAAAAACACCACTTTGCGATATTCCCAACGAGCAGCCAGATCAGCGATGCGATCCGAAAACAGGCAATAATGCGCGTTAGCAGCAGGGATTCAACACCTGTCTCTTACTGGTGTTAAGCAGGACAACAACCTGCAGTATGAAAGGGAGCCCAGCCTAGAGCCACATCTGAAGACCAACAGATGCCATGGAGACAATGATCATGCAGCCTGGAGACCCAAGAGGGCCACAACACCCACCGCAAACACCCCCCGGACCCTCCCCCCCAGGTCATGAAGTCCAGTAGTCAACGGTAGTGGAAAAACAGAACTTTATTACAAATACATAAACAACAAGACGAAAAGCACAGCCAACGCGTTCCATTCCCAACGGGGAACTTCACCAGGGCAACTTGTGGATCCAGTAAACTGCAAATGCTGCGGGAACTCCCCAATACCATTCGATATCCCGAAATCAGTAGTCAGAAACCTGTTGGAGAAATTTGTGACAATGGTCAAGCGTCCTCATAGTCACAAACGTAATCTGGTACAGTGTATTGCACTTGGACAAACCCGAATGCATACAGGTATGATGAATCTAGTCCAAACATACTGTAACAGAAGTCCGTGTGCCCATAACCTCCGCAGGAAAGAAAAGGAAGGTTACGACCACACAAACATCTGTTACGGTCTCATCATGCAGGATTCATCATACCTGTAAACATCACGGTATGTATCTTCTTGATACCCCTGCACCTTCACTTCCCCCACGTTGTGCATGAACAGCTGGAGACCGTGCAAGGGAATCACGCCATAGCTGCCTTACCGCACGTGTTGGGGGCAATTGACTGTACACATGTACCACTTGTGCCCCCTGCCGACCCTGCACACAATTACCGCTACAGAAAGCACACGCATTCCATCAATGTGTAGGCGATAGTGGACCACCGGGGACAGTTCACCAATGTCGTCGCCAACTTCACAGGCAGTGTGCATGATACATACATCTTCCGACAGTCCATCATCAACCAGCGCTTCCAGGATGGCACCCATGGCAATGCACTGCTCATTGGTAAGTACTAACTGAACACACCACACACCTCAACTCCACAATCATACAACTCACAACTGTGGGAGAGCACACGTAACAAAATCACATACAACATGCCAACCAACATGCCCAACTACCGGACACGACAACACAAGTAACCGTGGTAACAGGGGCCAGACATGTAGACAAACCATCCACAAAGGCAGAGCCCCTCTGCCACACAATTGCAGAATGTGGGGAGAGGTGTGAACCAAGAATGTGCGAAGGAGGCAATAGGCCCAGCACAAAGAAAGGACACAATGCCAAGTGTTGCGGAGATGTGCTGGAGAGACTGCAGTATGCAGAGCACAGACATGTCCATGTGGACATCTACTGCTGGTGTTTGCAGTGTAGTGGACAGTGGACACAAACAGGTTACCCCAGGCAGTGTGGAAGCCCTTGGACATGTAGCCATGTGGTCCCCCCTGTAAGCCTGAGCGGAGCGGCCTTGGCCGGCATATGTCGCAAATGAATACCCCGGGGCCCTGGGCGTGGTCCAGTTCCGGGATGGCCACCACAGTAACTACTGCGTGTGTCTCTGTGTCCGCCATATCGTGACCATAGGCCTACACACACGTGCCCGATCACAATCAACGGCCGCATTCACACTGGAGACGAGGTGACTACGTCCCAACCCAACCCGCGCACATCTCGTCAGCGCATGCAGGGCCGTGTCTGCCAGGGCGGCGCCCCCCACCCAGCCACGAGGCCGCCGCCGTGCCCGGTGGTGCCTGCGCGACCCTGTGCGCCTGCTGCACCCCAGCCTGGTCCCCACACCGGTCCGCCGCCCAGCGATGACTGCCCGCCCCTGCGCACCCAGGCCTCAATGCTCACCTGCCACCACCGGCGTGTCTCCAAGAGGGCACTCCACGTGCCGGTGCAACCTCCTCAGCCGATGGCTGGATTCCGCTCCACAGGCCCCCAGCGCACCCTGCGGCACCGGACCGCGGAGTCATGTGTGTGCTGACTGCTGCCTGCGCGCACACTGCGGTCCAGCAGGGCTCACAAATCAAATTGAGTCCTGATATGCTGGACGCCGTATCGAGGCCAACGCATCATCGTAGGCTGCACACCCGCTCAGCTCTTCAGGTGGGCCTAACTCAGTGCAACGCAAGTCATCGCCACGTGGCGGTAGGCCCGTGCTGGACCCAGGCCATCGGGTGCCACCAACTCAGTGCAACGCAAGTCATCGCCACGTGGCGGTAGGCCCGTGCAGGACCCAGGCCATCGGGTGCCACCAACTCAGGGCAACGCAAGTCACGGACCCTTTATGATTGTGTTCCGTGGATGCGGACGCCATCATGTCACCTCCGGCAGTGGGGGATGTGCTGTGGTGCGCCCCTTTTATTGGCAGGGTCACATGTCCCGTGACGCCTGTGCTGGATGGGTGTGGTGTGGGTGTAAACCAGCCCTCAGGGAGTGGCTGTGGCATGCTGACGACTAGACCTGTGACCAGCAGATCACTACAGGGAAGACCTGGGACATGTAGCTGTGTCGTCACCCCCTGTGAGCGTAAGCAGAGTGGGCTGGGCTGGCGTATGCCAGTCCAGCGTAGGGGTGTGAACAATGAGCCCGGGGCTCTGGGCGTGGTTCAGTTCTGGCCTGGACAAGGAAGTAACCAATGCGTTTGTCTCCGTTGTAGTGTCTGCGCCACCCGGACCGCAATCGGCAATGTTGCACCCTGTGACCCAAGCCCCACAACATGTGCTAATTGGACGTGAGGGGGAATCAGTGACCCTACATTCATCCATACTGTCATACTTGAAGGATCATAGACATGACACATCTGTGTGAATTTGAATGTTTTATTCACATTCAGTGGAGTGTTGCAGCTGGAGCAGTACAGGGCCATGCAAACCCCTCTTTACATTGTTGCCCCGTGGAGGGCCAGCCAGAGTCCATTAGGGAAGGACAGATTCATCGGAAGAGGAAGAGTTCAGTCCACAGTCTGATTGCTGTGTCATTGGTAACCAAACAGAATATGGCAGTCCATGTCGAGGTCCAAGGTGAGTGCCGCAGAGTGTATCGGGGGACAGTGGAAGGTGATGATGCAAAGGGCCGAACCAAGCTGAAACAGGCCATATGGCAGAGATGAATGCTACCGCTTCCTCATTACCACAACGGCAGTCTCATCCACATCATCGTCCTCTGATGTGTGATGTGCCTCACCTGTGGGTGGTGGTGTTTCGGCTGCAGCACTGTGTGGCACTGACACATCAGGGGCCGGAGGTGGATTGTCGTCCGCACTGTGTCGCAGTGACACATCAGGTGCCGGAGGTGGAATGTCTGCCGCACTGTGGGGCACTGACACATCAGGGGGCGGAGTTGTGGATGGTGTAGGAGCAGCAGCATTCATCTGCGCCATACCTTGTGGCAGCAATGCCATGATGAGGATCTGCAGGGCATAGAAGATCCCAGCTACATGTCGCTGATGTGCAGTCGTGGCAGCCATCCTTTCCGCATCCATCTGCACCATGTCCTCCATGAGCCTCCGCATGTGTCCCAACTCCCGGCTGAGATTGCTGGAGCCACTCTGACTAGACAGGTGTTCTTGTCTCCGAGTCATGACTCCAGCGATGTCAGCCATGGCTCGTTGGAGACCATGGAGCGGACTGTGGGTGTCCGTTAGGGACTGTAAGTGGTCCCTGATGGGACGTAGACACCCATGGATGGCATCTAGTTTGGCTGCCATGAGGTCGAACCCCACCCGCACCTGCTCAGCCATCTCCTTCTGGCCCTCCAACACACGGCGTTGAAATGCCATGTGTTGGTCATGGGGTTCCTGGGAGACAGCCGGGGTGGTGGGTGCTTCCTGCTGTGTGGTCTGTGCAGGGGGTGGGGTCTCCTCGTGCAGCAGGGCTGCCCTGCTCCTGGGGGTGGGGTGCTGAGGGTGTCCATGAGCTCTTGGAGGGCGTCGGTGTCGAAGGTGTGGAGGTCCTCTTCGTCATCAATGAAGAGATGTTGGGTCTGCTCTGCAGGAGGTGTTGATAATCCCTCTGCAATGTAAAGGGGAGATGCAGTTTAACAGTGTGTTCCATGTATGTTCACGCATTGGCCAAGTTTCCAAACAGACTGCATGACAATGTATATTGTGATTGTTTAGGAGGAGCTGCCTATTTGAAGCGGGACAGCGGAAATTTGTGCACCATCAGGGATGTGGGGTTGTACTTGTCCATTATCATGTCACAGTTTCCTGCTATGCCAAATGTGATTGGCCAGTTTCTACACACAAGTGGCAGCAGTTGTGTCCTCTGTTCTGTTGTGAATGTGTTGCAGTTTGTACCACATTGTTGTCAATGTTGATGTGCTCTGATTCTTGTGTGTGTGCTGCATTGTGGGAGAGTCGCCCCTGCAGCTCAGACTTTGCTTGGCCTTCTCCCTTTCAGGCAGTGTGCCTTTGACTTCTGTGCTTATGCAGTGCTGTGATGTTGCATACTTGGGTAAATTGGGCTCTTGGTGGGAGTTGGGGCTCTTGGGCATGGGTTGTCCGCAGATGTCTTGCTGCCGTCAGGGGTTGTTTGTGCACGTGGATGTGTCAGTGTGTGACCTGCTCCTTTCCGGATGTGGACGACACTCAGCCACCTCGGTGTCGTGGGGTGCAACATGTAATGATGAGTGGCCTGCAGATATGCTCATCGTCATGCAGTGTCACTTGCATTGTCAATGGGGCTCACGGATCCGCAGCTTTGCTGGGTTCAGCACATGTGCATGGGTTTGTTGTGAGATTGGTGATGTGTGGGGAGGGCCCCCTCTGGGCACATTGTGGACGGGGGACTACTTGCTGTTTCTATGTGTGCTGCAGTATGGCAAGGAGATCAGGGACATGATCCAGAGTCATTGTGGTTGTGCATTGTGCTATACTTCATTGCGCATGTGTGCCATTGTGTCCATCTCCCCCGTACCCCCAGTCCCTGGTGGTTACTCACCCTGTTGCTGTTGTGTCAGGTCATGTTGAGCAGTGTCCGGTCCCCCGACTCCTGCCACCGTCTCCACACTGATGACTGTGGACACCATTTCCTCCATCTCATCCAGCTCCTCCTGTGGCGCAGGATTCCCACCCCCAGTCTGCATTGCTGCTTTGCGGTTGTTTGCGAGTTTCAGCTTGGTTTTGCGCTTCACGTCATTCCAGCGCCTCTTGAGCTCTTCCATTGTCCTCCTCAGCACTCCGACTGCATTCACCTTGTCCAGGATGGACTGCCATGTTGTATTTTTGGTTGGCAATGACACAGTGGAGGTGACGAACAGTTGTTGATGGTGTTCGACCACCTCCGTTATCAGGATCCTGTTTTCCTGCGGACTGAACCACGTCCTCCTCTTCTTCTTCTCCTTGCCCTTCCCTGACCCCGAGGTCCCAGGTTGGTCCTCCGTGGGGCTTGTGGGGTTCGGGTTGTCCTCTGTACTTGCTCCGGCTGCCTCCATTGTGCTTCGCAGTTGTTATGTGGTTTTTTTTTGCTGCTTTTATGGCGATTTTTCCCGCCTGACGTGGGAATTGCAAGCCTGGCGCTGCTTGTCGCCGATTTTTCTATCGCGGTTGGGCCCATCGCAACTTTTTTCGCGTTCGGGTTTCCTTTTATATCGCCGTTGCGGTAGTTGTGTCTCGGACATTTGAGGCGTTATCGGGAAACTATCGCATATTACCGCCGTGTTGTGAATACGACGTTGACACAGGGTTATTTCGCCGCGATAGACGGCGATATGAGAAATTGCGTTAGCCTATTTTGGCGATGTTTATCGCACGTTCTTGTGAATATCCCCCTGAGTTTTATCTTGTATGGGCAATGTTAGCATTATTCTATGTTTTACAGTATTCCACTTCTGTTTTACTCCCCTTCTGAATAAGACAATATTTTAAACACTCTCAGTAGTATTTGACACACACACCACCCATTCACCAACTTCCTATGAACCCTTTTCAGTGGTTGAAGTTTAAAATGAAGGCAAGGTGGTAATTATGCACACTGACATTGACGAATGTCCACGTCTTCCCTGAGGTAGGTGTGAGTAGAAACAATGGTTCGATATATTGAAAGTCACCGCAATAAGTAGGTGAGATCCCCAGATCAGTGCTTAATTTTAGCGGGTAGTTTCCCGTGCATAATTGTAAGCACGGGCTGTAGTGACAGTCTGCCACATGGTGGCGCTGTCTGAGATGTGCACAACAACCATGTTTATTAAGTTAAATGGCATTGAAAATGAATAATGCCAGCCTATCAAGCCATTATTATAGCTTTGTGTGGCCTGAAATAGTCTGAATTGTCACGCTTATAAGAGTGCGTTGTTAGGTGTTATGTTGGTACTGTTATTGGTTGTGCTGCCAGGGGCAATGCATGGTGCAGGCTGCAGTGGTCTTCCGAGAAGGGCCCTGGCACTTAATTTTTTGCAAATTAAGCACTGCCCCAGGGCCAGATGTACAAAACATTTTTTCGGTTCTCAAACCCTCTGATACTGAGTTTTTTATCAGTGCTTTCTGTGATATATTAAACCCATTTTAGGAGTCATAACTTTTTACAGACTCCTAAAATGGGGTTAGAAATAGATACTCAATCGCTGTTTGGAAGGGGCATATTGTAGGCACCTGTTCCAAATAGCAATTCCTATCCATATGTATCAAAGGTTTAGGAAATAGTTGTAAATCATTAAAAAGTTACCGACCCCCAAATTGAGCCAGTACCCTATTCACTAAAGGGAAGCCTCCTTTGTTAATGTGAAAAAAAGTTTATTGGGGAGTAGGCATGATCCACGGAACAACTGCTAACTCTGAAAAAACTTAAAAAGAATACACTTTTCTTTTTAAACGCAGCCCAGTTTCCTTCAAGGAAAACGGGTTCCATTTTTAAAAAAACGTTGTCTTTCTTTAAATGTGAACACAGACATGGTGGGCTGCCAGCGTCCCTATGATGGGCTCAAACTGCAGTGACTTGTAATTTGCGTTCTACTGATTAATATTCATGAGATAGGTTGGATTGTGGATTTTCTTTAGAACCAATCTATTAGTATATAGGTCAGTTCATAAAAATAGTTGCTGGTCGCAAATATATTGGCTGCAATATGTGACCAGTATTTTGCAACCAGATGTTTGTACATCTAGCCCCTAGTCTCTCGAAGGGCAGTGATACATATTTTATTACGTTGAAACTAACATGAGCTGTAGCATGCAAGAAATTCAGCAGTCTATGTATTACAGCAGGAAATTAGGGGGCAGATTTACAAGCCCCTTGCGCCACTTTTGCGCCGCCGTTGCGTCACTTTTGTGACGCAGCGGCGACGTAAACCATGCGCCACGTTGCGCATTATTTACAACGTGACGCATCTAGGGAGATGCGTCACGTTGTAAAGCCCTGCGCCACATGAAACCTGCGTCAGGTTTCATGTGGGCGTTCCTCCGCAGGGTGGGCGTTCCGTCGAAGGAATGCCTCGTAAAAGTGACGCAGTGAAATCTACAAGATTTCACTGAGTCACTTTTCCGACGCCGCTGCGACGAATCCTTACGCCTGCTTCAAGCAGGCGTAAGGAGTGGCGCACCACGTTAGGTATGGGCGGCCCACGAGCATTGCTGGAGTTGCGTCGCGCTTGCGACACGACTCCAGCAATGCGCCGCCCTTGCGCCACAGGATGCGACACGTATCGGCCTTTCCTTGCGCCACGGTGCGCCGCATTGTAAATGCGGCGCTTCCGTGGTGGCGCAAGGAGAGAATTGCGTGTCGCAACTATTCTGGCGCATCCCTGCTGATTTGCAGGGATGCGCCAGAAGTTGTAAATCTGCCCCTAGATATTTAAAATATAGTAGTAGTAACCCATATTCGGTAAAGCCCAATGTGACATATGTAAAGTCTCTCAACAATACGAACAACATTTGAAAGTATCTTATGAAATACTACCACCCAAAAACAATCATCTTGTAGCTCTCAAAAATGACAATAGGAATTTAAGTCACACTTCCCAGCAGGTCTGCAGTTACAAATATCAATAAATCTCTTTCTGCGCATGACTTTACATGAAATAGAGAAATCTAAATTTTTTTGTCATTTGTCATGCATTGAACTGCCTTTAGACAGAGTAGGACCCAACATCCCACAATGCACCGTAGGCATTGTCCCTTACAATGCAATTATGTAATTGGACACTGCCATTCTGATGTGCTGTATTGACATGCTGACCTTCTTTGCACATGCATTTACAGTACACCAGCCATAGAATGCTCAAATAAGTGCTAAAACTGGCGCTAAACTGCTGCATTACCCTAAACACTGTACCAGATGCTTTACTGTCTGTTTTTGTACAGCTTGGACAGTGATTTGTTTATACACTGATATTTGCACACCTACGGGACAGTACACCAGTTGTAGGACATTGGGCAATTTTAACAAAATGTTCCAAATGAGGTTCTTAATCTCACGCTTTCTTGCTAAAAACAAGCGAGAAACACTCAGGTGCAGCCAATGTTCTTTCTGATCAAAAAACTGTGTTAGAACAAAACTTTACAACTCAGTGAAGTATTATTGGTTCTAATACCGTAAGAGCAGTGCAACAACTCAGCACAATGGGGCATGGTAAGCCTAACAGGGGCACACTTTGTTAAAAAGACAGTGATTCTAAAGCCAAGGAATGGGCAATTTTATTTTGTAAAAGTGGCTAAAACGTTGACACCTCATTTATTTTGTTTTGTTTGCTCTATGCGCTGACATAATGTACCTAACCTGCTCTAAAAATGGCGCGGAGAGCTCGTGCGTAAATAGAGGTACGTTTCTGTAATTATAGGTGTTCTATCTGTGTATCCAGCTTTTCAGGATATGATCTCATGGAAAGTCAAACTGAGGGAAAGTTGTAGAAATGGGCAGTTCTTTTGAGTTCAGCTAACTCAACCACCCCCGTCTTGGGCGTGTGCCCACCCGCAGCACAGCTCAGATGTCATTATACCCGCCTACTGCAGTACTAAATACAGTTATGAGCTGGCCGATAGTCACCAGGTCTGTACTCACCAAATATACCCTACTCCTAAACTGTGGAAGATATCCATGGCTTGCTTTGTTGGCAAAGAGGTGACAGAGAGGGCAAATAAAGCATTTAATTGCTCAGCCAGCCCTGTGACTGATGATCCTTAGTGCAAAAAGTCTTGTACTGGGGTAAAATGGAGAATATCCATTTTGCTCCATTTTGGCTGCTTATATAATTAGGAATGGATCCACCCTTTATATATTGAGGAAATATGCAGCAATTTGACTCTACTTCATTTTGTATACATTAAAGGCAGTACTTCTTTAGAAGTGAAATCCATTTGCACCAGTCCTTATTGTGAGAGTTGCAACAAATTAGGCAAAATCACTTTGATACACTCTTGGACAGAAGTCAAGTTTCTGCATCCTGTCCCCCTTGTATGAATCAGTGCCACATATTTAGTGCACAATTCTGAAAATGCCTGTGACTTGGTCATTAAGCATTAAACGCTTTCATTACGAATTTTCGATGATTTAACTATGAATTAATCCTAAATCAAATGACCCAAAAAGTGATCTCACATGCGGACATACTCCACACCTGTAAACACACCATAGACTTAACAGACACACAGAGCAGGACACTGGCACAACCTTGTTTTTTGTCTAACCTAGAGATAAGTAATGTACTGAAGGTTCCTCAATTCTGGACAAAGGTAACTATTCAACAACATACAACACCACGAAAACAATTCACCACTCAGAGATTGTTCACTAAAGAACTAAATAGATATGACTTACCCACACATCACCTGGGAGGGATTCCACAACTCGCAACCACACAATCTATGTGGGTGCTCAACATACAAGGGGGGGCTCTTACTCACAAATATTTCACAGATGACACTAATGAAAGCAGGACAGCTCCAAAAAGTGCAATGTTATTGATTCATTTAATGAACATTAACAGCCTTGTTATCAGTGGAGATATTGAGCTCATATTACTTCAATCAATAAACAGGGAAATGTTATCTGATCTGCAGGGAATGAAGGATGGAGGGTAGAGATCTGGCTG
This sequence comes from Calotriton arnoldi, assembly GCA_963921515.1. Taxonomy (NCBI): domain Eukaryota; kingdom Metazoa; phylum Chordata; class Amphibia; order Caudata; family Salamandridae; genus Calotriton; species Calotriton arnoldi. The sequence continues at coordinate 4,003,978 of CAWUFW010000515.1, read as the reverse complement.
CCGGCAGTGGTACCATGACAAGAGTGGAGCCACAACGTCAGTGAGCCCTGAATTCTCAAATAACATTACAACGTTACTGGAGGGCTCTCATGTGTATCACCCCCTTAGCTAAGAAATACTGAGCCAGGTTAAAGTTAAAAGGGTAGGACTTTGAGCACCAGGGCAGAAATCTGGGTTCCCAAAAGACAATATTGGAGTGCCTTATCCATATGCAGAAGTACACCAGAACTAAAAACAACAAAACAAATATTAGGGCATGGAATCACAAAATCTGTAAGCAAAAATTCGAGCCACTTAAAAGAGTCAGAGATGTGGCTGAACCAGTAATACTCTTTCATTTGTAGTATTTATATAGCGCACACATAGCCGTAGGGCAACGAAGCCCTTTACAAATGACAAGACATACAGAGTTCCTTCTTAGGAATAAGTGAAGAAGTTGGCCATCTTCTTGTAGGCCAATTTCCTAACTCTTCCCCTAGTTCTCCTTTAGTCAAAGTTCAGCATGGTTGCCCTTACAGGAGGCGAGTGATTTGCTAAGGCCATTAGGAGAGTTAGGGCATCTCCATCTTTGGATAGCCCTTGTACAGTCTGCTTCTGGGAACAACAAATAGTGACACAAGCCACTGCACCGTTGTGTCATGTCAGTGGCATTCTGTCATGGATATGGCCTCACGGTGCTGCTCAGGAATCCAGGTGACGTTCTAACAATATTCTGAGTATTGATCGCAGATCAGAGCCTGATTCCGCTGGTGATGGTGTCTTTCCCATACTGTGGTGTTCTGGTTTGCTTCTTAGTTACATGATTTGCAGCCTTGTTTACAAGCCCATTGTGCAGCCGGTGCCTCACTGAAACCCTGCGTGACTTTTCCTGACCTTGTAAATATGGATCCCTTTCACGAATTACTCAGCATGAAAATGGCATTCCATGGGTGTTGCTGTGGGTGTTCTTATGCAACATCCATGAAACCTGACACATTCCCAGATTTACAAAGTGCCGGAAACCTGGGAACGCGCCAGAATCATATGCCTCCCCAGGGTAGGCGTAAGGAGGCGCAACAAGGAGACATACTTTTATTTCTCCTCGTTCTTTGCTCTTTCTATGTGTGCTGCATACTGCAGCACAAAGAAGGAGCAAAACACCATTAATGATTGTTTTTGTGTAGGAGGGCGTTCCTTCTTGCACAACAACAATCATCCCTGCAACGCAGGCACCCTTGCACCATGGCACAAGGGTGTATGCGTTGGCGCATGGCTGCTGTTTGTGCGCTGCGCGGGGGAGAAGGACAGGAATGTGCCGCATCTTGTAGATACGGCACAATCCGGTCCTTTTATTTTGACGCCTGGCAGTGCAGCAGGAAGGCTTGCTGCGCTGCCGTGCGCCAAAATATAGTAAATGAGGCACTTGATTTCTGTCATTGAGTGGCGTGTGGGGTTGAGGCTTGGTGGATTCGCACAATGCTTGTGCATCTACGTGGTCAGTAGGTAGTTGGTCAGTAGCCACTATTCTTCCTGTGAGAGCTGTTGGAAACTGATGTATCGGGCTTTTGAAGCAGCACCACTCCTCCAACTATACAGCTTTGGTGCAGTGTGTGAGAAGTTGGCCTGGTATATGCTGTCCACTAATTAAAGTGGGCACCTTGCACCAGTCCAAACGACCCTTATTGATGATTAGGTTAAAGACAACCTTTATAGAACGCTATCCTAGTGGTAGCTGTGGAGAGCAGCCTTCAGGCTAAGTCTTGAAGGAATGTAAAGCAACTTGTTTTACCAGTATATAACCTCTTGAATGACCAAATGAAAGGAGAACCACACTAGGTATATATAAAATATATGTATTTATTACTAAACACTGTCTACTAACCTCTTTATGAGATTAGAGAACAAGGCACACAATATTATAGTACTAGAACGACAGTAAATAGCACAATACACAGTGGGCTCCAGGGGGAGACCAAACCATATATTAAGAAAGTGGTATAACAACCCCGACTTGACTAGACACAGTGCCTAGAGCACGTAGAATCGCTGGGACCCCAAGGAACCACCCAAGGTAGTGACACAGGGGACCCACGGAGGACGGGTGCAGTGTGGGAACACAGACGCGAGCTCCGTACAACTCTATGGGAAAGTCGCGGTTGGAAATTTAGAGTTTAAGGACACTTCGGAGAGGACTTCAAGCAAACCCAGTTAAACTTAGAAGGTTCTAAGGCCAGCACCCTTGTTAGTACCGAGGTACCCGAGTTACCTATCCCAGAGGAGCCGGGTGAATAGGGGTCAAGTGGTGTCGGAAACCCTCGTCATTTTCAATGGCGTGATGCGAAGAAGTGCTGCTGCCGTAAAGAAGAAAAGTGTCCGGTGTGACCCAAGCCTGGATCGGAGATGAGAAGAACCTGAAAGCAAAGGGGACAAAGTCTGGGTCACTTCACATAACCAGGAGCGGAGCAATCGAATGCCCACCGATGTCGGGTGCTTCAGGTGCGAAGAGGTGAAGCTTGACTCTGCAGCTCCGGGGACCAGGAGACGTCGACGACAACCAGATTCCGCAGGCGAGCTGTCCCACAAAGGATGTCGAGTGCTGGGGGGTCAGTTTCCGGATTGGAGACCAACAAACCTTGGCAACTGCAACCCACGCGGTCAGAGAAAAGATGCTTCTGTGAGGACCAGCAAGGTCCTGGGGACTCCCCAAGCAATGGAGAGTCAGGGCACGTCTGGAGCAACCAGGGAAGCCCACTGAAAGTTAAAGTTGCCTTCTCAGGGACCCACAGGTCAATGGACCAGGGATCGCGAAGAGACCTCGAGAGGAATCACACAATACCAGCCCACGGAACACTCGTGGAGTGTAGGCCAGTAATCTTTGGTGGAAACACTGCTCGGGGCTTGGACTACAAGTAGCCCAAAGCACAGCCTCAGGGATTGCCTAAAAGCATATGCTGCTGCAAATGTGCACGGTGTCCAGGGGTTCGGATTGCATGGTCCCCACGAGGGCTGCGGGTCTCAGGTTTGCTGAGAGCACTAGTCGGCCTCGGCAAAGCTTGGGCACCCACCTCCTGTGTTGCAAAATCTTCGGAGTCCGTCGGGAGCTGCGTAGATGCAAACCGGTCAGATGCATAGAGGTGCCTGCCTTGCAGGGGAGTAACTCCTTTACTCCAAGGGAGATTCTTCAGTCGTCCAGCAAAGCGTAGATCGTCGAAGGTTACTTGGTTTCTGTAGCAGAGTTTAGTCCAGGTAATATCTAAAGTCCTGTAGTCAGGGGTTCCTACTTTATACCCAAAGAAGGGGTGGGACAAACTCTGGGGACCCACCTATGGGAGGGTCAGGACAGAGGGGTGGCTACACCCATGTCCTTTGTCCAGTTTCACGCCAGAGCAGGGGCTGGTAGCCCCTGCAACCGGTTTGAGCTGGACTATGCACAGGGACACCAAATGTGCCCCCAGTGCAGACATCAAAGCACTCTGAGAGTGCACCCACCCAGCCCCAATACACTAAAGCCTGTCTGGGAGGTGGTCACACCTCCCTGTGACAGGAAACCTATTGTCAAGCCTTCCCCTGCCGGAGTTTTGTCCAGCAGCAGGAGGGCAGACTCGTTTCTGTGGCTGGCAGCATCCATTTTGTGATGCCAGGGCTCTGTGAAGCTGGTACCGGGTGTACCGGTGCTGTCATATTTCTCCCTCTAGGAGGGAGGAATCATACCTCCCACACCAGTTATTGGTGTGGAGGTATGATTCCAAGGTGTTTGACACCAAACACGACATAATTCCTTGCAGCCGTTTTAAAGTTAGCATTTACCGCGAGGTTATAATGCACTTAAGAGTATATGGTTGACTGCATCACAGACAACCCCGGAATAGTGGTTCCGAAGGCTGCAGAGGGGCTCTGCTCATGCATGGGCACCCTCTCACATAAAACCCAGCACCCTGCCTTCAGGATTGATAAGGCCTGCCATAGGGGTGACTGATAGGCTTATATGTGCAGTGATTAGGATAGATATAGTGAACCTATATCTAAGTAAGGGGTGCATGCACCACCTTACACAGGCTGCAGTAGCAGACCTGTTGTGTCAGTTTGAATGGCCTCTCAGGGGTGGCATAATACATGCTGCAGCCCCTGGGAGGCCTCTGGGCTACCTATGCCCTGGGTACATAGTATACCATATACTAGGGACTCATAAGGGTACCCCAGAATCCAATCTGGAGTGTACCTAAAGTACATGCAATCAATTTAGAGGAGAAAGCAGATAGACTGGGATCCTGAATAGCAGGATCCCAGTCAGACTAAGTCGAAAACAGTGAAACATCAGCAAAAAGTGGGGGTAACTAAAAGAAGCAGATCCTACTCTCCTACACAACCCCCCCAAACGTCAGGACATTAAACTAACCTTGACCAGTTGAGTCTTCATGTTCTAAGTGGAAATATCTGGAGAGTCCATCTGCATTGGCATGGTTACTCCCAGGTCTATGTTCCACTGTATAGTCCATCCCCTGTAGGGAAATGGACCACCTCAAAAGTTTGGGGTTTTCACCCTTCATCTGTTTTAGCCATAAGAGGGGCCTGTGGTCTGTCTGAACAATGAAGTGAGTGCCAAACAAGTATGGCCTCAGCTTCTTCAAGGCCCAAACCACAGCAAAGGCTTCCCTCTGAATGGCTGACCAACGTTTCTCTCGGGGGGTCAGCCTTCTGCTAATAAAAGCTACTGGCTGATCCTGACCTTCATCATTCAATTGTGATAACACAGCCCCTACCCCCAACTCAGATGCATCTGTTTGGACAATGAATTGTTTGGAGTAGTCAGGACTTTGCAGAATGGGAGCAGTGCACATGGCCTGCTTTAGGTCATCAAATGCCTTTTGACAGCTGACTGTCCACTGAACCTTCTTTGGCATTCTCTTGGAAGTTAAGTCATTCAAAGGGGTCACTATGGATCCATACCCTTTGACAAACCTCCTATAGTACCCAGTCAGGCCCAAGAAAGCTCTGACCTGAGTCTGGGTGGTTGGAGCAACCCAGTCCATGATGGTCTGGATTTTGCTCTGCAATGGTTGAACCTGGCCTCCACCCACAAGGTGGCCCAGGTATACAACTTGGCTCTGCCCTATCTGGCAATTGGTGGCCTTGATAGTGAGGCCTGCTTTCTGCAGGGCCTCCAAAACATTTCTCAGGTGGACCAGGTAATCCTCCCAGGTGGAGCTAAAAGACAGCAATATCATCTAGATATGCTTCACTATAGGCTTCCAGGCCTGTAAGGACTTTGTTCACCAACCTTTGAAAAGTGGCAGGTGCATTCTTCAAACCAAAGGGCATCACCACAAATTGGTAGTGCCCACTAGGGGTTGAGAATGCTGTTTTGGCTTTTGCATCCTCAGCTAGTCTAATTTACCAGTAGCCAGCTGTCAGGTCAAATGTGCTCAGAAACTTGGCTGAGGCCAAAGTATCTATAAGTTCATCTGCCCTAGGGATTGCATGGGCATCAGTCCAAGTGACTGCATTGAGACCTATGTAGTCAACACAAAACCTCATCTCTCTCTTACCACCCTGGGTGTGAGGTTTAGGTACCAAGACTATTGGACTAGCCCAAGGGCTATCTGAGGGTACAATCACACCCAAATCCAACATCTTCTGGACTTCAGTCCTGATGCAGTCCCTGACATGGTCAGGTTGCCTGTAAATCTTATTTTTAACAGGCAGACTGTCCCCAGTGTCCGCTTCATGAGTGCACCAGGTAGTCTGACTTGGAGTCAGTGAGAACACATGTCTAAACTGGTTGAGAACTTTTCTGCAATCAGTTTGCTGCTGGTCAGTGAGGCTGCCTGCCAAGGCTACACCATCCACTGAACCATCATCAGGGTTCTGTGAGAGCAGGTCAGGGAGTGGATCACTCTCTTCCTCCTGTCCCTCATCAGTAGCCATGAGCAAGCCCATGTCTGCCCTGTCAACATAGGTTTGAGCCTGTTGACATGGAGCACCCTATGGGGGCTCCTGGGAGTTCCAAGGTCCACCAGGTAGGTAACCTCTCCCTTTTGCTCAATAATGGTATGAGGGCCACTCCACTTGTCTTGGAGGGCTGCTGGGGCCACAGGCTCCAACACCCATACTTTCTGTCCTGGCTGATAAACAGTCAACACAGCCTTTTGGTCATGCCAGGCCTTTTGCAATTCCTGGCTAGCCTCAAGGTTTTTAGTTGCCTTCTTCATGTACTCAGCCATCCTGGAGCGGAGACCAAGTACATAGTCCACAATATCCTGTTTAGGGGGTTTGAGAGGTAACTCCCATCCCTCCTTCACTAGACACAATGGACCCCTAACTGGATGTCCAAACAGAAGCTCAAATGGGCTGTAACCAACCCCCTTCTGTGGAACCTCTCTGTAGGCAAAGAGAAGGCAAGGCAAAAGTATGTCCCATCTGCGCCTAAGCTTTTCTGGGAGACCTTTAATCATGCCCTTTAAGGTTTTGTTGAACCTTTCAACTAAACCATTGCAATGTGGGTGATAAGGGGTGGTAAATTTGTAATTTATACCACACTCCTTCCACATAGCAGTTAAGTAACTAGACATGAAGTTGGCATCTCTGTCTGATACTACCTCCTTAGGAAAACCCACCCTGGAAAAGATTCCCAGGAGGGCCCTTGCCACCACAGGAGCTGTGGTGGTCCTGAGGGAATTGCCTCTGGATACCTAGTGGCATGGTCCACCACCACCAGTATAAATCTGTGCCCAGATGCAGTTTGAGGATCTAGGGGACCAACAATGTCAATCCCTACCCTCTCAAAGGGAACCCCCACCACAGGTAGTGGTATCAGGGGGCCTTTGTAGTGCTACCTGCCTTACCACTGGCTTGACAGGTGACACAGGAGCGACAAAACTCCTTGGTGTCTTCAGACATATGAGGCCAATGAAAGTGAGGGACAATTCTGTCCCAAGTCTTGTTTTGGCCTGTGTGACCTGCTAATGGGATATCATGTGCTAGGGTCAATAGGAAGCTCCTAAACGTCAGAGGTATAACCAACCTCCTGGTGGCTCCAGGCTTGGGGTCTCTACACTCTGAGTAAAGGAGTCCATCATCCCAGTAGATCCTATGGGAACCACTAGCACTCCCAGCAGCCTCAGCAGCAGCTTGCTGTCTGAGGGGTTCAAGAGAGGGGCAGCTCAGGTGCTCCTGGCTCAGATCTGCCCTGGAAGGGCCCCATGTCCCCAAGAACTCAACCTGATCAGGTTCAAGCTCATCTGGGACAGTTCCTTCTTCAGGACTAAGATCAGCTCCCTCAAGAGACTGATCTGGATTCTGAGGCAGGGGGGAAGACACTGCCTTAACCCTACTGCTCCTTCTCTTGGAAGGTGCCTGATCCATTTTTCCAGGATCCAGGACCTGTTCAGTGTTAGACATTTTTGCCTGTGACCTGGTCATAGCAAACACATCTGCAGGGATACCCAACATTTCTGCATGAGTCCTGAGTTCCACTTCAGCCCAAGCTGAAGTTTCTAAATCATTGCCCAACAAGCATTCAACAGGGAGGTCTGCACTTACCACAACCTTCTTAGGGCCAGTTACCCCTCCCCAGGAGAAATTAACAAATGCCAAGGAATGATCTGTCCTGACATTGCTAGCATTGGTCACTTGGTACATTTCACCAAGTATGATTTGCTCAGGAGCCACAAGATCTTTGGTCACCATGGTGACACTTACTCCTGTGTCCCTGAATGCCAAGGCCTCCTTTCCATTGATTGTAGGCTGTTGTCTGTATTTGCCCAGATTACTGGGGCTTACAAATAAGGAGGCCAAATCCATGCCTCCATCACAGATCAACATAGCCTGAGTTGGAACTCTGACTAGGCCAGAGTCCATCTCAGATCCCAGGGTTAACCCTACTACACCCTTATTTGGAACACCACCACTTGGAGCTGAACTAGGGGGAACAGTTGCCTTAGGGGCAGTGGTGGTTGGAGTTGAGTCCTTGGACTTGGTACAATCACTTGTCCAATGGGTCTTCTGTTTACAGCTTTGACACCATGGCTTCTTCTTGCCTTTTCCCTTGTTGGATTATGACTCCCCACCAGATGCAGATTTTGGGGGCCCTTGAGAAGACTTCTGGCCTTTACCCTTCTCCCCACCCTTATCAGAGTTTTTAGAATCCTGCTTCTTGGAGTCACCACCTTGGTTCTGAACCTTCTGCCTCACCCTGGTTCTGACCCATTTGTCTGCCTTCTGGCCCAATTCTTGGGGAGAGGTCAGATCAGAATCCACCAGGTACTGATGCAACAGTTGATTTTGACAGTTATTAAGGATCTGCTCTCTCATGATTAAATTATACAATCCTTTGAAATCACACACCTTACTGCCAAGTAACCAGCCTTCCAGAGCCTTAGTAGCACAATCAACAAAGTCAACCCAGTCCTGAGTCTGTGCCTTTTGGGTGTCTCTGAACTTTAACCTGTATTGTTCAGTGGTTAGGCCAAACCCATCAATCAGAGCACTCTTCAGGACTTTGTAATTATCAGCATCCTCTTCTCTTACAGTGAGGAGCTTGTCTCTACCTTTATCTGCAAAGGAGAGCCACAAGATTGCTGCCCACTGCTCCTGAGGGACCCTCTGTACCTTACAGGCCCTCTCCAGTGCAGTTAACCATTTGTGGATGTCATCCCCACTCTGGTAGGGAGGGACAATCTTGTTCAGGTTCCTATGGTCATGAGTATTTTCTCTACCTCTAGGGACACTGTGGCTGCCACCATGGGGCTCTATCCCCAATTTCTGAGAAGCTCTCTGAAGCTCCAGGGATTCCCTATCTAAGGCCAATTGCTCTCTCTTGATTCTGAGCTTAGCTCTCTCAAACTCAAGCAGTTGGCATTTCTTCTCATAAGAGGATTCCCTTTTATGAGAAGCAGTGGTCCCCATAGAAGTGCCAGAATGATCAGATTCCTGAGAAGGAGATCTTGATCTTCTTGGTAGACTATTAACCCTTCCTGGGGGAGTGAAGAGAGGGCCACTGAGGCCTTCCTCACCTGAAGGAAGAATTGGATTGTCCAGGTTAGGATCATCTTGATCCCCCTGGTCAACATTGGAGTCCAGGTCATAGAAGTTTTCACTTCCTGGCATTTCTTCCTCTGCTGCCCCACCCAACTTGCCTGCCTCATCAGACCCTGGGGTCTTTCTGAGGTCATCTAACAGCAAAGCCTCTATGAGGCGTTGAGTGCTTGCATGTCTCCCTGTCTTCAGTTTCCTAGATGTACACATATTTCTCAATTCTTGGAATGTGAGATTGTCATACCTAGTTGGCAAGGAGTCACTGACTTCAGGCCTTGAAGAAATTCTAGTGTGGTGTGGTGTATGCACCTACCTACTCTAGTGGGAACTGAGACTCTCTTGAGTTGGAGAAAAGGGTGTGCTAGACCCTTTGGCTACCCAACTCCAAGTTCAGTAGAACTTACTTTATTCTAGACTTGATTTATATGTACCTAAGTACCTTTAGTGGTTTTCAGTTAGTCACTCACTGAGATTATCTGGTAAAACAAGAGCAAGCTTGAATCCCAACCGCTGCACACCAATGTGAGAAGTTGACCTGGTATATGCTGTCCACTAATTAAAGTGGGCACCTTGCACCAGTCCAAACGACCCATATTGATGATTAGGTTAAAGACAACCTTTATAGAAAGCTATCCTAGTGGTAGCTGTGGAGAACAGCCTTCAGGCTAAGTCTTGAAGGAATGTAAAGCAACTTGTTTTACCAGTATATAACCTCTTGAATGACCAAATGAAAGGAGAACCACACCAGGTATATATAAAATATATGTATTTATTACTAAACACTCTCTACTAACCTCTTTATGAGATTAGAGAACAAGGCACACAATATTATAGTACTAGAACGACAGTAAATAGCACAATACACAGTGGGCTCCAGGGGGAGACCAAACCATATATTAAGAAAGTGGTATAACAACCCCGACTTGACTAGACACAGTGCCTAGAGCACGTAGAATCACTGAGACCCCAAGGAACCACCCAAGGTAGTGACACAGGGGACCCATGGAGGACGGGTGCAGTGTGGGAACACAGACGCGAGCTCCGTACAACTCTATGGGAAAGTCGCGGTTGGAAATTTAGAGTTTAAGGACACTTCGGAGAGGACTTCAAGCAAACCCAGTTAAACTTAGAAGATTCTAAGGCCAGCACCCTTGTTAGTACTGAGGTACCCGAGTTACCTATCCCAGAGGAGCCGGGTGCATAGGGGTCAAGTGGTGTTGGAAACCCTCGTCGTTTTCAATGGCGTGATGCGAAGAAGTGCTGCTGCCGTAAAGAAGAAAAGTGTCCGGTGTGACCCAAGCCTGGATCGGAGATGAGAAGAACCTGAAAGCAGAGGGGACAAAGTCTGGGTCACTTCACGTGACCAGGAGCGGAGCAATCGAATGCCCACCGATGTCGGGTGCTTCCGGTGCGAAGAGGTGAAGCTTGACTCTGCAGCCCCGGGGACCAGGAGACGTCGACAATGACCAGATTCCGCAGGCGAGCTGTCCCACAAAGGATGTTGAGTGCTGGGGGGTCAGTTTCCGGATTGGAGACCAACAAGCCTTGGCAACTGCAACCCACGCGGTCAGAGAAAAGATGCTTCTGTGAGGACCAGCAAGGTCCTGGGGACTCCCCAAGCGATGGAGAGTCAGGGAACGTCTTGAGCAACCAGGGAAGCCCACTGAAAGTTAAAGTTGCCTTCTCAGGGACCCACAGGTCAATGGACCAGGGATCGCGAAGGGACCTCAAGAGGAATCACACAATACCAGCCCACGGAACACTCGTGGAGTGTAGGCCAGTAATCTTCGGTGGAAACATTGCTCGGGGCTTGGACTACAAGTAGCCCAAAGCACAGCCTCAGGGATTGCCTAAAAGCATATGCTGCTGCAAATGTGCACGGTGTCCAGGGGTTCGGGTTGCACGGTCCCCACGAGGGCTGCGGGTCTCAGGTTTGCTGAGAGCACTAGTCAGCCTCGGAGAAGCTTGGGCACCCTCCTCCTGTGTTGCAAAATCTTCGGAGTCCGTCGGGAGCTGCGTAGATGCAAACCGGTCAGATGCATAGAGGTGCCTGCCTTGCAGGGGAGTAACTCCTTTACTCCAAGGGAGATTCTTCAGTCGTCCAGCAAAGCGTAGATCGTCGAAGGTTACTTGGTTTCTGTAGCAGAGTTTAGTCCAGGTAATATCTAAAGTCCTGTAGTCAGGGGTTCCTACTTTATACCCAAGGAAGGGGTGGGACAAACTCTGGGGACCCACCTATGGGAGGGTCAGGACAGAGGGGTGGCTACACCCATGTCCTTTGTCCAGTTTCACGCCAGAGCAGGGGCTGGTAGCCCCTGCAACCGGTTTGAGCTGGACTATGCACAGGGACACCAAATGTGCCCCCAGTGCAGACATCACATGAGAGTGCACCCACCCAGCCCCAATACACTAAAGCCTGTCTGGGAGGTGGTCACACCTCCCTGTGACAGGAAACCTATTGTCAAGCCTTCCCCTGCCGGAGTTTCGTCCAGCAGCTGGAGGGCAGACTCGTGTCTGTGGCTGGCAGCATCCATTTTGTGATGCCAGGGCTCTGTGAAGCTGGTACCGGGTGTACCAGTGCTGTCATAGTTCTCCCTCTAGGAGGGAGGAATCATACCTCCCACACCAGTTACTGGTGTGGAGGTATGATTCCAAGGTGTTTGACACCAAACACGACATAATTCCTTGCAGCCGTTTTAAAGTTAGCATTTACTGCGAGGTTATAATGCACTTAAGAGTATATGGTTGACTGCATCACAGACAACCCCGGAATAGTGGTTCCGAAGGCTGCAGAGGGGCTCTGCTCATGCATGGGCACCCTCTCACATAAAACCCAGCACTCTGCCTTCAGGATTGATAAGGCCTGCCATAGGGGTGACTGATAGGCTTATATGTGCAGTGATTAGGATAGATATAGTGAACCTATATCTAAGTAAGGAGTGCATGCACCACCTTACACAGGCTGCAGTAGCAGACCTGTTGTGTCAGTTTGAATGGCCACTCAGGGGTGGCATAATACATGCTGCAGCCCCTGGGAGGCCTCTGGGGTACCTATGCCCTGGGTACATAGTATACCATATACTAGGGACTGATAAGGGTACCCCAGAATCCAATCTGGAGTGTACCTAAAGTACATGCAATCAATTTAGAGGAGAAAGCAGATAGACTGGGGTCCTGAATAGCAGGATCCCAGTCAGACTAATTCGAAAACAGTGAAACATCAGCAAAAAGTGGGGGTAACTATAAGAAGCAGATCCTACTCTCCTACACAGTGTTATACAGGGATGCCAGGAGGCCTGTTCGATTGAGACAGAACAAAATCAAGACAGGTCCGAGTAAGATGTCTTGTTGAATGGAAAATAATTTTGCTGCTGAGAATGCAGTGTTGTCTGACTTTACGGCATAAGCAGTTGTGGTTGTTAGTGAGAAGTTATGTTTAATGTGTTTTGTTGGAAGTTTTGTTGGTATTTCTTGATGTTGGGTGTTGTAAGGAAAAGTGTGATAGCTGCTGAAAAGTCAGATCTGAACTTTGTTTTATGCATCTGAGGAGACCCGTATACAGACTTTGATTGTATGTTGGGAAGTCCTGTGGGAACAGTTGTCAGGATTTGCAGGTCTTCTTCAACAGAGTCTGAAGAGAATTCGCCACGCTACCCAGAATGTAGCTCCTCCCCTGCGTGAGCAAGCACAAACAGCAAAACTAAACCCTAGAGGGACGAGGAATGGGAGAGCGAGAGAAAAGAGAAAGCTGGAATGGCGCCGCCTTGTCAACCACATGCCTCTTATACCTCAGGGGAGTCACAATAGTGTTTTCAAAGGTGAACGCCAAACATATACTGAAGGTAAATAAACAAAGTTTTACCATGTTGCATAAACATTAAAATATTCTGCGAAAGAGAGGTATTGTGAACATCTTCACTGGCTTTGTAGTAGTGGGACATGGGGGACTGAAGCCACACACAAAGGAAGCCGATTAAAGCAACAATGGAATCCCAGGAGGATAGAGAACCTGGATTTCAGGGAGCTAGTGAGAGACAACAAGCACAGCAACCAATATATAATCCAGAGGCAAGACAGACTTCAGGTAACCGTTCAGCAAACACAACCAAATGGTAACCCAAAGAGCATGGCAAATTTGAGACACAAAAATCAGGGAACTGAGAAGGAAAAAAAAAAAGGTGAAGAACACAGCAAAGGTGAACGAACTGAGCGATAGTAGGAAAAAGTTGCCAGGCACCTTCACAAGGGGAGTGGACAGTTTTTAAAGTTCTGCTACCACTAACGATCTGGGAGTTTCTCTCCTGGACCTCCACCATTGATGATCCTCACGCCCCAGTCTTCAAACATCGATCCTGCACCAACCTTCCTGGCTTTCGCAACCATATTCTATGGCGACCAGTCCCAGAAGCGAATCCCTAAGTCCGAGTAACTCTCTTAATCTTGACAACAATGCGAACTATATAAGCTTGACAATTCATAAAAACATAAATGATATTTCAATCAATGACTTAAGACACTGCATTGAACAAGGAGAGACAGTACATTGCCAGCCCTTCACCTGATTAAAAGTCAGATGAAACGCGGCTTTGGTATCTGTGTGCCATGAAGTACTTTAGCCACAGTTCGTCAGGTGGTGAACCATTGACGTTTGTATCGGTTGAGGCAGATGCAGGCTGTAAAGAAGCATTTGTGAAGCCTTGGTGATGAGATGGTGATAGCTGGGCAGAGGTAAAGAGGGGTAGTAAGGGGACTGTGACACATCTTTAGCAAAGAGGAGACAGAGGAATGGAATGGGAGAATGTGGTAGGGTCTCCGGAGCAGAAAATGATGGCTACAATCATTGAACACAACCACGTAACAGTCAAAGGATGTGTTATGTCAATCACAACACCATAATACACAGTCCGCCATCAGCATGATGCCACAGCAACTAGGGAAATCCCTTTGACACTCCAGTTGAGTCTGAAGTTTGCTTTTCAAAACAGAGTTTTTCATAGCTTTATGGATATTCTGTCCTGGTGCATCACCCGGTTTTGAGAATGTCTTACTTATTGAGCTGTGGGACCAAGACATGGCCACTGAGAGGTGATATTGATGGTGTCTTTCAACCTCCCCTCCATCTTCCAGGTTTGTAGACATGACCATTACCCAGGGGAAGGAAATAGTCTCAACTTGTGGTTTGGCATAAGACCCATATGAACTTTGTTAGATTTGAATGTGACATTTTTTCTGTTGTGCTGTCCTGAGCATCCTGTTATGGTTGGGTGTGACTTTTCTTGGTAGAACGATGGGCAACCAGATAAATAATATGACCACACACTCCTTGCTTACAATAGGCTTTAAATGAGGCAATTTAAAGATTTAATTAATCTCAGGCTATACCCCAACCTGCACCAGATCTTTTGGGGCACAATACAGTATTTCATAAACTGGATGTGCCTCATCTCGAACGAGGGCGCAAGCCATCAGACTGGTAGGTCTCAACCAATCGTTTAATCAATAAATGCTTGCTTTCTCAAACTTAACGCTGAACATAAGATAGTAAGTAGTCATCCAAAACATTTAAAATAATTTCCAATAATTGCTAAACACATTTCAGGCTCTTTCCTGTGCATCAGGAGTATAATACATTTACAGGAAAGCAAACATAATTTATTTGCTTTACTTATTTGTTCATTTATAAAGCACATGCCTACTCGTAAGCATTTTGATGCTGAGAAAATGCCAAAAAAGGAGACAGCCTAAAGAGAACATTAACAGGAAAGACAGTTTTGAGCTGTTCTCTGAATGCAAGGTAATTTTACAGGTTGCAAGTTGATTTTGGGAGACATAATGGTAAACATCTGAACAATGATTGAAGTTTCAAACTCATTCTTAGTGTAGTATTGCACAGTAATATGACAAAATAATTCCAAGAAATATCAATTGAAGAACTTTCTGAGGTGCAATCTCAACTGCAGTCTCCAGGGCCCCCAGAATGTCTGTATTCAGGACCAGTCCCACTGAGTTTGTATCAGGGAACTCTCTTGGGTACAATTCCTTAAGCATCTCTCATAATCCATCTGTCCAATCTTGTGCAACCTGGTTCCAGTGAAGCAGGCTCTGTGCAGGATCTTTTGTTGCACCAGACGGAATCCCACCCTAATGCCAGCCTCCCTCGGGCCTTTGCATACATCAGTTCTGCTGTTGTCATCCAGGACACCCATATCCGTTTCCCATCTTTCCATGAGTGCGGTCATCAGGCCCTGATTGTTGTGTATTAGGGGCATATTCTCAAGGACTTATCGCCGAGTTATCGGCACTATAGCGCAGCAAAAGTGGCTAAAGAATTATCGCCCCATTCCCAAGCTGGTGCAAACTGCCCACATCGCCAGTTTACCAGCGATAGCTGCCGCATAAAACATCGCCACGGATGAGAGAGACAACTAACGCTAATGATATGCAGAGAAGGCGTTCCCGTGCAAAAACACACGAAAACACCACTTCGCGATATTCTCAACTTCCAGCCAGATCTGCGATGCGAACCAAAAACAGGCGATAAGGTGCGTTAGCAGCAGGGATTTAACACCTGCCTTTTACTGGTGTTAAGCAGGACGACAAACTGCAGTAGAAAGGGAGCCCAGCCCAGAGCCACATCTGAAGACCAACAGATGCCATGGAGACAATGAGCGTGCAGCCTGGAGACCCAAGAGGGCCACAACACCCACCGCAACCACCCCCAGACCCTCCTCCCCGCCCTCCCCCCCCTGACTACCACAGAGGCAGCGCAGAACAGGACAGCGGACGATCCCAAAACCCACCAGCCTCAGAGACTCAATGCCAGAGGAAGCCATTGCCCACTACAGGCACAAAAGGACAACCATCCTCCGCATCCTCACCCACATTTCCCACAGGCTGACGGTATCAACACGGCGGACAACCACCATCCCTCCGCAGACGAAGCTGCTGGCTGTGCTGCACCTGTTGGCCCCTGGTACCTCCCAAACAACAACTGCCAGAGTCGGAGGAGTCTCACGGCCAGCCCTATCATACGTCCTCACCCATGTCATGAATGCATGTCCACAATAGCAAGGGCGGGCCCCGGTCACCGCACCACACGACAGTTCCAATTCATAGTGTACCTACGCAACCAACCCCAGCGCAAGCCGTTGCCAGACGCCACTGTGCCCCAGATCCAAAACTGTAGTAACTGAAATGGGTGTGCGCACGGTCATGAAGTCCAGTAGTCAACAGTAGTGTAAAAACAGTCCTTTATTACAAATACAACAATAAACAATACGAAAAGCACAGCCAACACCCAACGGGGAAATTCATCAGGGCAAATGGTGGATTCAAGTAACTGCATAAGCCACGGGAACTCCCCAATACCATGCCATACTCCAGAGGTCAGTATCCAGAAACCTGTTGGACAAATGGTGACAATAGTCAAGCGTCCGTATAGTCACAAACCTAATCTGGTACAGTGTATAGCACTTGGACAAACCGGAATGCTCAGAGGAAAGATAAATCCTGCACAAAAAGACCGTAACAGAAGTACGTGTGGTCGTAACCTTCGTAGGATAGAAAAGGAAGGTTACGGTCACACCAACTTCTGTTACGGTCTCATGATGCAGGATTACCCATACCTGTAAGCATCACGGTTTGTATCAGCTTGATACCCCTGCACCTTCACTCCCCCCACCCAGCCACGAGGGCGCTGCCGTGACCGGTGGTGCCTACGTGATCCTGTGCGCCTGCTGCACCCCAGACCAGTCCGCCAACCAGCGATGAGTGCCCGCCCCTGCGCACCCAGGCCTCAATGCTCACCTGCCGCCACTGGCGTGTCTCCAAGAGGGCCCACCACGTGCCGGTGCAACCTCCTCAGCCGATCGCTGGATTCCGCGCCACAGGCCCCCAGCGCACCCTGCAGCACCGCGCCGCGGAGTCATGTCTGTGCAGCCTGCTGCCCTCGGCGTACACTGCGGTCCAGCTGGGATCACAATTCAAATCGAATCTTGATTGGCAGGACGTCGTATCGAGACCTACGCATCATCGCAGGCTGCACACCCGCTCAGCTCTTCAGGTGCCACCAACTCAGTGCACCTCAAGTCATCGCCACGTGGCGGTAGGCCCGTGCCGGCCTAAGTGCCTCGGATGCCACCAACTCTGTGCACCTCAAGTCATCGCCACGTGGCGGTAGGCCCGTGCCGGCCTAAGTGCCTCGGATGCCTCCAACTCTGTGCACCTCAAGTCATGGGCCCTTCATGATTGAGTCTCGTCATGCGGACGCCATCATGTCACCTCCGGCAGTGGGGAATGTGATGTGGTAGGGCCCTACGCCCTCATGCATAAATAATGACCTCACGGACACACTCAGCTAGATAGTGGAAATGGCCTTGGGCACGTGCGCCCGGCCCCTTTTATTGGCAGGGTCACATGTCCTGTGACGCATGTGCTGGATGGGTGTGGTGTGGGTGCGAACCAGCCCTCAGGGAGTGGCTGTGGCATGCTGACAACTAGACCTGTGATCAGCCGATCACTACAGGGAAGACCTGGGATATGTAGCTTTGTCGTCCCCCCCTGTAAGCGTAAGCAGAGTGGGCTGGCCTGGCGTATGCCAGTCCAGCGTAGGGGTGTGAACGATGACCCCGGCGCTCTGGGCGTGTTTCCGTTCTGGGCTAGACAAGAAGGTGACTAATGTGTGTGTCTCTAATGTTGTGGCGGCGCCACCCGGTCTGCAATCGGTAATGTTGCACCCTGTGACTCAAGTCCCACAACATGTGCAACATGGACGTAAGGGGGAATCACTGACCCGACATTCATCCATACTTCCGTACTTGAATGTACATAGACATGACACATCTGTGTGAATTTAATTGTTTAATGCACATTCAGTGGAGTGTTGTAGCTGGAGCAGTACAGGGCC
Organism: Calotriton arnoldi; assembly: GCA_963921515.1. Lineage (NCBI taxonomy): Eukaryota > Metazoa > Chordata > Amphibia > Caudata > Salamandridae > Calotriton > Calotriton arnoldi. Next base: position 3,986,061 of record CAWUFW010000515.1, on the reverse strand, counting down.
ATGCAAACCCCACTTTACATCGTTGGCCCATGGAGGGCCAGCCAGAGTCCTTCAGGGAATGACAAGTACATCGGAAGAGGAAGAGTTCAGTCCGCAGTCTGATAGCTGTGACATTGGTGTCCAAACAGAATATGGCAGTCCATGTCGAGGTCCAAGGTGAGTGTCGCAGAGTGCATCGGGGGACAGTGGAAGGTGATGATGCAGAGGGCAGAACCAAGCAGAAACAGGCCATATGGCGGAGAAGAATGCTACCACTTCCTTACTACCAGTAAGGCAGATTCATCCGCATCTTCGTCCTCTGATGTCTCATGTGCCTCACATGTGGGTGGTGGTGTTTTCTCTGCAGCACTGTGTGGCACTGACACATCAGGGGCCGGAGGTGGATTGGCTGCCGCACTGTGTGGCACTGACACATCAGGGGCCGGAGGTGGATTGGCTGCCGCACTGTGAGGCACTGACACATCAGGGGGCGGAGATGTGGATGTCGAAGCAGCAGCAGCATTCATCTGCGCCAGGCCTTGTGGCAGCAATGCCATGACGAGGATCCGCAGGGCATGGTAGATCCCAGCTACATCACGCTAGTGTGCAGCCTTGGCAGCCATTCTTTCCGCCTGCACCCGCTCCATGTTCTCCATGGTCCTCTGCATGTGTCCCAACTCCCGGATGACACCGCTGGAGCCACTCTGACTGGACAGTTGTCCTAGTCTCTGAGTCAGGACTCCAGCGATGTCATCCATGGTTCGTCGGAGAGCATGGAGTGGACTGTGGGTGTCCGTCAAGGACTGTAAGTGGTCCCTGATGGGACTTAGACACCCACGTATGGCATCTAGTTTGGCTGCCATGAGGTCAAACCCCACCTGCACCTGATCAGCCATCTTCTCCTGGCACCCTAACACACGGCGTTGGAAGGCCATGTGTTGTTCGTGGGGGTCCTGGGAGACAGCCGTGGTGGTGGGTGCTTCCTGCTGTGTGGTCTGTGCAGGGGGTGGGGTTTCCTCGATGCAGCTGGGCTGCCCTGCTCCTGGAGGTGGGGTGCCGAAGCTGTCCATGAGCCGTTGGAGGGCGTCGGTGTCGATGGAGGGGAGGTCCTCTTCATCATCAGTGAAGAGGTGTACCGTCTGCTCTGCAGGAGGTGTTGATTCACCCTCTGCAATGTAAAGGGGAGATGCAGTTTAACATCGTTTTCACATGTATGTTGACGCATTGTACAGGTTTACATACAAACTGCAGGGCAATGTACATTGTGACTGTTTGGGAGGAGCTGCCTATTTGATGCGGGACAGTGGACATTTCGACAACATCACGGATGTGTGTTTGTACTTGTGCATGGGTTTGTTGTGAGATTAGTGATGTGTGGGGAGGGCCCCCTCTGGGCACATAGTCGATGGGGGCCTACTTGCAGTTTCTAGGTGTGCTGCAGTGTGCCAAGGGGATCAGGGACATGCTCCAGAGTAGTCGTGGGTGTGCACTGTGCTATGCTTAATTGTGCATGTGTGCCATTGTGCCCATCTCCCCCCATCCCGCAGTCCCTGGTCGTTACTCACCCTCTTGCTGTTGTGTCGGCTCCTGTCGAGCAGTGTCCGGTCCCCCAACTCCTGCCACCGTCTCCACACTGATGACTGTGGAGACCATTTCCTCCATCTCGTCCAGCTCCTCCTGTGGCGCTGGACTCCCACCTCCAGTCTGCATTGCTGCCTTCTGGTTGTTGGCGAGTTTCTGCTTGGTTTTGCGCTTCACATCATTCTAGCGCCTCTTGACCTCTTCCATTGTCCTCCTCAGCACTCCGATTGCATTCACCTTGTCCACGATGGACTGCCATATTCCATTTTTTGTCGCCAATGACACATTGGAGGTGACAAACAGTTGTTGATGGTATTTCATCACCTTCGTTATCAGGATCCTGTTTTCCTGCGGACTGAACCGCGTCTTCCTCTTCTTCCTGTCCTTGCCCTTCCCTGACCCCGAGGTCCCGGCCTGGTCCTCCGGGGGGCTTGTGGGGTTCTGCTCGTCCTCTGTTCCTGCTGCCTCCATTGTGCTTCGCAGTTGTTTGGTTTTTGTTTGTGGTTTTTTTTTCTGCTTTTGTAGTGATTTTTCCCACCTGATGTGTGTGGATTGCAGGCCTGGCGCTGCTTGTCGCAGATTTTTCTATCGAGATTGGGCCCATCGCAACTTTTTTCACGTTTGGGTTTCCTTTTTTATCGCCGTCGCGGTAGTTGTATCGCGGACATTTTATGCGTTATCGGGAGACTATCGCATGTTACCGCCGTGTTGTGAATACGACGTTAACACGGAGTTATTTTCCTGCGATAGAAAACGTGCGTTAGCCTTTTTTGGCAATGATTATCGCACGTTCTTGAGAATATCCCCCTTAGTGTTTTATAAATTCGAGATATTGCATGTTAGTGTAGCGGGGCAGCTAGGATTCTGAATTCCATCAAAGTCTCATCCGCCTTCTGGCCATGGCATGTTTAAGTTGCATGTGTCAGAACTGTTGTGTGCTGGACATTTCATAATGTTGTTGGAGGTCCTTAAAGGACAGCAGTCCCCGTGGGTTCCACACATCCCATTTTTGGAGAATGCAAACCGCTCCCATTTCTGGAATCCTTCCAGTCTGGTCAAACTCCCCAGTATGGCCGAGTCCCAGATAGTTGTGTCCAGTGTGAGCCTTTCTCACTGGTCCAGGGCCCTAGTGGCCCTTCTCCATATTTTAAGAACAGTCATAGGGTGGTCTGTCATCCACATGTTTCCACTCATGCAAGTCTCATATGTACCCCCTACCCATCATAACCATCTGTCTGCCCACAAGAACGGGTCCTGTTTTTCAGCAAATACCCATTTGTTAATTGCTTGTGATTGCGACGCCCAATGATTGAGATCAGGTAAACCAATATATTCTTCGTACGGACTCCTTGTTAGCGTATTCAGAGGTTTTCTGGGGGACCCTGTGCCCCAGAGTAGCAATAGTGTGGCACTGGCTACTTTCCAAACATCATAGGGTGTGTTTTGCAACACGCATGGGAATTTTGGCAACAAAATCATTTTATAGAAGGCGGCCCTTTCCACAATTAACAGTGGGAGTTTCCTCTGTGCTCCAAGTAGTCTTCCAGTATCTTCCCCAGGTTATTACTTATAAAGACATTCAGATCTTTTGTAATATATACCCCCTGGGTAACGGAATCCCTCCATGGCTCTGTGCAGTGTGCCTCCCCAATCTGCAAGATTTAAGGGGAAATGCCACCAACTTGCGCCAGTTTATGCAAACCCCCGCGTGCCTCCCAAAAGTATTTGCCATTTCCAGAACTTTGGGAATGGACTGTCCGGGGTCCTACAGGTAAAGGAGCACATCATCGGTGTATAATGTAATCTTCCCAGTCGGGTTCCCATTTAACTCTACACACCAGGGAGTCACATCTTTTTCAACGAACGAGAGTCTCCATCACTAACGTGAATTATACTGGCAACAGCGGCAATCCCTCTCTTTTTTTTTTTAAACCTTTATTTATTGGTTTTTGCATCTTATAACAATGAAATACTATTACATTGCACAGTTATTCTTGTTGTTAATAAACGTTTCCTATGTCACAGGTCATTTCGCATTTGTTTACATAATAACAACAGATCGTCAACTCATATTTACTTTGTACAGTTTTAGCGAGCGACTAACGTGCATGGTTATCATTTACTTTTTCTGAATGCCTCTTCCTCTTTCCCCTGCCCATTTTAGTCTATACCCTGTCTTGTCAGTCGTTTCTAACTGCGCTTGGGCATCTAAGGTTCGCTGTTGTCTACTGTCGCATTGTCCTGGTCTGACAGATATCGCTGTAGCGGTTCCCATATATCTCAAGGTTTCGAGGTGGGTGGTAGCAATTCTGCATACATAGTGAGTTGGTCTTTACAGTGGGTCATGTCATGTAACCATTCCTTGAATTTGGGGGCTCACCCCTCCCCCATCTGCATTTGACCCCTCTTTTCGCTAGTAGCAGTCCTAGTGAGACAAGCTTCCTGTATGGTGTGGCTATATCCTCTGTGTAGCCCAGCAGGGCGGTAACAGGGTCTTGGTGGATATGTTGGTCAGACATACGTGATAGAGCGCTGAATATCTCCATCCAGTAGTCATGAATTACTTTGCACTCCCAAGCTAGGTGTAAAAAAGTCTGCTCCTTCCCTCCGGCATCGCGCACATCGATCGTCCAGTCATAGCTGCATCTAAACAGTCTAGCTGGGGTATAGTATACCTGTTGCAGATATTTATAATGTATAATTCTAAGATGGCTACTGGCTGTTATTGCCTCTGTTTGATTACAACAATATGCCCATTGCTTGTCTGTTAACGGAGCGTCAAGTTCTAGGTCCCACCCCGCACGCGCTCCTCTCGACTCCACCTGGCGTTCCATTAGCACCGTCTTATATAGTCAAGACACTGTGTGAGTCGGCTGTGGATTTTGTAATAGCACGTGTAGCGTGTTTACTATAGAAGGCTCTTTCGGAAAAGTGGGCGTGGCCGCTTTTACATCATGTATGATCCTGATGTACATGGAGATCTCTAACGGGGTGTGTGGACCGTCACAAAAAACAGTGTGCAATCCTTAAACTTGCCATTTTGGTAGAGGTCACCCCATGTTGTAATACCCCTGTTCTGTAGCATGGCTCTACAAGTCGCTTCATGAGTGACTGGTATGCATGGATGGTATGGCAGAGGCAGCAGCGGGGAATACAATAAGGGCTTGTTGACTTTTTCACCTATTTTTTTCCAGGCCAATCCCGTGCTACCTCCTGTTGTGAGGGGATACTCAGCACATTGGGGCTTGGCCCCCAAGTATGCTGAAGTGCAAAGGGGGGCCATGTAACCTTTTTCGACTGCTAAATGTGGCATGTATGCTGGCGGTTGAAACCAATACACAGCAAAGTGTGCTTTTGCGCAGAGGAAGTATAGCTCCATATCTGGCGCCTCAAAGCCACCTTTACTAAAGGGTTGGGTCAGCATGGACCACTGTACTCTGGGTTGCTTGCCTCCCCATGCAAGTTTGATTAGTTGTGTCTGCTGTGTGCGAAAGAACTGGCGCCCCAGTGCGTATGGTATGTTTATAAACAAATATAGTAGTTTTGGTAGGACAGCCATTTTATTTTGGGAGATGCGCCCTGCTAGTGAAAGCGGTAATGCAATCCAGCTTGACACTTACTCCATGATGTTGTCCATCGCAGTGCCATAGTTAGCCCTCAGTGTCGTGTCTTTGTCTCTGGAAACTACTCTCCCCAAATATCTGAGTTCAGAGTCGCACCATTTCAAGGGGTACTCGGGGAGAATTGGCTTGTGTTTGTAGTGAGAGGGAATATCTGTGACTTATCGCAGTTAATTATAACTCCTGACAGCCTCCCAAATTTTTTGAAATAGCGAGGACTGGGGTTCAGACTTATGTGCGGTTCTCTGAGATATAATGTGATATCATCCGCATACATGGACAATAGTATGTGACTGTCTGGATATCTCAGCGCGTGTTCCCTGTGGCGCTGCCGTAGCTTTGCCGCCAGAGGTTCAACTACAAGTGCAAATAACAAGGGTGATAAGCTGTGAATGCCTGAAGGATGTCGGCAGTGTCTTTACTCAGACTGCCCGTAGGAGTTTCGACCTCCAAGGTATGACTGGAAAATCTAGGTGGTCGGACTGTTTCCGCTAGTGCTTTACCCGACCTTTCCCCCTCACCGTATTGGCGCGACCCTATAATATTTTCCGATTGGTATTCGGTCATTACAGCCCATAGTTTAGCTTTGTTTGCTCCCTCTGGACCATTCTTAAGTCTGCACTCTGCAGCCTTGATATCACCCTCTAATCTGTGCAACGTATTCCGGATATCTCTCAATATTCCGCCCCCCCTTAGCTATGCATAATCCTCTCAGCGTGACTTTAAATGCCTCCCATATAGTCGCGATGCTCGGCATGGAGTCTAGGTTTTTTTCAAAGAATTCATCGATTGCCTGCCTGATCTCTTCCCTGAAACATGTGTCTAGGAGGTGTCTAGGAGAAAGTCTCCATGATCGATAGGGAGATATGGGCGTTGGGGGCTGCAGCTGCATCAGCACTGGAAAATGGTCGGAGTATGTACGAGCCAAATGCTCTGTACTGGTTAGCCATGTGCCCAGTCCCCCAGTAGTCGATTCTGGACCAGCTGGCATGCACACTAGAGTAGAATGTACCCTCTCTTCTTGTAGGGTGTAACGTTCTCCATGTGTCTAGAAGAAGATGGTCTTGTATAATACCGTTTAGGTGCTTACCGGCTGTGGTGTGTTGTAGTGTTCCCCCCCCGACCTATCTTTGCTCGGGTCTAACATTTGATTAAAATCACCCACCCCCCCCAGACGAGGTGTGTAGAGGCAACATTAGGAATGGTGCCCCATAGTTTGTCATAAAAAGGAGGAGTCGTCCGTGTTCGGCCCGTAACAGTTAACTAGCGTTACAGAATGAGTGGCGATTGTGCCCCACATCAGACAATATCGCCCCTGCGGGTCTTATTGGGAACCACCGTGATGATATGGCATGCCTCGTTTAATCAGTATAACGGTACCCCTAGAGTACGTGGAGTAGGACGCAAAGCAGGTGTGTGCCGCCCATTTTGCTGCAAAGTGGTTCGGTTTGACGGGGTCAAAGGGTGTTTGCAACATCGCGACTAAAATGTGTCTGTCTAGGTAGCTTATGACGTGTCTGCACTTGCGCGGATCCCCTAGTCCTCTACCACTCCAAGACAGGAAGTTATAGTGTGGCCTCTTAGTGGTCTGTGATGCGCTCATACAGTCGTTACCTCCGTCATACTGGTTGCGATTGCATATGGGTCTGACGGTCCTGACCTGAAGTCTGTGCGTTAACTAGGAATGATAGTCTAGGGCAATGTAAAAACAATAACATTCCCATGTTCTCCACACCCACACCAACGGCCCAATCCCGTCAATGTATCCCCCCCTGTCGAATCGCACCTCCAGAGAATCAGGAGGTGCCAGCCATAGTGGAACTGTAAAAGAATAACAGATAGGAAAAGATAGTGATAGTAAACAATATATAAGAGAAGTGTGATACTCATCCCGCAGTGATAGCAGGTGTATCAGCACACTTGAAAATTCCCGCTAGGGGGTATCGCCAGAGGTCCAGGCTTTTGCCCCCAATCCAACAGGGGTGCCTGGGAGGAAATTCTTGGTAGGTATCTTCCAAGGTAGTCGGTTCCTCACTGAGCGTTTCCTCACCCTCCTGGGTTCTATGCTCAGCTTATATGGGTCGTAGTTAGGCGATATCGTTCATGTTTGTACAGTTTGTGCAGTTCACAGTTCCTAGTCCAGCACAGTCATGTATTTGTCTAGGTTCAAATTACGGATAACTGATAGTACTAATTGGTTCCATAGTCGAGCCATCAGGCAGCTTTTTGCGCTGGAGTGTGTAGTTGAATACCGTAGATTTTGCGTAGTCATTTTTGGATAGTGTGTTTGCAGGCCTCGGGTTTATGCTCCCCTCCGTGTCGGAAGCGTGACTTCTTCTGTCCCATCGCAGAAACTCCTGTGCTTGCTGGGGGTTGGTGAAAATGTGGTGTTTGCCTTGCACTGTGATGCGTAGTTTAGCTGGATATAGCATGGAATAAGGGATATTTGCTTGCTGCAGTTTCCGCTTCAAGGGGAGGAATTTCCATCGCGCCTCCTGCACCGTCATTGTAAAATCAGGGTAGAAGGTTATTTTGTTTCCCTCATATGTGAGTCCTCCACATACTCTGGCCAGCTGTAACACTGTGTCCCAATCTCTGTAATTTAGCAGCTGAGCTATTATGGGCCGGGGGAGGGGGTTGCCCCAGGCGGGGGTCTTGGTGCCAAGGACCTGTGCGCTCTTTCCACAACCAGTTGTTGAATAGCGCTGAGACGTCAAAGAGTGTTGTCAGCATGGTCTCTACGTAATCTTCCATCCGCCCCACAGCTGCAGAGTCAGGAAGTCCCAGGATATGGAGGTTGTTCCTCCCTGATCCCAAATCCATGCCCTAAAGTCTGGGCCAAATCCCATTTTACGGAGATTTGCCATCAGATAGGGCCATTCAAGGGAGTCTCATGCATTTTCAGCGTCAAGAGACATTAGTACCCCTGGCTCCCACAGGTCCCTCAGCAGCACCACGACACCTTGTAGGTGGAAGAGATGGTGACCCATGGATCTGCTGCATAAACCCTGACTGGTCAGCATGGATCAGCTCATATAGGCCATTGGGCAAAACTTTGGCTAATATTTTCTTCTTGTAATTAAGCTGGGATATTGGCCTACTGCAAGAACAGGAATCTGGGGGTCTGCTCTGCTTATGGAGAAGTGCTATATTGGCAGTTCTCAGGTCTCAGGCAACATACGTGTAAGTGGATTGCAAAGCCGTTGCGTCGGGTATTTCAACAATTCTGTGGGGAGACCATGAGAACCTGACGTCTTGCTGCTATGCATTTGCCTGATGTCCTCCATTATTTCCCCTACCTCTAACTTCCTGTCCATGTTCATGGCGTCATCCTGGGGTAACCTTGGTGTGGGAATATCTCTAACAAATGTATCCAATTCCTTCCTGGGACAGACTAATTTAGACCTGTAAAGCTGCTCAAGATACGTTGTGAAGCTCTGCGCTGTTTCTATGGCTGTATTCACATGGGCATTTTTCAGGATTCACAAAAATCCCAAGATGTATGACCTATGCACGAAACCCTATGAAATCCCTAAATTTCCAAATATATATACCTCTTCCCTACAACCTTACGTACACAGAATGTCTGCAGGGGGAAGCTCTAAGAGTGTTCTAAGAATCAAATCACTTCACCCACTCTCAGGAAAAAATAGGGGTGGTTTGGTTGCTCCCAGCCTAAATGCATACTTACTCCTAAAGTTTTTGCAAATACATTTAAATATGCATATAAATGCACTGGCAATGTTTGCATCTACTTACCTCATGAGACTTTCCTGTCTCTATTCGTTATGCTCATTTTTCAGATTGCGCATTTTGAACCAGCACCACGACCCCTCTTCCCATGAGGCACGCGATTTTGCGTCATAGAGTAAGCACCCTGTTTTCCTCCCGTCTTGATTCTAGGTATCGTGGATGTAATGCTCGTTTTAACTAGCATGATTGCTACTTTGAGTACGCCCTCACCTATGCATTGAGAGCGCAGACACCCACTTCTAAAAAATGAATGAAAGTGGCATTGTAATATATTTTCACGGTTTCAATTGATATTCGCGTGTGCTCAGAAATGCGTTTGCATTTCACAGCAAGTACTGCCAGCCAGAGTGTGTAATTACCCACCGGACTGAATGTCATAATTGGGCAGTAATTTGTTTCTTTATTTTCATCACTTGAGCGAAATGTGCACATTGATGTATACTGCCTCTTACTTTAGGAGGCAGATGCCATGTAATGTGTGTTTTCCACGCCCTTTAGTAACACATATTTGGGATATTTAGGAGCACTTAATTTTTGTATTTTGTTTGTTTGTGATTGCATATTTGTCTTTTCAGATTTTTTCCTTTCAACTATTCGGATGAAAGGTCTCCTAACTGTGAGTACAGTGTTAGGTAACAGTGGTCAAGGGCAGGGTACACCTTAGCGTGTGTATACCACCCGGGTCACGTACTCTTGGTCCTGGCGAAAACCCAGTATTATCGATTATAGGTTGAAACATGTAGACCGTTTTACGCACTTTTTGCACATTTTTACTTAAAGATACCAGTTGGTCAATTTAACCAAAAGGGTGTCTTGTTACTAATTTTTAATATTGCCCAGTTGCTCCATAATTAAATTAAATTTTTGAGTTATATCTGGCCAATTTTTAAATCACTTTTTCCACTCACCTACACAAAAAACAACCTGCTCCACTGTAATCAGGTGTTGAAGCACACCCGGATGGCATTCGGCCATTCGGGTGGGACCCCGATGATGAAGCATGTCACCAACTAGGTTGGTGAGTGAGGGGTCTTCATTAAGAAAGGACATTTCCTTTCTTGTGCCCCTTTTCCTAATACTTTGGAGTCATTGACTTGTCTCCTGGTTGTACTCCTCCTATTGTTTGTTTACTAATGTTTGTTAATGCCCACTAGATTTAAATGTGCATGTATATTCAATGGAGATGTTTATCAATCCCCTCAAGATTCTGATTTTGTGAGCATTCCCAAATTTCCCAACGGTCGCCTCCTACTTCTGTGAGCAGAATCCCCATTTCCCCATGTTTCTTATACATAGGACAGAAGAAAAGCAATAATCTTAGGGCCAGATTATCATTCTTTCACGCAGCGCAACACAGCAAGCCCCCTTGCTGCGCTGCGTGACAGGGACAGGGCAGGAATGCACCGTATTTACCATAATAGAGCACATCCCTGTCCTTTCCTAGCGCTGGCGCACTTTTGCCTGCCTAGAACCAATGCAGGCACCCTTGCACCATAGTGCAACGGTGCATGCATTGTAGGCAGGATTGATTTTGTGCAGGAAGGCACACCTTCCTGCCCAAAAACAATACTATGAGGCATTTTCCTCTTTCTATGTGTGCTGCAAAATGCAGCACGCATAGAAAGTGGAAAAAATGAGGAGAAATAAAGATATTTCTCCTTCTTACACCTTACCTGGGGAGGTGGAGCATTTTGATGCATTCCCAGTTCTACCACTAATGGTAAAACTGGGAATGTGCCTAAATCCCTTGGTGGATGCGTGGGAATACCCACGCTCCCACGCATCCACCCATGGAACACCTCCCTGCCACAAAGTAACGCAAGGCAGTGATTTGCAATGCCTTGCGTTACTTTAGATTTATAAAGCCATGCAGGGCAACGCAAGGTGACCTTGCGTGACTTGATAAATCTCACTTAGGTTTTGCGTTGCCCTCGCAAAGGCGGTGCAAAACCTTGATAATTCTGGCCCTTAGTGTATTTTCCAATAAAGCAAGTGGAACTTACAATAGCAATTTGTTCTGAGTCCTAGGAATTCAAAATGTAAATTATTTTTTTTCTGGCATTTTTAGATCTGAAACCTTTTGATTTCACTAAAATAATATGAATAATATACTTTCTTAAGGTGCTTTCAACCAGCCCTCTCCATCCATTGGTTTGTTATAATACAATTCACATTATTCTTCCGCCCACTACATCATACTTCATGGTTCAAAGAGTCAACCCATTTCACTCTGAGTGAAAAAGATTGTGCCCTTTTACAAGGAGTTCATTCATCCACAATGTGGTTCCCTTCTGTGGTATGTTACCTTTAACACACAGCCTTTTCCACGTAGAGCCTTAACCAAGCACACTTTACCATGCGGCCATTTAGGTACTTTACAGTACGGGTCTTTACCATGCAGGTAAGTTTCTTTTTTTACTGACATACTTGCTTAATACACTGGCGGCTCTGATGCCATGTAGTTATCGTTAAGTCAGACTTTTCATAGGAAAGGCATTTTTTGTTTTCTAAATAACTTTGGCCCCGTTTGACGACGCTGCATGAAACTTTCCAAAAACAAAGTTCATCCACGCTGGCTGCTTCCTGGAACGTGTCTTGTTGATCCGTTGAGTGGGGGCCAAGAAAAATGAGTTTCCCATAAGTTTGATTTCTCATTTTAATTCCCATAGGAAAGTTTTCTCTCTGATACAGCAAAAATAGATGAACGGAATGACACCAAATCTGGTATAATGTTAGAACTTTACTCAGAAAGAGTGCTTTTTGTGATTTGGTGTATAACCTTCCAGCTGTTTTTGAGATGTTAGCATTTAACGAGAGCTTTGGTTTGGATATGAAGGAGTTAACCCTCAGAAAAAGTTAGAGGTATCTAGACTGTTGGCACCATGGTACTCCTGCAGTACCATACTGTAGTACTCCCATGGTACCAAATCTAAAAAATTGCTCAAACCTGATTAGTCGAGGGAGTTTTTTTTCCCATCAGCCAATTCGGTACTGCGGTGCCGAGTGGGAACCGCAGGAGCAGAGCTTTGCGCAGTAGAGGCTGGGTGCCCTCCGGCAGGTTGGGTGCCCAGCATGGTAAAAGGCCAAGCGCTGCAGCCAACCCCCACTGTGCAATTTGGTGAAGCGATCTAAACCTGGTGATCTACTGACCAGAGCTGATGACTATCTGTGCGAAGATAAAAAATCATAGCAGGTTAGAGTTTGTAACCAACTCATGAATATTGATGAGGGAGATAGAATTGCATGTCACTACAATCCATTATTTTGTGACCCAATCAACTAGTATATAGACCAGTTCACAAAATATTATTGGATTTGTAAAATGTTGGTGCCTGTAATGCAACACCCCTTTTTGCACATCTAACACCATTTCTGGATGCAGGTCAATAGTAACATACTTTAAAAGTTACGCACAGACATGAGAAGCAGCACAATATTAAACCAATAAAGCTGGTTCCAAAAGGAACCCTTTTTTGGACTTTTTTTTATGATTTTTAATTTTTTGTAACTTTTCTTTTTGGGGGATTAAACTAAAAAACACTGAAAAACAAGGTATCCGAACATAGGAAGAATTTTTTTTAAAACAATCTCTTTTTGCAAGTGGCTTGATGAGCTACCAGCTGATTCTTCCGAGTAGTGGCATCTGCTCGCTGACAGATATGACTTTCCTGCAGTCCAGACATAAGATTCCAGTTCTGGAAAGGCACAGATTACATTCCTGCTGTTGGGTTATAAGGGCATCTGGGAGAAGTGTATCTCCAGGAGCCGCCATGTTATGGAGGGCAGTGCCAGATGTAGACTTCCCGTGCTCCTTGTTATACTCTTGCTTAGTCATACTGTATTCTATGAAGGAATGTGGAACACAGTCTGTTCATGTGTTCCAGGTTCCAGCTGGGGTGGTAGCTTTCTAAGGAGGTCAGTTGGAGATTGGCTGGCGGGGGACAGCTACGCTCATGTTCTAGGAGAAGATTCTAATAAACTAGATCGATTACTTACCCTGAAGTCTTGACAACTCTGTTTCCCGCTACAAGAATTTGGTGACGAGTTGGCCAGCTGTTTCCTGCAACGAGGTAGCTGCAGGCCCTGCGTGTGCCGGCGTGCAGAACGGTACTAACGCTGCCAGCGCGGCTGTGTGGAACCCTGGCCGAACGTTGTTGAGCATCACCCTCATATCGGTACTGTTTTGGACATTTGTGAAGAAATGTGCAATCATTTTTAATCAGCTCGTGAGCGGTGAAGGTGAGCTCCTCCCCCCTTCTCCTTCTTGTAGAGTTGAACTGGTGGGGATGCCGTGTGTTGAGATGCTTATGCATCCCCGAAATATGGAGAAGTACTATATCCCCATTCCTCGGCTGAACTCTTTGTCATATGATTTGCATATGACTTTCTTGGCAGAGACCTTTTTATCGCCAGGTGGAATTTTGGAGAATTTCCAAGCTATATAGTTGGGAAAGCCTCTGCTTTCCTCCCCCACTTTTTTAAGGTCTTGGGGTTCAGGGTCGTCCCCGGATGCCATTCTCCCATTAACTTTTTATCTAACCCCCCCAAAAAAGAAGAAAATCCAAAATAAATTAAGGACAGATTGCACAAGGTGTGAATCAAGTTATATCCAAATCCCTAATAGTAGGAAAAGGAGCTGAACCACTTCAATTTGCATGATACACTCACACAAACCAATCAGATGTGGTTTTACTGGGAGTCAGGGATACCGCAGTACCATTCTGAGGTACAGCAACACCTAAAATTGAAGACATTTTAATAAAAACTAAACAATCTCTTAGTTATTTGTGCTTGTCAGGAAAGTCCTAGGCTCAAACTTGAAAAAATGATCCCTTCATAGCACATTTAACTTTTTTTTTAACTTCTGCATCCTGCAGCACTTTTTTAATACAGCGGAACCCGTTACAGGAGGTTAAGGCCTCGCAAGAGTCATGCTGGACTCTATCATTGTGTCTATTGATGCCTCAGGAGTATCCGTTTACCAATAGGACATCAAAAAATGAAAGCAGCTGTCTGATTGGCTGCTTAGGGTACACTACTCAAAAAATAAGCCTACATGCTTCAGAAATAAGCAGAAACCAATTTCCGGGACACCATTAACACATTGCTGTTTAACAGAGGGACTTTGATATCCAGAGAATCCTAGCCAATCACTGCCTCCGAAAAAACTCTAGAGCATCAGCCACCTATCACATCGTCCACTGACCCTCCCAGAGGTGGAATATCACAGGATGACGAATTAATAAAGCTGCCATCAGCATCTGCAGCAGCTAAAATGTGCAGATGGGTAAAAACAAAATAATACCGAAAAAGTTACATGCAACTTATACAATCATGGGCTACATAGGAGCCAACCAGAGCAGTAGTCTATGGATTCAAGGGCACCTCAACCATATAGCTCCAGCAGGGGTGGAAAAAGGACATGGGATAGTAGAAGGAGTTGAAACTGTACCACCTAAAGTACAGCAGCAAGAACTGGTGGAAAATTACAAATATATGCAGTATTTTGGAACATATTGCAAAAAGTGTATGAAAGTTGCGACTTCAAGAGATACTAATAAAAAAGTTATTGCCAAAGCATTGCAGAACTACTTGAAAGAGCAATACAAAGGTGCATGCAAAGCATAAAAAAATACAAAAAAATAAACAAGAAGAATAATATATTTTTTAAAGTTCACCATTATTAAAAAGAACAAAATGCAACAAAAACGTTTCAAACCAAAAAATGTTAAAAAAACAAAATATTTTAAAACATTTATAAAAAACACAAAAAACTAAATTGGCCAGAGTAAACACCCTCCGTCCAATCTCCACAGCACACATCTAGATGCTGTGTGCGAAATGGGTAAGGTTGGATACTTTAAGAGTGTTGTGCCCAACTGCCTCTGCACATTGCCATGTGCAGTTGGGTTGCCCAATCCGGTAAATTTAGAATGTGATTTAAAAAAAAAAATCACTGAAAAAACAAAAGTTAAAGTGACGTTATAGGTAAGTATGGTAATAAGATCTAAATTCATGTTAAAAAAACAGAAATTTGCTGAAAACTCAAAGGCTAAAATAAAGTTTTAGTTAGGTAATGGAATATAACAAGATTTAATGTTTAAAAACTGAAAAGTGACTGAAATTTGCCAGTTATAGTTCAGTCAACTAACTATAATTTGCTACCCTCTCACGCAGTGCTTATGACCTCACATATTACATCACTCATGACGTTTTTTCCCATCTCCGCGGTCGAAGCCGCTTACATGAAAATAAATCGATGGCCAGTCCACCAAGCAATGACAGCACTCTTGACCTGTTGGAACTATTTTATTATCTAAAGGCAAACTACCAAAGCGGGTGCTTGTCTTTCGAAAAATACAAATAATCAATAAATCTACATACTGGTAGTTTTCATCCAGTATTTTTCTTGTCCGGTACCATAATTGTGTAGATGAAAGACCTAGACATACAAAAAGCCAGTAGCAATGGCATTAACCACGCTTTGTAGGGAAGCCACTCTGACGCCATTTCCACCGCGGCTACACCAGGCAGCGGTTTTCGAATGGCAAATGCAGCAGCAACTCAGTCATTGGCGAAACCACCATCCTGTGCAGAAGGGGCAGTAACACATTTTCAGAGTCTGTCCTTTTACTGTCCACCTTTAAATGAGGTGTTAGTGTAATCACTGGGCATCAAGCAAATTACTGATCTAAGAGTTGCAAAAGCAGCCAGTAGAACCCTCTACTCTTCTACATTTTCTCTAACACCAACACCAGACACCACCAGCCCAATGCTTCAGATTGCTGCTGAACTATGTAACGGGACCGCTGGTGACACTGAAGACATCAATGCTTCAACCCACCTCTTAACAAACATGTCAAACCCCAGAGTCTTAAGGTTGGGTCAGAAAACTCCCTACACATATCATCACAGAAACTTTAATTCCGGGTCTGCAGCAGAAATGCTACAATAGCATGGCGGCCAAGACAACAAACACTGCTGCAAGGTCATTCTCAAGGACGGCTGTGCTCTGTTCAAATGCGTTTAACATCACATACCATACCAATACTGCCTTGAGTCAATAACACCTCACTAGAAATCCTAATCAGTGTCAAGGATACTGGCAACTGTTGGCCCATATAACTTATCCTTAAGACAGCAACAAATGAAAGTTGTCACCCAACAATTGAAACTGCACCTAAAAAAGACTTCATATTTTTGTTTGTTTGTTTACACAATTGTGGTATTTTGGTGCTAGGCGGTACTAAACCAAAGGCAAGTTCAATGTAAGTTAAAGGTTCACAGATGAGTATATCAGCTGCTCTATCTTTTTGTTTATGGTGCCCGCTTAGACTTCTGCTTAAAGCAAGTCCAGGTGGCTCCAAATCTAAGGCACTACCTATACATCAACTTCAGTGCTCCTCTGCAGAGCCATTGTTCTCCTGCGGGGAACATCTGTACCCTCTTCTTGAAGGGTGATGGCTGGCAGCAGTGATTCTGTGTTTTGGGAGAACAGCACAGCTGTAGTCCAGGCATGAGTCGTACAGGCTCACTGTTTGAAGTCTTCCAATACCAGTTATAGCAACTCTTTCCCCACTCATCCCAAGTACGTAAGAACGTAAGAACGGGGACTGCATGTTTGAATGTCACCTATTGTCAGGCCTTTGCTTTGACCAGGCCAGACTACCAATTATCCTGACAGATCAGGATGCTGTGTACTTGGTCTGCAACAAAAATGATGCGCCTCCAAAGCATCCTCGACTCTTGATGGTAGGATTGTTGACCAGTCAAGGTCAAGTTCACTGGAGTTGTTGGGAAGCATGAGTTAGATACAGTAAAAAAACACATTTTACAATCAGGAATATTAGTTAAAAGGGAAAAACTCTTTAATAGCCACCTTGCAATAGTGGGATAGAACGTCACGCAGTGGTTAATTTGTAAAAAAAATAAGTGCTGGGGCTCTTGTCAGGAGGCAGCTTGCACCAACCCATTTCGCCTGTAACACTGCTTAAAACAGAGCCCACTATTAACCAAGAAGTAGGGACAGGACCTGGCTTAATGGCTTAGAGCTGCTGAGCTCGGAGCTGGGGTACCAGATTCGAGTCTCGGCATCGGCTCAATTCAGGGCAAATCACATAATCTCCCCGTGCCTACCAAAAATTAGTGTGTCCTTCACTGGTTCAATAAACTATAGCGCCGGTGCTGAGCACTGGAAACCACCAGCTCAAATTACGCACTAGAAAGGGAACAGAGCGCCTCCAAACTTGGAGATGTAGGGGAAGAAGTTTCTATGAGGAATTTTTTTTCTCCTCGTTTAGAAAAAATATATAAAAATGTGCATTTGGCCAAAGGGCTCAATTTCCACAGTGCTTACATCTCTCCTATGTAGGTTTGTACTTTGGGGAAATAGGAGGCCAGGGACTAAGTGGCGTGGAAATATCAGAAGTCAGCTGGGAACCTGTGCCTGGCACACCACTGGGAATATTTTTGAATTCCAAAAAAGATTTGTAGGTGTACTTTTACAGGTGCAGTCTTTCGTTCTGAAGTTACCTCAAATTATTTTAATCTTAATTTTAATGTATTGAAAGTGTATAAAAGTCCACCGATCTGGATTTCTACCACTGAAGGTTACATTTTTATGGTACCACTGGAGTACGAAGACAGGCACGGATGTCTCAAAATCTAACAGTAAGGGAGAATCATTTCAAGTCCAAAGCTGGGCAGCTGAACAGCTAAAGTCAGGCAAAAAGCATAAAAGACTCTCAGAAAGAGCTATTTGCAGTCACAAAATTCAGAGAACCTGAACTGTGTGTCAGTTAGGGCTGAAGAGTCCCAGGGACTTAGGCAGTCTCTGTGTTAGGCCCCAGACACAACAGCAACGCACTGGCCAAGCCTTTACATCTCAAGGGAGCATTGGAGGGGAGTCTGGTAGGGACCTTAATGTTATAATCAGTGCCCGCGTGGACAAAGTCGCACAGTGGGATCTCGTGTTCTACAACCTAAGGCCTTGATCCAGTGGAGATAGGGTATGGCAGGATGCTGAATCAAAGCACGGCATTTCAGAGAGCATCCATGTGTGGTTGGGGAATGCCTACTGTAGCATGTCGGCAAGAGGCAGGTATCCGGCCCTTGACAAAGCCATGCCAAAGAGAGGTCAGGGGATACCAAAGCTTCTGAGGGGTTTTCCACCGACCTTAACATAGAAAATGGTGGTGATGGGTACTGTACTCGCCAGTCCTGTTCGCCGCTCCTGGAAAAATGTATTAGCTACTGCCATAAAAAGAATGAGTTACAGAAAAATAAGAGAAGCATGGCTTCACTGGTTCTCAACTGAAATCAATGTGGTCTTTGCTTCTCTGTAGGTAGGCCACTGATGCTCGCCCACCTATAGTGACGTGTATGTTTCAGTTCCTCCAGTCTCCTTTGGCTGCTGGGGAGGGACTCCACACAGACTGGGCTTCCAGCAGGAAGGGCACTGTGACTGGAGCTCCAGCAAACCATAGAACACAGTCCAAGCTTGAGGGAATGGGCAGAGTGCAGCTCAGTCCAAGCTTGAGGGAAAGCCATGCATGTCTTGTCAGTGTGAGGTTGTTCACTTTGTTAGCGTGAAATAGCAGGTGTTATGCTGAGTCCATTGCAGTGATGCAGCAATCCACTGCGAACTGAATCCAATGCCGCTGTGGTTCCACTCTGCCAAACTCTAAGTGACCCAAGTCTTTAGTGAAGCCCGCGATAACTAGAGTGTATGTCTGTAGCAGTGGCAGCTGGCATGTACGGTGGGTGGTGGGGCAGGGGAGCACAAAAAAAATAAAAGAAATAAAGAAAAATAGACTTACCTTCCACGTGCAGCGCAACGTCCTCCTCTCTCGGGTGTCTACTGGACGCCGGATGCAGGAAGCTGCACTACCCAACTCTTGCGTGCCTCTCACAGCATGAGAGCTGCGCCAGGATTGGATAGAGCAGGCTCTCTCAGCACTCCTAAGAGCACTTAAGGCCTGCACTTTCTCTGACCCAGCTGTCTAAAACAGCTAGGTTAGAGAACTTTAAACTGTGCACGTCTGGCTAGCCATCGCAAGATGGCTGGCCAAAGGGACATGCACATTTTAAAGCGCACTGCCCAGCTCCCTGCTGCTGCCACTCACTAGCACTGGCCCAGCCCCATCCAGACACTAAGGGGCAGATTTACGTTAAACTAACGCAGCACGGTGCAGCAAGTCATTTTGCTGCGCCGTGCTGCGTTAGTCTGGAAAGCACAGGGATGTGACATATTTACAAGAATATGTTGCATCTCTGTGCTTCCCCCTGCGCTGGCGCACAAACTGCAGCCATGCGCTGGCGCAGGCACCCTTGCACCATGGTGCAAGGATGCCTGCGTCGTGGGGAGATTGTTTTTGTGCACCTTCCTGCACAAAAACAATCACTACAGGCATTTTCCTCTTCCAATGCGTACTGTAGAATGCAGCACGCATTGAAAGAGGAAAAAACGAGGAGAAATGAAAACATTTCTCCTCGTTGCGCCTCGCTACGCCACCTCTAGGGTGGCGTAGCATACTGACGCACCTCCAGAGTTACAATTTCACGTAATTCTGGAGTTGAGTCCTGTTCCATGAGTGTTGCGTGGGAACACCCACTGCAACACCCATGGAACGCCCCTTCACCGCAAAGTGCTGCGTGTGAAGGGACCATAGTTACAAGGAGAGGAAAAGTCATGCAGGGTGGCTTTTCCTCTCCTTGTAAATATAGAGGAGCCCCCTGCGCCACCAGTACGTCACGAAAAGTGACGTACTGGTGGCGCCGGGGGCTTGTAAATCTGCCCCTTAGTTCAGGATGGGTTTCTGAAAAATAAAATGGTAATAAATAACCTTTATTTTCATTTTATTTTTCTGCTCTGGGGCTTGTGGGGCGATGCTCCTCCACTCAAATGGAGGAGCCGCCCCTGGTCTGTAGTCTCTTAGTGGCTAGGGTTCAGCTTGTGTTTAGTTTTCAGGCCTTTTTCCAGATTGGTGCAGTTGCAGGAGCCACCTAGCAGTATCGAATATAAGTCTACAGGCTTTCCCTAGTGACCAGTTTACTGTGGCTCAGACAGCTGGAAAGCTAGAGTTACCGACAGGACCCAGTGGACCTGGACATGCATGATTATTCTATGGCTTTTGGGGTAGAATCAAAACTGCTTGACACCCATTGCAGAAAAATGATTTCAATTTTTGAAGTATGAATGTCACTTATGTTTCTTTTATCTGGGTTCCGCCCAGGCCGGTCCACGGTGGCCCAGTGCCTTAACCTAACTATGATGATTAATAAATATTCAGTTGCTCGTCCTGGTACCATTCACCTGGCATTCATGGACTTGTCTTCCGCGTTCGATCGCGTGAACAGGACCAAACTCTGGCAGTCCATGATTGATATTGGGGTAGATAGAAACATCATCCATTTTTTAGAAGATCTTCATCGCGCAACCAAGGCTCACGTTAGATTTTCGCAGGATTTGAGAGTCTCACGCAACTTTGACATAAGGAGGGGTGTCCGCCAAGGGTGCATCTTAGCACCCTTTTTGTTTAATCTATACATTAATGATTTAGATAAAGTTCTATTGTCAACAGGAGTAGATTATCCATATGTCGGTCATCGTGGCCTCCCAGTCCTTTTATACGCAGATGATGCGGTCCTCATCTCTAGGACCGCCAGGGGGCTACAAACCCTCCTTGATTCATTCTCTGCTTTTATGTCAGAGCGGTATCTTTCTATAAATGACTCTAAATCTTATGTTATGCAGGGAGGCGTCCGCCCAAAAAAATCCCCTCAATTTTGGGTTGGATCAGCTAAAGTACCTCGCACAGATGTTTTCTCGTATCTGGGGGTAGTAATGGATGAGCACATGAAATGGGGCTCTTTAAAACAAAGAAAGAAGGGAGACTTGGTACGGGTGAATGCAGCTATTTTTAATTTTGCTTCAAAACTTGGAAAGAGACCCACTGCAGCTCTTCTTAAGATTTACCAGGCAAAGAGTGTTTCGACAGCTTCCTATGGTAGTGAAATATGGGGGCACATTACCACTGATGACTTGCAAGTGGCCGAGAACGCATTTCTGAAACGCTTATTGGGCGTTCCGCGCGGCACCTCCAATTTAGTGGTACATGAGGAACTGCGGGTGCCTTATCTAAGTGACACACTGTCCCTTCGCCCCATAACCTTCTATTTGAAAATATGGCTGAGTGAGGAACCATCATTAAGCCAACAGATCCTAAAAGATTGTATGACCCTTGACCATGCTCTTCGCATACCCTGGCTTAGATACATTAAGAACAGTCTTGTAAGGCTAGGAAGACTCGATCTGTATACTAGCCCTGAACTGGTAATCAAGAAGGATGTGGGGTTAATAAGGGAGTCTTTTAGCAGTATAAGGAAAATGGAGAGGGAAGAACTAGAGCTGAAGAAACCCAGTGTTCGTAAATTCATCATGCTGAAAACAACACCGTTGGCTGAGCCGTATCTTTTGGGGGTTTTAAGTACATATGAACGGTTCTTATTAACTAGGTTTCGATTGGATCTCTTTCATTTTCTGTTGGCTTTCCCGAGGGGAAGCAGCAGAGGGCAAGTGTTAACACCCTTTGGCTGCGACGATGAGTCTCCACAGGATCTGCTTCACTTTATATTATTCTGTAAACTCTATGAAGTTCCTCTGAAATCTTTTATTACCCCGATTTTAAAGAAGATGAATTTTATACAGGCTCGCCCTGCCCTGCCCTTATTTATTTACAGTTGTTGCATGATGAATGTATTTTCTCTGTCCTCAGCTTCCTGAAATCTGCTGTGAGGGCTAGGTCCTGCCTTGACTAAATGTGTGCATTGGCAAAGGGTTTATGTCACTTCAACGATGGATATACCTAAGAAAGAGGCCTGGGAACCTTCTTTTTTAACTGCTTAAAATTTTAATTGTGGGTCAATGGTCCGTGTTTTAAATCAGCCCCCTAAGCTCTGAATTAACTAAGACTCTCGGGAATTGTGCCTTAACTGTGATGAATTGTGTTGTTTTTTATGATATTTTATGTACTGATGATTTTTAATAGTAATCATTTGGGTTATCTTTTTATGCTATTTTATGTATTGAGAACTTTTATGGCTTTATATGATGAAACCGAATAAAGTTGTTTGACTGACACTTAGTTCAGGATGGGTTTCTGAAAAATAAAATGGTAATAAATAACCTTTATTTTCATTTTATTTTTCTGCTCTGGGGCTTGTGGGGCGATGCTCCTCCGCTCAAATGGAGGAGCCGCCCCTGGTCTGTAGTCTCTTAGTGGCTAGGGTTCAGCTTGTGTTTAGTTTTCAGGCCTGTTTCCAGATTGGTGCAGTTGCAGGAGCCACCTAGCAGTATCGAATGTGAGTCTACACGCTTTCCCTAGTGACCAGTTTACTGTGGCTCAGACAGCTGGAAAGCTAGAGTTACCGACAGGACCCAATGGACCTGGACATGCATGATTATTCTATGGCTTTTGGGGTAGAATCAAAACTGCTTGACACCCATTGCAGAAAAATGATTTCAATTTTTGAAGTATGAATGTCACTTATGTTTCTTTTATCTGGGTTCCGCCAAGGCCGGCACACGGTGGCCCAGTGCCTTAACCTAACTATGATGATTAATAAATATTCAGTTGCTCGTCCTGGTACCATTCACCTGGCATTCATGGACTTGTCTTCCGCGTTCGATCGCGTGAACAGGACCAAACTCTGGCAGTCCATGATTGATATTGGGGTAGATAGAAACATCATCTATTTTTTAGAAGATCTTCATCGCGCAACCAAGGCTCACGTTAGATTTTCGCAGGATTTGAGAGTCTCACGCAACTTTGACATAAGGAGGGGTGTCCGCCAAGGGTGCATCTTAGCACCCTTTTTGTTTAATCTATACATTAATTATTTAGATAAAGTTCTATTGTCAACAGGAGTAGATTATCCATATGTCGGTCATCGTGGCCTCCCAGTCCTTTTATACGCAGATGATGCGGTCCTCATCTCTAGGACAGCCAGGGGGCTACAAACCCTCCTTGATTCATTCTCTGCTTTTATGTCAGAGCGGGATCTTTCTATAAATGACTCTAAATCTTATGTTATGCAGGTAGGCGTCCGCCCAAAAAAATCCCCTCAATTTTGGGTTGGATCAGCTAAAGTACCTCGCACAGATGTTTTCTCGTATCTGGGGGTAGTAATGGATGAGCATATGAAATGGGGCCCTTTAAAACAAAGAAAGAGGGGAGACTTGGGGGCATATTCACAAGGACCTACCGCCCATTTATCTCCACCTTAACGCATCAAAAGTGGAGATAGATTTAACACCCCATTCACAAGCGAGTGCAAACTGCAGACATCGCCAGTATTCCCGCGATAACTGCCCCAAAACTTATCCCCAGGGAGGACACCACCAACTAACCCGAATGAGATGCAGAGTTGGCGTTCCCGTGCAAAAACACACGAAAACACCACAACACCACTTTCACAACGAACTGCCAGATCTGCGATGCGAGTCAAAACCACGCGATAAGCCGCGGTAGCAGCAGGTATTTAACACCTGCCTCCTGCTGGTGTAAAGCCGGACGACTACCAGCAGTAGGCAACGGAGCCCCCGCACACAGCCACACCCGAAGAACAACCAACGCCATGGAGCTACTCATCATGCAGCTCGGAGCCCCAACAGGGCCACAACACCCACCGCGACCACCCCCAGGACCGCCAACCCCCGGACCACCACAGAGGCAGCGCAGAGTAAGACAGCGGACCTACCGAAACGCGCCAGTCTCACAGACTTAACACCAGAGGAAGTCATCGCCCACTACAGGCTCAAAGGACAACCATCATCCGCATCATGACCCACATCGCCCACAGGTTGACGGTCCCAACCCAGCGGAGAACCAACATCCCTCTGCAGACAAAGCTGCTGGCTGTGCTGCATCTGTTGGCCTCTGGTACCTTCCAACCAACAACTGCCAGAGTCGGAGGAGTCTCACAGCCAGCCCTATCAAAGTTCATCACACCTGTCCTGGATGCCATCATCAGCTTCATACCCCAGTACCTTCACTTCCCCCACACTGCGCAGGAACAGCTGGAGACAAAGCAAGGCTTCTACGCCTTTGCTAGCTTCCCACACGTGTTGGGGGCCATTGACTGCACACATGTCCCACTTGTGCCCCCTGCGGATACTGCACACCACTACCGCAACAGAAAGGACATGCATTCCATCAATGTGCAGGCAATAGTGGACCACCGGGGAATGTTCACCAACGTCGTCGCAAACTACCCAGGCAGTGTGCACGATTCCTACATCTTCCGACAGTCCATCATCAACCAGCGCTTCCAGGATGGCATCTTTGGAACTGGACTGCTCGTTGGTAAGTGCCAAATCAACACACCACACACCTCAAAGCCACCATCACACAACGCACAACTGTGGGAATGCACACGTGACCAAACCACATACAACATGTCAATCAACATGCCCACCTACCAGACACGACAACACAACTCCATGGTGATCCTGGGCTTACCCTGCACACAATACAGCTATATCGTGGCACCACAGCCACACAACAGCTGAACGTGTGGAGATGCGGAATGCAGCCATGTGCGAAGGATGCAAGTGACCCGTGAATGGGAATGTACACAACGACAAGTGAGGAGTGGATGTGCTGGACAGACATGGGTATGCAAACCACAGATATGTCCATGCAGACATCAACTGCTGGTGACTGGAGAGTAGTGAACAGTGGACGCAACCATGTCACCCCAGGCCGTGGGTCAGATCGCGGAAATGTCGCTCGCTGCGTCCCCCCCTGTGTGTGTGAGCGTAGTGGGTGGGCCCAGAGTACGCCAGGCCTGCGCAGGGGTGTGGACAAAAACCCTGTGGCGCAGAGCGTGGTTCTCTCCCGGAAAGGCCAACGTCACTGCCAGGGCGGCGCCTCGCAGTCCGCCATGAGGCCTACGCCGTGAGCAGCGGGGCCTGTGCACCTGCTGCACCCCAGGGCGCTGATACCCAGACCAGTCCTCCCCGACCCAGCGCTCCAAGGCCACACTGCTCACCTGCCGACACCGTCGTGTGTCAAAGAGGGCCCACCACGTGCCGGTGCTAGCTCCAAGACCCATGCCCGCGACCTTGGCGGCCTCCTCAGGCCATCGCTGTCCTCCGTGACACAGGCCCCCAGGGGTCCCCATTCGTTGACATACCCCACCGCTGCAGCCGGGCTACACTGCAGTCCAGCATGTCCCACATCGTGAACTGAGTCATCATTAATCAATGGCAGGGTCCATGCCAGTGTACGCAGGGGGAGGACTGAGAGGGAGATGCGTCACAGTCCGGTGGAAACACGGATCACGGTTACGGAGGAGGTCAATCAATCAATCAATCAATCAATCAATCACGGCATTTATAGAGCGCGCTACTCACCCGGGAGGGTCTCAAGGCGCTGGGGGAGGGGGTAAGTTACTGCTCGAACAGCCAGGTCTTGAGCTGCTTCCTGAAGGAGAGATGGTCCTGGGTTCGCCGAAGGTGAGTGGGGAGGGAGTTCCAGGTCTTGGCTGCCAGGTAGGAGAAGGATCTTCCTCCGGCGGTGGCTCTGCGGATGCGTGGTACGGTGGCGAGGGCGTGGCTGGTTGATCGTAGCTGGCGGGTGGGCGTGTAGAAGGTCATGCGGTCGTTGAGGTACTTGGGGCCCAGGTCGTGGAGGGCCTTGTGTGCGTGGGTGAGGAGTCTGAACGTGATTCTCTTGCTGACGGGGAGCCAGTGCAGGTCTTTCAGGTGTCCGGTGATGTGGCTGTGCCGGGGGATGTCCAGGATGAGTCGTGCGGAGGCGTTCTGGATGCGCTGGAGTCTTTTTGAAGTTTGGCTGTGGTTCCGGCGTAGAGGGTGTTCCCATAGTCCAGTCGGCTGGTGACGAGTGCCTGGGTGACGGTCTTCCTGGTTTCAGTGGGGATCCATCTGAAGATATTGCGGAGCATGCGCAGGGTGTTGAAGCACGAAGATGAGACGGCGTTGACTTGTCTGGTCATCGACAGGGAGGAGTCCAGGATGAAGCCCAGGTTGCGTGCGTGGTCCGTTGGCTTGGGCGCGGTGCCCAGGGCCGGGGGCCACCAAGAGTCGTCCCAGGCGGAGGGTGATGAGCCCAGGATGAGGACTTCCGTCTTGTCTGAGTTCAGTTTAAGGCGGCTGTTCCTCATCCAGTCGGCGACGTCTCTCATCCCGTCGTGTAGGTTGGCTCTGGCGGTGGTGGGGTCGTTGGTGAGGGAGAGGATCAGCTGGGTGTCGTCGGCGTAGGAGATGATGTTGAGGTTGTGTTGGCGTGCGATGGCTGCGAGGGGGCTCATGTAGACGTTGAAGAGGGTTGGACTGAGTGAAGATCCTTGTGGAACGCCGCAGATGACTTCGGTGGCCTCGGATCTGAACGGGGGAGGCGGACTCTCTGGGTTCTTCCGGCGAGGAACGAGATGATCCATTCCAGTGCTTTCTCTCGGATTCCGATGTTGCTGAGGCGCTTCACTAGGGTGCGGTGGCAGACGGTGTCGAACGCCGCGGAGAGGTCCAAGAGGATGAGGGCTGCTGTTTCCCCGTTGTCGGTTAGGGTTCTGATGTCGTCGGTGGCTGCGATAAGGGCGGTCTCGGTGCTGTGGTTGGCCCGAAACCCGGACTGCGAGGGGTCGAGGGATCCATTCGTCTCGAGGAAGGCGGCAAGCTGTCTGTTGACGGTCTTCTCGATGACTTTGGCCGGAAACGGAAGGAGCGAGATGGGACGGTAGTTCTTGAGGTCGGTGGGGTCCGCCGTTGGTTTCTTCAGGAGGGCGGTAAGCTCGGCGTGCTTCCAGCTCTCCGGGAAGGTGGCGGTGTGGAAGGAGGAGTTGATGATGTCCCGGAGATGGGGTGCGATGGTGGCGTCGGCTTTGTTGAAGACGTGGTGTGGGCAGGGGTCGGTTGGTGATCCGGAGTGGATGGAGTTCATCGTGCGGGTGGTGTCTTCGGTGCTGATCGGGGTCCAGTTGCAGAGGGTGGTGGTGGCGGGCGTTGGTTCGGCGGTAGGGTGCGTGGTTTGTGCGTCGAAGCTGTTATGTATGTCGGTGATCTTGCGGTGGAAGAACGCGGCGAGTGAGTTGCAGAGGTCTTGCGAGGGGGTGATGTCGTTGTTTCCGGCGCTGGGGTTGGAGAACTCTTTGACGATGCTGAAAAGTTCCTTGCTGTCGTGGGCGTTGTTGTCCAGTCGTTCTTTGAGTGCCGACTTCTTGGTGGCACGGATCATCTGGTGGTGTTTGCGGGTGGCGTGCTTGAGGGCGGTCCTGTTGTCTGTGGTCTGGTCGAGTCGCCAGGCTTTCTCGAGAGTGCGGCAGTTCTTCTTGGATTCCTTGAGTTCGTTGGTGAACCAAGGGGTTTTCTTGCTTCCGGGTCTGCTGGGAGGGTTTTTTAGTGGTGCGAGGTCGTCGGCGCAGGCGGTCAGCCACTTGGCGGGGTTGCTGGCTGCTTCGTTTGGGTCCGTTGTGTTGGTGGGTGTGTTCTGGCTGAGGGAGGCGGTGAGCTGCTCGGCGGTGATCTTGCTCCAGCTCCGGCGGGGAGCCTGTTGCGGGTGGTGGTGGGTCGTAGTCTTTCTGAAGCTGAAGTGGACGCAGCTGTGGTCGGTCCAGTGGAGTCCGGTGGCGTGGCTGAAGGAGATGTGCTTGCTGGAAGAGAAGACGGGGTCAAGCGTGTGGCCGGCGTAGTGGGTGGGCGTGTTCACCAGTTGCTTGAGTCCGAGGTTGGCGAGGTTGTCCAGCAGGGCGGTGGTGTTTCTGTCGTTGTTGTTCTCCAGGTGGAAGTTGAGGTCCCCTAGGAGGATGTAGTCGGCGGAGGGCATGGCGTGCGGGCTGATGAAGTCTGCGATGTCTTCGCTGAATAGTGTGCGTGGTCCCGGGGGTCTGTAGATGAGGGTGCCTCGGAGGGTGGTCTTGGGGTCAGTGTGTATCTGGAAGTGTAGGTGTTCGGCGGCGGTGAAGGTCTCGTCGGAGTTAGTCGAGATGCGGATGGTGTTCTTGTGTACGATGGCGATGCCTCCTCCCGTCTGGTTGACGCGGTCCTTCCGGGTGATCTTGTATCCGTCCGGGATGGCTATGGCGATGTCGGGCGCTGAGGAGGCGTTCATCCAGGTTTCGGTGAGGAAGGCGACGTCCGGTGCTGTTGCGTCGAGCAGGTCCCAGAGTTCCACGGCGTGCCTGTGGACGGAGCGGGTGTTCAACAGGATGCATTTCAGGTGGTTGCTGCTGGTGCTCGACTTGGCGGAGGTGGTGCACGTCCGGGGGCAGGTGAATCGGCAGGCTTGGCAGGTGAAGGGTCCGTGGGTGCGTCTCGGTGAGGCTCGGTAGCAGGCAGGGTTCCGGCCGGCATTGAGTGCGGTGAGGGTGGCGGCGTCGTAGGTCCGTCGAGTAGTGTTGCATCGGTGGGATCCAGGGGTCCTGGCGCTGGGCGCGGGCCAGGCGCGGACGGGCGCAGACGGGCTTACCTTTGGCGCACCTTCGGCGCTCCGTCGGTGCTCCCACTGCGCGCGGCCGCTGCGCGGTCGCTCAGGGGGCGTCATAAGTAAGGAGCCTGGAGGGAGGAGCAGCTGGGTGGCGGGAGCGGGGCGGCGAATGGAATCACGGGGGGGCGGGGCCGCAGGGAGGCAGTGGCGGTAAGTCCCAGGAGCAGCGGGCAGCGGGAAAGTCCCAGGAGCAGCGGGAAAGTCCCAGGAGCAGCGGGCAGCGGGAAAGTCCCAGGAGCAGCGGGAAAGTCCCAGGAGCAGCGGGCAGCGAGTGAAGGAATCTCCAGGCAGGAGGCGGCAAGGCAGGCAGGAGCGGCAGCAGTGAGTGGGGCGACCAAGCCCTGTGGAGGGCTGAGCGGCAACCAGTAGCAAGTAGCAAGGACTGACCTGTGCCACTAACCCTGTGCGCCGTGAGTGACCGTCAGACTGCGGCGGAACATCGTTGGTGTCTGAGCCTGTGGCCTGGGGGTTGTCATCAGCAACGGGCAGGTACGGACTTGGTGTCTGGCATGAGTCTGTGGCATTCATATCCGCCATGTTGCTGGACACAGCTGGCATGTGCCCTCTGCATCATGCCCCAGGGGTACACCTCCCATTCTCCCCCGAGACACTCCGCGGAAGGCACCTCTGAGACATACGAGACCCTGCTCTGCCCTCATGACCCTACCCCAGTCTCCCGCAGGTCAGCATCCCATGGCGGTAGGCCCGTGTCGGCCGCTGTGCATCCGGGGCCACTAACCCTGTGCGACTCAAGTCATGCTCCCTTGTTGTTCTGACATTGCATTTCTGAGTGCCTGATGACTGTTGGAGTTGTTGCCAGCACCAGCTACTCCCTGAGGGCTGGCTTACACTCACCCTACACACAGCCAGCACAGGCGTCACTGGATCAGTGGGCCTGCCATCACATCATGCCAAACCAAGTATTGACTCTTTTCTCTCTGCACTGTCCCAGGTGATCAAGGATATGCACTCTGCCCTTGGATGATGACACCCCTCCGAGACCCGAACACACCCGCCCAGAGGCAGTACAATGCGGCCCACATACGCACCAGGGGCATCGTT
Source organism: Calotriton arnoldi (assembly GCA_963921515.1). Classification (NCBI taxonomy): domain Eukaryota; kingdom Metazoa; phylum Chordata; class Amphibia; order Caudata; family Salamandridae; genus Calotriton; species Calotriton arnoldi. The sequence goes on along the minus strand of CAWUFW010000515.1, from coordinate 3,956,561 downwards.
GAACGCACATTTGGCGTGTTGAAGTCACGTTTCAGGTGCCTGGACGGCACAGGTGGAAAGCTCCTGTACAGCCCGGACATCATGTGCAAGATGATCGTTGCATGTTGAGTGTTGCACAACATCTGTGTATGCACCAATGCCCCATGGTCCCAGTTCCAGAAGTACCAGACGATGATGGGGACGATGGGGCAGGTGGCCCACATCCCACTGCAGCTGCGGCAGGAATGGCCCGTAGGAACACCATCATTAACAATTTCTTCTCATGAGAACGTCACATTGTGGCCGTCCCTGGCAATTATGGGACAGTACAAAATGTCCACAAGCACAGCATGTGTGAATAAAACATATTTGCAGGTTACAAGTTGTACTTGTACATTGTCATGTCACAGTTTCCTGCTGTGCCAGATGTGATTTGCCATGTTGTGCACATTTGCGGCACCAGTTGTGTCCTGTGTTCTGTTGTGGAGGTGTTGCTGTTTGTACCGGGATGTTGTCAATGTCGAGGTGCACTTATACTCATGTGCGTATGCTGCACGGTGGGTGATTCGCTCCTGCGGCTCTGATTTGTCTGCCACTGATCCCTTTCATGCAGTGTGCCTGTCAGTTCTGTGCTTCCACGGTGCTGAGATGTTGCAGACTTGGGTAACTTGTGCTCTTTGTCAAGTTGTGACTCTTGGGCATGGTTTGTCCGCAGATGTGTCGTTGACGTCGGGGGTTGTTTGTGCAGGTAGTTGTGTCCGAGTGTGACCTGCTCCTTTTCGGGTGTTGTCCGCACTCAGCCACCTCAGTGTCGTGCCGTGTACATTGCCATGATGATAGGACTGCAGCCAAGCTACTCGTCATGTGGTGTCTCTTGCATTGTCAGTGTGGCTGACGTATGTGCATGTTCGCATGTTCGCACGTGGGCATGTGTTGGTTGTGTGACTGTTGATGTGTTGGGTGGGTGCCCCTTTGGGCACAGTGTGTTCGTGGGACTACTTGGTGTTTGTGTGTGTGCTGAAGTGTTCCAGTGAGATCAGGGACATGATCCAGAGTCATTGTGGGTGTGCAGTGTGCCCTGCTGGATTGTGCATGTGTGCCATTGTGCCCACCTCCCCCCGTCCCCCCACTCCCAGGTCGCTACGCACTATGTTGATGTAATGTTGGGTCATGTTGGTCAGTGTACATATCACCAACTCATGTCACCGTCTCCCGACTGGTGACTGTGGCCACCATCTTCTCCATGTCATTCAGCTCCTGGTGTTCTGCTGGCCCCCCTCCTCCGGGGTGCGTTGCTGCTTTCGTGTTGGCAGCGAGTTTCTGCTTGGTTTTGCCATTCACATCAGTCCAGCGCCTCTTGTGCTCTTCCATTGTCCTCCTCTGCCATGCGAGGGCATTCACATGGTCCGAGGTGGTGTGCCATCTTTGCCTCTTTGTTGCCAATGACACGTTGGAGGTGACGTACAGTTGGTGGTGGTGTTCTGTCTCATCCGTGGCGATAATCGGGTTTTCCTGTAGACTGTACCCCGTCTTCCTCTTCCTCTTCTCATTGCCCTTCCTCGAGCCCTGTATTCCTGGGTGTTCCTCCGTGGGGATTGTGGGGTTCATGTTGTCCTCTGCAGTCGGTCAGGGTGCATCCGTGGTACTCCGCAGTTGATTTTATTTTTAGTGGCATTTTCCGTATGCTGTTCTTGTGCTTTTTCCCGCATTACGCGTGGGTATTGCTGGCCTCTCGCTGGTTGTCACTATTTTCTTATCGCGTTTGGGCACATCGCGTCCTTTTACGCGTTGGGGTTTGTGTTTTTATTTCCATCACGGTGATTGTATCGCGGACATTGGCCGCTTTTTCGGAGGACTATCGCATGGTACCGCCGTGTTGTGAATTCCACGTTAACACGGGGTTATTTTCCCGCATTAGGCTGAGATGTGTAAAGTTGCGTTAACATTTTTTGGAGATGTTTAGCACACGTTCTTGTGAATGTACCCCTTGGTACGGGTGAATGCAGCTCTTTTTAATTTTGCTTCAAAACTTGGAAAGAGACCCACTGCAGCTCTTCTTAAGATTTACCAGGCAAAGAGTGTTTCGACAGCTTCCTATGGTAGTGAAATATGGGGGCACATTACCACTGATGACTTGCAAGTGGCCGAGAACGCATTTCTGAAACGCTTATTGGGCGTTCCGCGCGGCACCTCCAATTTAGTGGTACATGAGGAACTGGGGGTGCCTTATCTAAGTGACACACTGTCCCTTCGCCCCATAACCTTCTATTTGAAAATATGGCTGAGTGAGGAACCATCATTAAGCCAACAGATCCTAAAAGATTGTATGACCCTTGACCATGCTCTTCGCATACCCTGGCTTAGATACATTAAGACAGTCTTGTAAGGCTAGGAAGACTCGATCTGTATACTAGCCCTGAACTGGTAATCAAGAAGGATGTGGGGTTAATAAGGGAGTCTTTTAGCAGTATAAGGAAAATGGAGAGGGAAGATCTAGAGCTGAAGAAACCCAGTGTTCGTAATTTCATCATGCTGAAAACAACACCGTTCGCTGAGCCGTATCTTTTGGGGGTTTTAAGTACATATGAATGGTTTTTATTAACTAGGTTTCGATTGGATCTCTTTCATTTTCTGTTGGCTTTCCCGAGGGGAAGCAGCAGAGGGCAAGTGTTAACACCCTTTAGCTGCGACGATGAGTCTCCACAGGATCTGCTTCACTTTATATTATTCTGTAAACTCTATGAAGTTCCTCGGAAATCTTTTATTACCCCGATTTTAAAGAAGATGAATTATATACAGGCTCGCCCTGCCCTTATTTATTTACAGTTGTTGCATGATGAATGTATTTTCTCTGTCCTCAGCTTCCTGAAATCTGCTATGAGGGCTAGGTCCTGCCTTGACTAAATGTGTGCACTGGCAAAGGGTTTATGTCACTTCAACGATGGATATACCTAAGAAAGAGGCCTGGGAACCTTCTTTTTTAACTGCTTAAAATTTTAATTGTGGGTCAATGGTCCGTGTTTTAAATCAGCCCCCTAAGCTCTGAATTAACTAAGACTCTCGGGAATTGTGCCTTAACTGTGATGAATTGTGTTGTTTTTTATGATATTTTATGTACTGATGATTTTTAATAGTAATCATTTGGGTTATCTTTTTATGCTATTTTATGTATTGAGAACTTTTATGGTTTTATATGAAGAAACCGAATAAAGTTGTTTGACTGACACTTAGTTCAGGATGGGTTTCTGAAAAATAAAATGGTAATAAATAACCTTTATTTTCATTTTATTTTTCTGCTCTGGGGCTTGTGGGGCGATGCTCCTCCGCTCAAATGGAGGAGCCGCCCCTGGTCTGTAGACTCCTAGTGGCTAGGGTTCAGCTTGTGTTTAGTTGTCAGGCCTTTTTCCAGATTGGTGCAATTGCAGGAGCCACCTAGCAGTATCGAATGTGAGTCTTCTACACGCTTTCCCTAGTGACCAGTTTACTGTGGCTCAGACAGCTGGAAAGCTAGAGTTACCGACAGGACCCAGTGGACCTGGACATGCATGATTATTCTATGGCTTTTGGGGTAGAATCAAAACTGCTTGACACCCATTGCAGAAAAATGATTTCAATTTTTGAAGTATGAATGTCACTTATGTTTCTTTTATCTGGGTTCCGCCCAGGCCGGTCCACGGTGGCCCAGTGCCTTAACCTAAATATGATGATTAATAAATATTCAGTTGCTCGTCCTGGTACCATTCACCTGGCATTCATGGACTTGTCTTCCGCGTTCGATCGCGTGAACAGGACCAAACTCTGGCAATCCATGATTGATATTGGGATAGATAGAAACATCATCTATTTTTTAGAAGATCTTCATCGCCCAACCAAGGCTCACGTTAGATTTTCGCAGGATTTGAGAGTCTCACACAACTTTGACTTAAGGAGGGGTGTCCGCCAAGGGTGCATCTTAGCACCCTTTTTGTTTAATCTATACATTAATTATTTAGATAAAGTTCTATTGTCAACAGGAGTAGATTATCCATATGTCGGTCATCGTGGCCTCCCAGTCCTTTTATACGCAGATGATGCGGTCCTCATCTCTAGGACAGCCAGGGGGCTACAAACCCTCCTTGATTCATTCTCTGCTTTTATGTCAGAGCGGGATCTTTCTATAAATGACTCTAAATCTTATGTTATGCAGGTAGGCGTCCGCCCAAAAAAATCCCCTCAATTTTGGGTTGGATCAGCTAAAGTACCTCGCACAGATGTTTTCTCGTATCTGGGGGTAGTAATGGATGAGCATATGAAATGGGGCCCTTTAAAACAAAGAAAGAGGGGAGACTTGGGGGCATATTCACAAGGACCTACCGCCGATTTATCTCCACCTTAACGCATTAAAAGTGGAGATAGATTTAACACCCCATTCACAAGCGAGTGCAAACTGCAGACATCGCCAGTATTCCCGCGATAACTGCCCCAAAACTTATCCCCAGGGAGGACACCACCAACTAACCCGAATGAGATGCAGAGTAGGCGTTCCCGTGCAAAAACACACGAAAACACCACAACACCACTTTCACAACGAACTGCCAGATCTGCGATGCGAGTCAAAACCACTCGATAAGCCGCGGTAGCAGCAGGTATTTAACACCTGCCTCCTGCTGGTGTAAAGCCGGACGACTACCAGCAGTAGGCAACGGAGCCCCGCACACAGCCACACCCGAAGAACAACCAACGCCATGGAGCTACTCATCATGCAGCTCGGAGCCCCAACAGGGCCACAACACCCACCGCCACCACCCCCAGGACCGCCAACCCCCCCGGACCACCACAGAGGCAGCGCAGAGTAAGACAGCGGACCTACCGAAAACGCGCCAGTCTCACAGACTTAACACCAGAGGAAGTCATCGCCCACTACAGGCTCAAAAGGACAACCATCATCCGCATCATGACCCACATCGCCCACAGGTTGACGGTCCCAACCCAGCGGAGAACCAACATCCCTCTGCAGACAAAGCTGCTGGCTGTGCTGCACCTGTTGGCCTCTGGTACCTTCCAACCAACAACTGCCAGAGTCGGAGGAGTCTCACAGCCAGCCCTATCAAAGTTCATCACACCTGTCCTGGATGCCATCATCAGCTTCATACCCCAGTACCTTCACTTCCCCCACACTGCGCAGGAACAGCTGGAGACAAAGCAAGGCTTCTACGCCTTTGCTAGCTTCCCACACGTGTTGGGGGCCATTGACTGCACACAAGTCCCACTTGTGCCCCCTGCGGATACTGCACACCACTACCGCAACAGAAAGGACACGCATTCCATCAATGTGCAGGCAATAGTGGACCACCGGGGAATGTTCACCAACGTCGTCGCAAACTACCCAGGCAGTGTGCACGATTCCTACATCTTCCGACAGTCCATCATCAACCAGCGCTTCCAGGATGGCATCTATGGAACTGGACTGCTCGTTGGTAAGTGCCAAATCAACACACCACACACCTCAAAGCCACCATCACACAACGCACAACTGTGGGAATGCACACGTGACCAAACCACATACAACATGTCAATCAACATGCCCACCTACCAGACACGACAACACAACTCCATGGTGATCCTGGGCTTACCCTGCACACAATACAGCTATATCGTGGCACCACAGCCACACAACAGCTGAACGTGTGGAGATGCGGAATGCAGCCATGTGCGAAGGATGCAAGTGACCCGTGAATGGGAATGTACACAACGACAAGTGAGGAGTGGATGTGCTGGACAGACATGGGTATGCAAACCACAGATATGTCCATGCAGACATCAACTGCTGGTGACTGGAGAGTAGTGAACAGTGGACGCAACCATGTCACCCCAGGCCGTGGGTCAGATCGCGGAAATGTCGCTCGCTGCGTCCCCCCCTGTGTGCGTGAGCGTAGTGGGTGGGCCCAGAGTACGCCAGGCCTGCGCACGGGTGTGGACAAAAACCCTGTGGCGCAGAGCGTGGTTCTCTCCCGGAAAGGCCAACGTCACTGCCAGGGCGGCGCCTCGCAGTCCGCCATGAGGCCTAAGCCGTGAGCAGCGGGGCCTGTGCACCTGCTGCACTCCAGGGCGCTGATACCCAGACCAGGCCTGCCCGCCCCAGCGCTCCAAGGCCGCACTGCTCACCTGCCGTCACCGTCGTGTGTCAAAGAGGGCCCACCACGTGCCGGTGCTAGCTCCAAGACCCATGCCCGCAACCTTGGCGGCCTCCTCAGGCCATCGCTGTCCTCCGTGACATAGGCCCCCAGGGGTCCCCATTCGTTCACATACCCCACCGCTGCAGCCGGGCTACACTGCAGTCCAGCATGTCCCACATCGTGAACTGAGTCATCATTAATCAATGGCAGGGTCCATGCCAGTGTACGCAGGGGGAGGACTGAGAGGGAGATGCGTCACAGTCCGGTGGAAACACGGATCACGGTTACGGAGGAGGTCAACCAGTAGCAAGGACTGACCTGTGCCACTAACCCTGTGCGCCGTGAGTGACCATCAGACTGCGGCGGAACATCGTTGGTGTCTGAGCCTGTGGCCTGGGGGTTGTCATCAGCAACGGGCAGGTACGGACTTGGTGTCTGGCATGAGTCTGTGGCATTCATATCCGCCATGTTGCTGGACACAGCTGGCATGTGCCCTCTGCATCATGCCCTGGGGGTACACCTCCCATTCTCCCCCGAGACACTCTGCGGAAGGCACCTCTGAGACATACGAGACCCTGCTCGGCCCTCATGACCCTACCCCAGTCTCCCGCAGGTCAGCGTCCCGTGGCGGTAGGCCCGTGTCGGCCGCTGTGCATCCGGGGCCACTAACCCTGTGCGACTCAAGTCATGCTCCCTTGTTGTTCTGACATTGCATTTCTGAGTGCCTGATGACTGTTGGAGTTGTTGCCAGCACCAGCTACTCCCTGAGGGCTGGCTTACACTCACCCTACACACAGCCAGCACAGGCGTCACTGGATCAGTGGGCCTGCCATCACAGCATGCCAAACCAAGTATTGACTCTTTTCTCTCTGCACTGTCCCAGGTGATCAAGGATATGCACTCTGCCCTTGGATGATGACACCCCTCCGAGACCCGAACACACCCGCCCAGAGGCAGTACAATGCGGCCCACATACGCACCAGGGGCATCGTTGAACGCACATTTGGCGTGTTGAAGTCACGTTTCAGGTGCCTGGACGGCACAGGTGGAAAGCTCCTGTACAGCCCGGACATCATGTGCAAGATGATCGTTGCATGTTGAGTGTTGCACAACATCTGTGTATGCACCAATGCCCCATGGATCCCAGTTCCAGAAGTACCGGACGATGATGGGGACAATGGGGCAGGTGGCCCACATCCCACTGCAGCTGCGGCAGGAATGGCCCGTAGGAACACCATCATTAACAATTTCTTCTCATGAGAACGTCACATTGTGGCCGTCCCTGGCAATTATGGGACAGTACAAAATGTCCACAAGCACAGCATGTGTGAATAAAACATATTTGCAGGTTACAAGTTGTACTTGTACATTGTCATGTCACAGTTTCCTGCTGTGCCAGATGTGATTTGCCATGTTGTGCACATTTGCGGCACCAGTTGTGTCCTGTGTTCTGTTGTAGAGGTGTTGCTGTTTGTACCGGGATGTTGTCAATGTCAAGGTGCACTTATACTCATGTGCGTATGCTGCACGGTGGGTGATTCGCTCCTGCGGCTCTGATTTGTCTGCCACTGATCCCTTTCATGCGGTGTGCCTGTCAGTTCTGTGCTTCCACGGTGCTGAGATGTTGCAGACTTGGGTAACTTGTGCTCTTTGTCAAGTTGTGACTCTTGGGCATGGTTTGTCCGCAGATGTGTCGTTGACGTCGGGGGTTGTTTGTGCAGGTAGTTGTGTCCGAGTGTGACCTACTCCTTTTCGGGTGTTGTCCGCACTCAGCCACCTCAGTGTCGTGCCGTGTACATTGCCATGATGATAGGACTGCAGCCAAGCTACTCGTCATGTGGTGTCTCTTGCATTGTCAGTGTGGCTGACGTATGTGCATGTTCGCATGTTCGCACGTGGGCATGTGTTGGTTGTGTGACTGTTGATGTGTTGGGTGGGTGCCCCTTTGGGCACAGTGTGTTCGTGGGACTACTTGGTGTTTGTGTGTGTGCTGAAGTGTTCCAGTGGGATCAGGGACATGATCCAGAGTCATTGTGGGTGTGCAGTGTGCCCTGCTGGATTGTGCATGTGTGCCATTGTGCCCATCTCCCCCCGTCCCCCCACTCCCAGGTCGCTACGCACCATGTTGATGTAATGTTGGGTCATGTTGGGCAGTGTTCATATCACCAACTCATGTCACCGTCTCCCGACTGGTGACTGTGGCCACCATCTTCTCCATGTCATTCAGCTCCTGGTGTTCTGCTGGCCCCCTCCTCCGGGGTGCGTTGCTGCTTTCGTGTTGGCAGCGAGTTTCTGCTTGGTTTTGCCATTCACATCAGTCCAGCGCCTCTTGTGCTCTTCCATTGTCCTCCTCTGCCATGCGAGGGCATTCACATGGTCCGAGGTGGTGTGCCATCTTTGCCTCTTTGTTGCCAATGACACGTTGGAGGTGACGTACAGTTGGTGGTGGTGTTCTGTCTCATCCGTGGCGATAATCGGGTTTTCCTGTAGACTGTACCCCGTCTTCCTCTTCTCATTGCCCTTCCACGAGCCCTGTATTCCTGGGTGTTCCTCCGTGGGGATTGTGGGGTTCATGTTGTCCTCTGCAGTCGGTCAGGGTGCATCCGTGGTACTCCGCAGTTGATTTTGTTTTTAGTGGCATTTTCCGTATGCTGTTCTTGTGCTTTTTCCCGCATTACGCGTGGGTATTGCTGGCCTCTCGCTGGTTGTCACTATTTTCTTATCACGTTTGGGCACATCGCGTCCTTTTACGCGTTGGGGTTTGTGTTTTTATTTCCATCACGGTGATTGTATCGCGGACATTGGCCGCTTTTTCGGAGGACTATCGCATGGTACCGCCGTGTTGTGAATTCCACGTTAACACGGGGTTATTTTCCCGCGTTAGGCTGCGATGTGTAAAGTTGCGTTAACATTTTTTGGAGATGTTTAGCACACGTTCTTGTGAATGTACCCCTTGGTACGGGTGAATGCAGCTATTTTTAATTTTGCTTCAAAACTTGGAAAGAGACCCACTGCAGCTCTTCTTAAGATTTACCAGGCAAAGAGTGTTTCGACAGCTTCCTATGGTAGTGAAATATGGGGGCACATTACCACTGATGACTTGCAAGTGGCCGAGAACGCATTTCTGAAACGCTTATTGGGCGTTCCGCGCGGCACCTCCAATTTAGTGGTACATGAGGAACTGGGGGTGCCTTATCTAAGTGACACACTGTCCCTTCGCTCCATAACCTTCTGGTTGAAAATATGGCTGAGTGAGGAACCATCATTAAGCCAACAGATCCTAAAAGATTGTATGACCCTTGACCATGCTCTTCGCATACCCTGGCTTAGATACATTAAGAACAGTCTTGTAAGGCTAGGAAGACTCGATCTGTATACTAGCCCTGAGCTGGTAATCAAGAAGGATGTGGGGTTAATAAGGGAGTCTTTTAGCAGTATAAGGAAAATGGAGAGGGAAGAACTAGAGCTGAAGAAACCCAGTGTTCGTAATTTCATCATGCTGAAAACAACACCGTTGGCTGAGCCGTATCTTTTGGGGGTTTTAAGTACATATGAACGGTTTTTATTAACTAGGTTTCGATTGGATCTCTTTCATTTTCTGTTGGCTTTCCCGAGGGGAAGCAGCAGAGGGCAAGTGTTAACACCCTGTGGCTGCGACGATGAGTCTCCACAGGATCTGCTTCACTTTATATTATTCTGTAAACTCTATGAAGTTCCTCTGAAATCTTTTATTACCCCGATTTTAAAGAAGATGAATTTTATACAGGCTCGCCCTGCCCTGCCCTTATTTATTTACAGTTGTTGCATGATGAATGTATTTTCTCTGTCCTCAGCTTCCTGAAATCTGCTGTGAGGGCTAGGTCCTGCCTTGACTAAATGTGTGCATTGGCAAAGGGTTTATGTCACTTCAACGATGGATATACCTAAGAAAGAGGCCTGGGAACCTTCTTTTTTAACTGCTTAAAATTTTAATTGTGGGTCAATGGTCCGTGTTTTAAATCAGCCCCTAAGCTCTGAATTAACTAAGACTCTCGGGAATTGTGCCTTAACTGTGATGAATTGTGTTGTTTTTTATGATATTTTATGTACTGATGATTTTTAATAGTAATCATTTGGGTTATCTTTTTATGCTATTTTATGTATTGAGAACTTTTATGGCTTTATATGATGAAACCGAATAAAGTTGTTTGACTGACACTTAGTTCAGGATGGGTTTCTGAAAAATAAAATGGTAATAAATAACCTTTATTTTCATTTTATTTTTCTGCTCTGGGGCTTGTGGGGCGATGCTCCTCCGCTCAAATGGAGGAGCCGCCCCTGGTCTGTAGACTCCTAGTGGCTAGGGTTCAGCTTGTGTTTAGTTGTCAGGCCTTTTTCCAGATTGGTGCAATTGCAGGAGCCACCTAGCAGTATCGAATGTGAGTCTACACGCTTTCCCTAGTGACCAGTTTACTGTGGCTCAGACAGCTGGAAAGCTAGAGTTACCGACAGGACCCAGTGGACCTGGACATGCATGATTATTCTATGGCTTTTGGGGTAGAATCAAAACTGCTTGACACCCATTGCAGAAAAATGATTTCAATTTTTGAAGTATGAATGTCACTTATGTTTCCTTTATCTTTGCAGAAGCCATAGAGAGATAAAGTCGCTTGGAGGATTCCTGGTACATTCGCACCACCAATATGTGTTGTAATGCCACAGCCTCGGAGGATGAAAGAAACTTTGGAGATGTTCTCAATAGTGATGATACTGTCTGTCTCCACGTCTTACATCAATTGAACACCTCATCGGTTCTATCGCCTTCCCTTTGTCTCAGATGTAAGGTTTGACGGAAGGAACCAGGGCTATCTACAGACGATCAATCCAGAGGACATGCTCTTAGCTAACAGCATTAGATGCAGTTGGTTATTTTACCACGTATATCCTGTATTGATGTTTCGATGATACCTTCGAGTACCATTGTTTAGATTGAACGTTTGCTCCCAGGCCTCATGGGTTTATGGGAAGTTCTTGTAGCTGCATAAATTGCCCATTAGAAAAAAAAGCATGGTCAGGATAGTTTGCCTGACCTTCAAAGGTCTCCACCTAAACTTTCTGAAACATCTGGTTGACATTGATGCATCTTTGGGAGCCTGCAGAGCTGCCTGCCCAAAGCAATCTGCTCCTGAGGTTCGGTAACTTCAAATGGCAACATATCCGGAGCCAGTCTATTGCTGGCAGCACCACAGAGACATGAACTGTCGCCCCAGAGGGCTCTAGGACAGTGGTTCTTGACCTGTGGTCTGAGGACCCCTGACGGTCCGCGAGGCCTAATCAGGGGGTGCGTGACTGTGTTAACAAATTAAGCAACATTACAATTAATACATTACAATTAATAAAGTATATACAAATAAAGAAGCAAAATTAAAAATGTGAAAAAGTTTTCTATATTTGATTGTGAATTAAACAAAATATTTCAATATTTGAGTATTTGGTGTATACTTGTTTTTTGTATTTTCATGTACTGTTTTGAAGCTGAATTATAAAAATTGTGTTTTGAAGCACAATTATAGAATTGCTCCAGCTTCCAACGTTGACTCATTGAGGGTCCCCGAGTTCCAGTAATTATTCAGTGGAGGTCCACTGAAGTCAAAAGGTTAAGAACCGCTGCTCTATGACATATCTTTCCTCTGAGAGCTCACTTGTATGCCCTTGACTTATCCCTCAACACACTTCACCCCTCCTCTAACTAAACCTACCACCAGTTTGTGCTGAAATAGATTGACTGTGCGCTTCTGTTCACATGCCTCACTTTTTATTTTTTGCAGTTTTATATAGCGTGAACTCGACCCCGGAGATATCAGAGGGCTTTCTATGAGCACCAGTTGCATTACAGACGGACACATTCATTTCTAAGCACAGGGAGATTAAGTGATTTGCCCAGAATCACAGGATGTTGAGCGTCCCGGTCAAGACTCGAACCTGGTTCCCCAGCTTCAAAGGTGGCCGCTCTAGCCGTTAAGCCATATCCTCTCCCCTTGATACCAGCATTCGCACTCTTCTCTCATGCACTTCTTATTTTACAAACTAACCGCTGACAGGGATGGCTTAACTGATGGCTTTGCTAAAATCGAGCCTACCTGCCCCCACTTCTTTGTGCGAATTTCTCTGTGAACCTTATATTTTAACTGCTAGCATTTACATGTTACCCCCGAGCCTATAATTGCCACCTCAAAAGTAAGCAGACGGCTTTGCCTCCACATCCTCAGAAAATGCACACACATGAGTGGTATATCTCTTTGCCCCCTACGGGTCTGCTTCCGATCACTCGTCACAGCCATCCCAGTCTACTCCCTGCTCCCCTCAGTGCTTAATTTTGTAAACAAATAAGTGCAGGAGGTTACGTTTTTTGGAACTACCCACCAGGCTGTCAAGTCCCGAGGTTACTGAACTTTTCGGGGTTGCAGATCACCAAGCAGGGGCGGCTCCTCCATTAGGGTGGAGGAGCATCGCCCCACTGCTTTCTCGCAGTGTGAGAAGCAGAAACTTAAAATGGTATTTTGAATACCATTTTATGTTTCTGCCTCTCGCGCTGCGAGAAAGCAGAAGGCAGGGTATGCCTGGTTGGGGGCGGGTGGGAGGGTATGCCTGGTTGGGTGAGTCGGGGAGGAGTGGCTTGCCCTCTGGGGCCGACCAAACCAGTCATGCGCATTCTCGGTTTTCTCTATGTAGGCTGCTTGCAGCCTACATAGAGAAAATGGCCTCCCTACAGGCGCCCGGCTGGGCGCTGCCCTCACCAATCACAACGCTGCCATTGCAGCGTTGTGACTGGCTTAGGGGAGAGGAGGGAGGATGCCTGTTCCTGGAAAGCAGCAGGAAACCGCCAAATGCGGGACCAGGCCTAGAGCGGTGGCAGCGCGGGACCCGGTCAGGTAAGTTTTTTTAATTGATTTTTAAACCCCCCACCTGCCCCCGAACGAACCCCGGTGCGAACTTTGTCACAGTGTTCCTACCTTTCTCTTCCTCCTTCTTTCTCTCTTTTATGCCTTTTGTCTCTTGCTCTGGATGGTGAAAAATATGTCTTGCCCATCAAAACTGAATACCAGCATCCCACCACCTGCAACCACCATCACAAATTAAGCACTAAGGGGCATATTATCAAGAACGGCGTTAAAATTATCGCCGCTTTAGCGGCAGAAAACTGCAGCTACAGCGGCGATAATGGGCTTGATAATATGCCCTTGAGAATTCAATAGAAGCCCATGTTGACACCAGAACATGGGCTATTGGAATTCTCAGAGCATATTATCAAGCCCATTATCGCCGCTTTAGCGGCAGTTTTCTGCCGCTAAAGTGGCGATAATTTTAACACTGTTTCTTGATAATATGCCCCCTAAGTCTTCTCCCCTTTAGGAATGTGCAAGGAATACTGTTGACCTATGTCAGGATTCTCAACACCCAGCCTGCCTCCCACTCAGTAATGGTAGTGGCGGAACGGCTCTGGCTTACACTCCAGGATGCCCAAGGATTCAGGGTGACCATGCTTCCTGTCCTTGGTCTCGTTAATGTATCTGGTGCTCTGCTTCCTCTGTGCTTCTGAGCTCACCATGACAGACCCCTAGATACATGCATGTGCATTATCGCATGCTGGTGGCTTAATGGTGTGCACCCTACTCTTTCCTGAATGTTTCCTGAGAGAGGTGCTCTCTCCCTACAGCTTTAGAAAGATGATGTGCAGTGCAAGGACAAAGCAGATATGATGCCCCTCTCTTACTGAAGATACCACCAGAAATGGTGCTGGACCAGCTCCACATTGTAGGGTGGGACGCCACCTCGGCTTCTGAATATGCCACTTTGATCGAGGCCACCTGTAAAACACCCATTCTTGCATAGAAAGCACTTTGAATGTCCCTATCATGATGGCACATTTTTATGTGGGTACTGGACATGTTTCTTCATATTGGTGCCACATTATCAGGGCACACATTTCTGATGACAGTTTCACCATGTTGTGTTGGGATGGTGGAACTGCCATCACAGAGATTTTTCCCACAAAGCGACTCCCACCAATATCAAAGGAGCTGATTTAGGGCAAAAGCCCCCCTTCATGTTGAGGATCTCAAAATGGGGTGGACTGTAATCTGCGATTCTAGTGGAGTTGTTTCGTCTGCCACACCGGCGGGTTGGCTGTCTCTCCTCCAAGTTGAAATCAGGCCAGAGTTAGCCCCACCCTGTCACCCCTGGCACCGTGGCCCACGCCATGGGAAACAGTAATAATGAAGCATATCAAATATTTTTTTTTAAATTAACTACATTTAAATGATTTAAAACCCTACACATATGTTATGTTATGTTATGTTAGGGATTTGTAGCGCGCACAGCTACTCAATAGAGTGTCCCGGCGCGAGCCCAAGAGTCAAAGGGAACAAAGCGTAGAAGGACTGAAAACAGGTTAGTTGAACAAGAAAGTTTTGAACTTTTTTCTAAATTGAGAAGGATTTTTAAGATTACGCAGATCCAGAGGCAGGTGGTGTTTGCTTTCATGCTACATGTTGCTTCGTCTTCATGCATGCGTCTAGTGCCCGCGGGGAGAGTTGCAGAGATGTGATTTTTTTGTCATGGTCCTTTATGGTCAAACGTACCACCCTCGTAAGAGGTTTCCATGCCTACTATTGCTTTTTCGGCTCTATATCAGAGTTCACAGACACTGCCATTTCTGACTCAGAGAAAATATTCCACTGGTGTGACTACTCTGCGGGCTATGGACAATGTCCAAAAACGACTTTGCTCTCGCCACATGCTGGGCAGGGACACATAGTGGTACCACACCTATGGAACAGGAAATGCGCTGAGATCAGGCTACGGCTCGTGATCCGAGCTGGTGGAATGCCAAGGACAAGCCAATGACAGAGCAGGAAAAGGATGGCGGACAGGCTAACCTGGCTGTGACCGCGTGGGCGGGGCTAGTGAAAGTTGACGGACAGGCGCGAGGCCAGCCAGTGAGTAATCACGCTCAGGGACGTTTTAAGGATTTTGGGGGCCCTGGGCCAAATGTATTTTGGGGGCCCCTGTTCGGAACAGCTTTGGTTTTATGATCCAGTTTCTGCTCTTTGGCCAAATTCTAAATGTGTGTACATCTGATATTCAAGGACAGTGACGTGTATTTTCAGTATTGTAACAGCGGCAGCTCACTAATATTACTGCAAATAATCTCTGTGACACCCTCCCATTTCTCATATGTGAGGTCCTGTAATGATCTAAAAGAAACTTTTTTATGGATGTCGCATGAAACAAACACATTTTGTCTGCAAAATGTCTGTAATAGACTCTCACACATTAAAAATAAATGATAGAAAAACACTATTGACAACAGTTTGTTTAAAAATTATTCAAGGTCATCAGGGCAAGACTCTCTGCATAACACAGCTGGCTCTATCAGGGGCCCCCTGTAAGGCTGGGGCCCTGGGCCAGAGCCCACTTTGCCCATGCCTTAAAACGTCTCTGATCACGCTGCTGATGGATAGAAGAAATGCCCTGCCCCCACCTGCTCATACAAAGACGGCTTCTCAATCACTGAAGACTGTCATTTGCCCTCTCGCCTGGTCAGAGTTGGTAATGTGATTCACTTTGACAAATTACAATTTTCATGGGTCCTCCTTCCTCTCCTGGCACACTCGGCTTTCTTTGTGACCTCTGATGAATCACTGAAGACGCTTCCAGCCTATCCCATATGATTCCGGTTCAACCATTAAGGAGTGTGGCAGGGTAGCAATCTCCGTCCCTAAATTAATCTCCGTCATTTGTGAGGTTTTTTTAAAGTTCGATTCAAGCCTCACAGGGCAACAGTGTGCTGTAGAAAGGTTTTTTTGCAGTTTTATAAAGGGCGAACAAGGCCAGAGGGCGTCGGAGCGCTTTGCATGATCACCAGATCACTTTACACGAGGTCAGATTCATGTCTTTAAAGGCACTGAAGATTAGGTGATTTGCCCAGAATCACAGAATGTTGCACTGACGCTGGGACTCCCCTGTTCCACAATCAGCAGCTCTGGCCATTAGGTCACATCTCCTCCCCAAGGGTCAGTGGGAAATGAGCCTAGGCGCATAACAAGGTCTGTGGGTATAAAAACTTGTAAAGAAATACTCTATGCTTTAAATGGTCAACACCATCTGTAAGCCATAGCATGTTAGGACAAAATATAATTAGAATGAAGTTTTGATTGTAAGACATTCAGGCATAACTGTGACCCGCTGCTTTGCATTTAAAATGTAAGTAAGCCTTTGACCTTTGTTACTTTTAGAAACTAGGTGGAGTAGCTGTTGCCAGTCACTATTTCACTAGTTACTAATCTGGGAATCTATTGGGTGTCCTGGGAGACACAGGGGCATATTTACAAGGAAATTGCGCCACCGGAACGTCACTTTTATCGACGTTCCGGTGGCGCAATGCCCTCCTCCATATTTACAAAGTAGTGTTAAGCCATTTTAGTGGCTTAACGCCGCTCTGTTAATATGGTACCCTTTCACAGAGGTATTTGCGTGAAAGGGGCGTGCAGAAGGTGTTGCTGTGGGCGCTCCACTGCAACACCAATGAGTTTTTGAGGCTGTCCCAGACTTACAAGCATCTGTACATCTAAGGCTGCACCAAAAACTAATGCCATGCAAAAGCAGGCGTTAAATTGGTGCAATGAGGAGAAATACTTTTATTTCTCCTCATTTTTGCTTTTTCTCTGTGTGCTGCAGCACACATAGAAGGAGCACATCACCATTATTGTTGTTTATGTGCAGGAAGGCACACCTTCCTGCTCATAAACAATCATCCCTGCAACGCAAGCACCCTTGCACTATGGCGCAAAGGTGTCTGTGTTGGTGCTAGGTAGCTATTTTTAGCACCAGCGCTAGGGAAAACACAGGGGTGCACCATATTCTTGTAAATATGGCGCATCCCTGCATTTTGGAAATTACGCAGTGCTGAAAAATGTGATGCAGCGCCGTTCTGCACCATTTCCTTGTGCATATCCCCCACAGTCATCAGTTACATCTGATTGCATGGGGGCTGGATTGTGAAACACTATATACTGCAGGATAAGTTCTTAAAGATAGCAGATCGGCAAAATGTTCTAACATTGTGCTCAGCTTCAAATGGGAGTGACACACTCTTCTGTCCCTCACCACCTAAACAACCACCACGCACATAGTGACAAACCACCACATACATAGGGAGATGAGGTCCAGTGGTATCAATGAGGGGTAGGGGGAATGGGATAATCTACCACCCTGACTCATCACTTCTGCTGGTCATTGATGTCTGCAGGCAATAGTGGGTGTCTAAAGGTGAACGGACATACTTAGTAACACGCCATCAAAGTTCTGCGTCTAACTGAACAGAGAATATACCTAAGAATAGGTCCCTGCATGATGTGCTGCTCCAGTCCAGGTTTTTTTTTTAACTATGGGACTTGTAGTCTTGTGTATTCCATTATAAAACAGGACTACAAGTCTCAGAATTCAAAGGAAAAAACTGGACAGGGGCAGCAAAGCAGGCATGGACCTGGGAAAATTGGTAGCTTTGTTACTGATATCTTTCTGTAAACACCCCTCTGTACTTTGAGGTGGAATGTATGTTTATTTAAAATAAAACAGAAGACATGAGTATCCTAAGTATATGTCCACCAACACTTCTCTCTATTTGCAGACTAACCACCTCAAACGTAGGCATTATGCACTCTCAGTGGAAGATGAGTTGTAGTTTCAACCTGATACTTGTATCACTGCAACATAATTAACAAACATTAATATTATCTAATTCCTACCTTAGGTTGTATGATACAACAATGCATGCCTGAACCACGCCTGCTTAAACCACGTGGTCTGAACCACGACTGTGTCTTTACCACGCATGCCTTTACAATTAATTTTCATTGTAAAGGCATGATTGGTAAAGGAATATGCGTGGTAAAGTTCACACCCCAGCCCCCCTGGCCTGAGCCCTAAAACCCGATACCCCAGCCCTGCAATCCACCCAGCCCTAAAAGCTACCCTGAATCCCCACCCTGTTACAAAGGGAATCCTAGCTCCACGTAGCAAGGTCCTGGCCACAGCAAGATTGCATCACGATTGGCTAGCAAGGATGCAGCGGCCCCAGAGAAAAGTTATACTTTAAAATTCAAGATGGCCGCTGTATTTCCAAAATCTGTGAGAGCTCATAGCCTGCTGGGAAATGTAGTTTGTTTTCGGTTCACTATCGCGTGGTGCATTCTCCGCGCGCACACAGTCTCAGCCCAGATGGCACCGAAGCTCTGCAGGGACCGCCAGCCTCCTTTCCCTGAGATGGACGCAAGCAGGTTTGGTGTATTGATCCCCTGTAGTCACCAAGACTTAAGCAGCAGGCAATATCTCCAGACCTGCTTACTGATACAGACACATGTCACTGTGGCACTAACGCTCCCAAGAGGCATATACAATGAACTGTTAAACAATACTAGTTGTCTGTTCAGTACAGTCAGCCCTCCTCCACCAGGGTGTTTATCTGTTATTCACATTTTGCTTCCATCAACTAAAGCATGCCGCCTGGAGCATTGGACCAGACCATTTCAGCTATTGGCTCTCCTGCACTTTGAATGATGAAATATACACACATACACACACAAAACACACACAACGGGTGTGCACACACACTCTTTCTCACTCACTCTCTCACTTTCTGTTGTCTCTCACTCACACACACACACATGCGTGTGCACAAACACGTGTGCACACACACGCACACTCACTCACACACACACACACTCACACACACACTCACTCACGCACACACACACACACACACACACTCTCTCACTCTCTCTCTCACTTTCTGTTGTCTCTCTTTTTCACTCACACACACATGCATTCACACACACATACACTCGCACACACACACACACTCACTCACTCACACACACTCTCTCACTCACTCGCTCTCTCGCTTTCTGTTGTCTCTTTCGCTCCTTCGGGCAGTAGCTGTGCTCTGGTCATCCTAACATCCTAAACCTCTGGTCTGCAGCCTGAGGCCCAGGACCAGAGCCCTCTTTGGCCATGCCTTGGAACATCTCTGTGAGGTCCAGGAAAATGAAGCTGCTCAGACTCACCTGTTACAGACCTCAAAGCGGAATACGGATGGTGATTGGAGAACATCACAACATCACTTAAGGTTTTCCTTTCTTGAGCACGATTGAACTTTAACTGCCCCAGAAACTTAATATTCACAGATCTCCTCAAAACGACATTGCTTTGAGGTGACCGAAGGGCGAGATGGCCACCTTATGAAATTTATAAAAAAAATAATTAAGAATGCTACCATAATCCTACCCTAATTCATTATGTCATAATCATGCCAACATCTTTGCATTTCCATACAGTCATTTCCTGTATTCCTTGAGGACACCCCACAAATCGTCTCCCAACATTGGCCCTTCACTAATCATTTGGCACAGAGCGCATGCTCTGTCAAAACAAAAACATTGATGTCCATTTTCTTTTCTTAATGGACTGATGTCCAATATCTTTTCTTGAAGGGGCCATCCAGTGAAAAGAAAACCTTTCTCTTAGCCAAGCTTACATCATCAACAATCACCAACAACATGGGTTCCAGGATGTTCCTTTCTTTGATGACGTCTGGTTGCCCTGTAAGCCCCGTCGCGGCACCATTCGTGAAATGGCACCTTTATTCTAGTGACTTGATGAAGAATGGATTGGGGAGACAGCTCCATGTTGACAGGAGAGAGCTTCTGCAATGAGATTGAGGAGAAACAGGCGGTGAGGGACAAGGCCCTACATGGGGCTATCTCTTATGAAACCTGCCTCAGACTCAGGAGGAGAAGGACTGCTTCACTCATATGGTTGTAAAAAGGAGGTGCAGGCTTTTCTTGGAACATTCATCTGGGCTGTTTGTTTTGTTTCCATGAAGCACCGGCTGTCGAGTCATGGCTGCTCAGAGGCTGGTGCCAAACCACCGAGGGCACACCGTACACGTGTGCACGACAGCGACGACTCACTGCCCGTTTATAAAGGGGAATGTAGTAAGTCCAATGTAAATTGTACCTAGAAGTGTGTAAGCAGCTTTGTCTGAGCTGAACTGGTCAGTAAAGCCCTCCCTTTGAAGACTGAATGATCTGTAATGAAGCAATATAAAGGAACCTTTATTGCTTTAAGGCCGGCCAAGGCCATTTAATTGCTTGGCTCTTAACCGGTGCTTAATTTAAGCCATAGGTTGCCGGTGGGGCCCACCGGCACTACTTTTTGGGGACCAGCACGTATTTTTCGATGTTTACTGAGAGCATGAGAGGGAAAAATCCACAAAGGGAAAAGAAGGAAGTAGAGAAAGATGGAAAAAACGTCACAAAGGGAGAAAGCAGGAACCTGGAGGAGTGAGATAAAGTGGCAGATAGTGTCTGGTAGTAGATCAAAGATGCATGAGTTATATTCAAGACTACCCAACCTTGGTATCCAGTGTGCAGACATTTAAAACTCTCCTCCACGAACTTCTAAGCAGAGCTTTGGGTATCTGCACTCATTCTATTACAAATTAATCACTGGTCTTGACCACCATCCATTACCCAGACAGGGGTCTGGTGATTCAAGTTAGTAATTAGATGTTCCTCTGTGCTGCTACAGAGAGGAGCCCTTTGAAGCATGTATCTGAAAACCAACATGCATTCAGAGAAGCCTGTGTGGCCAGGAGATCTGGGTGTCACCTTTGGGTGTCTCATCAGCTTCTGTGGGCCTCTAGCATTTGAAAGTGTCCAGGACTTGTAAAAAGTAAACACCTTTCTAATTGAGGCCGTGATTTGTTTTCCGGATAGACGCACCTAAGAACCAGTTAAATACTAGCTTGAACTCTACCAGAGCTGGTGTAGAAAATACTACTAGGGAATTGAACATGGAAGTCAAATGGGCTAAGGATAGTAAGCAAAATTACTACATTTTACAAAAACAAAATTCAAAGATGTAGTTAGTGAAATTCACTTTTAAGGTAGCCTCAGTGGTTGGAAAGGAAGTAAAGCATGGAGCTTATCCCATCCCACTTGCAGGTTGTTTTTACGGGGCTCCTGATAAGCTTGTTTATTTTCCAGTTAAGTCTTGGTGATATTTTGTCAACCACTCAGATATGCTTCCCCATTGAAGGGCCTGATTTAGACTTTGACTTACCGAGTTGCGTGTCACAAACGTGGCAGAGTACCCTGTTCGTCAAACCCTCAGTCTGGCCGATCATTTATGCGTTGGACGGACTGTCACTTTTCTGATGGTGGTGCCTCTGCTGGCTTTGCTGGCAGAAAACTTACTCCAATGGCCCAGCGGACTACAGGCCATCAGAGTAAGGATATGAGACCACCGCCCTATTTAGAGTGGACATCTGAAGTCCTTTTTTCCTGTCTGTCTCCATCACCTGGTGGTAGTGAACAGAAAAAACACAATGACCACCAATCCCTGGGAAGAAACCCCCAAGGTGTGGGGCCATTATTTTTGTTGCTTTTCAGAAACAAACTCCCACTTTGGAAGTTTGTTTCTGAAAAACAAAAAAGTTTTTTTGTGCAGTCACCAGAACCACAGTGGAAGCAAACCAAACGTTTATGTGCCTTCATTGAACTGCCATGACTATGGCTACTGGGACGACACAAACATCACCACAGGGCCAGCAGTGATCCCTTAATTTGGCAATGGCAGTCCTTCTATGGTAGTGGTGGAGAAAACCTCTGACCCTGACAGACAGCGGGTTGCCAGCAAGGGTCTAAATCTCCCCAAAGTGTATTTTGTCATCTCTAACTTGGGCAGAGTCCCATTAAAAGTGCCCCTCTCCAATCTTACAACCTGGTAATTTGTTGATACGGAATTATGAAGATTTGAGAGATATTTTATAGCCTTTAGAGCCTGCTGTAGTGGGCTCTACCGGCCATTAAAGGCCCGTTCCAGCATTAAAGGCCCAAGCCAAAGGCGAGGGCCTTTAACAAGGGAGCGGGCCTTTAATAGCCGGTAGAGTCCGCTACGGAGGGCTATGAGAACATTCCGCCCCTAGAGGGCAGAATGTTCTAATTAGTCAAAACAAAGGCCTCTCAGAGCTTAAACCCCTCGGGTTCTGAGAGGCCTTTTTTCACAGCAACAGATGTGAAATCAAAAAACATTGCAATGTTGCTCTCCGGGCTTCTACCAGCCATTAGAAGCCCGGAGCACTACATTGTCTTCAACGGAGCGCTCAGCATTCCAATGTTCTAATATTGCTTCTCTGATCCCTTTCCACCTTCAGACAAATAAAGTGATAGAATGGAGATTACAATCCCATTAGTGTTCGTAGCATAGATGGACGGTGCAGAGGAAGGGCAAAGGGAAAACACAGTGATACAACAGAGAAGAAGAGAGATGAAGAACAACGATCAAGTGAACGTATGTGTTAGAATTGGGGGTCTCTAGTTGGCACAGGTAGGTACTTGTGACAAATAGGGACCATCGCCTCTAGTCAGGGTAGGGGGGTACACTCCTAAAATAACCCCTGCTCACCCCCTTGGTAGCTTGGCACGAGCAGACAGGCTTATCTCAGAGGCAGTGTGTAAAGCATTTGTGAACACATACAGTAATCTAGTGACAACACTAGAGATGGACATCACACAAGGTTTATATCAAAAATAAGTATTCTTTATATAGTTTTAACACAAGACCATAAACAACAAAAATCCACAATACTGGACTTAAAATGGTAGGTTTAGCTTAGTTCTCTTCAGTTCTTAAAATGGGACACTTTGAGTCAATGTACCTTACGATGCGTCACGTTTCTACAACGGAAGTGTTGCAGAGATGGAGATGCGACAAAGTTCTGGTGCAAAGAAATAAAGACGTCAAGTTCTTCCTGATGCGGCACGCTTCTCCGATGTTGCGAGAAGTCTCGACTCGATGCGTCAGCTGCAGCGGCGACACCCTTGTTCCGTGAGGCGACGACAGCGGCTTTGGCGGCGACACTCTTCTCCGACGTTGCGAGACGCTTCCGCTCGATGCGACAACTGCAGCGGCGACACCCTTGTTCCGTGATGCGACGGCAGCAGCTCCGACGGCGGCACGCTTCTCCGTGGATGCGAGGCGCTTCTCTTGATGCGGTGCAATGCGACAGCTACAGTGGCGACATCTACGATGCGACGGCGACACGCTTCTTCCTCATTGCGAGACTCTTCTCCTGATGCGGTGCAATGCGACAGCTACAGCGGCGACATCTACGATGCGACGGCAGCAGCTGCGATGGCGACACGCTTCTTCGGGGTTGCGGGACGTTTCTCGAGATGCGGTGCAATGCGACAGCTACAGCGGCGTCATCTCCGTGATGCGACGGCAGCGGATGCGACGGCGACACGCTTCTCCCTCTTGAGTCGCACTTCCAGCTCCTTGCGACACGCAGTCCCTTCAGAAGGCCTAAAACAGCAGCAGGCACTTCCAAAGGATTCTTGGGGAGCTGGTGGTTGAAGTCTGTTGTCCCTGAGACTTCAGCAGGAGGCAAGCTCTTTTCTCAAGCCCTTGGAGATCCTTCACAAGTTGAATAAAAGTGCACACAAAGTCCTTTCTCCTTCCTTTGGCAGTCAGGCAACCACTGCAGGCAGATCCCTCTAGCTTAGGGATAGTCTTCTCCTCAGTTTCTTCTTGGTTCCGCTCCTCAGCAAAGGTTTCTTCTTGTTTCCCAAAGTGATCTAATTTCCTAGGGGACTGGGTCCCCTTTTATACACAGTTTCTCTTTGTTCTCTGAAGGCAGAGAGGCCTTTGCCTAGTCCAAAACCAGTTCTGGTCAGTCCTGGAGCACTTTGTTTTTCTTACTCCTTCTTTCCTTTCAGAATGTGGGGCAGAGTGCTCAGCCGCCCGGCAGGAGGTGGAGCCAGCATTGTGGAAGGCAGGCACAGCCCTATTCAGACCCAGGTGCAACTCCTCCCTCCACTCTGGATGCAGATCTTTCTATTCAGCCCTGTGCTGACTCACCCTGTCTCCTGTAGCCACCCCCAGCCCCTGTCACTCAATCTCCAGACAAGGAATACACAACCTAGCAGAGGCAGGCTTGGAAGTTTAGGCAAGAAAATACCCACTTTCTAAAAGTGGTATTTTCAAACACAGAATGTTAAAACCAACTTCACTAAAAGATGTATTTTATCATTCTGAGTTCAGGCATACTAAATTCGTTTTCTACCATGTTCCCTGGGTCAGTTCTGACTATAAGGTGTAATAGTCAGTCTGCCCCTTCTGGCCTATGGGGAGCAGGTAGCCTTGCAATAGTGAAAAACGAAAATGGCTGTAATTCACTATTAGGACATGCCACACACACCAGGGCATGTCCTACCTTATACTTACACTGCACCCTGCCCTAGGGCCTACTTTAAGGGTGACCAACATGCAGTAAAGGGAAGGTTTAGGGACTGGTAAGTGGGTGTACTCACCAAGTCGACATGGCAGCCCTAGGCTGCACACAGGCTCTGCAATGGCAGGCCTAAGGCACATTTTACAAGCCGCTTCTGTGGGTGGCACAACCAGTGCTGCAAGCCCACCAGCGGCATTGGATTTACAAGCCCTGGGCACACTCAGTGCACTGTACTAGGGACTGACAAGTAAACCAATCATCCAATCATGGAGTCACTAATCCATCACACAATTTATCATAGGGAGCACTTGCACTGTGGCACTCAATAGCAGTGGCACAGTGCCCAAAGCATCTAACACCAGCAAAAACAGATCAATAACATAGGAGGCATCATAACAAAATGGAAGGGAGACCCACGCCAAGGATGCCAGGTCTAACACGTGTCCCCTCCAGCTGAAATGTGGGGAGAACTACCCTACCTCAGGGGAGTTCTCTTCACTAAGGCGGAAAAATCTGGACAGACCATCAGCATTGGCATGTTCTGTACCAGGGCGGTGTTCCACCGTGAAATCCATCCCCTGTAGGGAAATGGACCACCTCAACAGCTTTGGATTCTCACCCCTCATCTGCATCAACCATCTGAGGGGCCTGTGGTCTGTCTGAACCCAGAAGTGAGTCCCAAACAGGTATGGTCTCAGCTTCTTCAGTGCCCAGACCACAGCAAAAGCCTCACGCTCAATAGCACTCCACCTCTGTTCCCGTGGTAGTAACCTCCTACTGATGAAGGCTACGGGTTGATCTAGGCCCTCCTCATTCATCTGTGACAGAACAGCCCCCACACCATGCTCTGAAGCGTCTGTTTGTACTACGAACTCTTTGGAGAAGTTGGGTGCCAGGAGCACGGGCGCCGTGCACATGTCAGTTTTCAGGGCCTCAAAAGCTTTCTGACAGGTGTCAGTCCAAATCACTTTCTTTTTTTTTTTTTTTTAATAAACTTTTTATTAATTTTCCACAACAACCAGGTACCGGTACATGTCACATAATATAACATAGAATATTTCCTGTCCAGAGCACACCATTCCATTTTATAGCCCCATATGAAAGAAGCAAGGATCATTACAAATCGCATAGGGTATACAGAGCCCAGTGAAGCATTAAATACATCACTATCCACAGGAATACAGATCATGGTACAGAAGAGGACTAAGGTCGGGAGGTCGCCTCAGTGTTAATCCTGAGGAGGAGAAGCCTCCATTTCTGCCATCAGCTGGTCCATCCGTTCACGCCGTGCTTTCTGCAGCTCCACTGTCGGAGAGATACAGATATCCCCTCTGTACTTATTCCATTTTCCCCATTTATGGTCCCATTTCTTGGGACATCCGCGTCCTTTAAACACTGACTTTTCGGCAATCATCGCGGTGTCCATATCCCTCGCCCAGTCACCCTGGAGCGGGACCGCCCCCACCCCCCATTTTTGTGCAATGTTGCGCTTCGCGATGGCGAATCCCATCGAAGCCCAAACCTGCTCAGCCTGAGAAAGATCAGTCGCCCCCCAAATATTGAGGAGGCAGAGATGTGGAGATAACTGCAGGGACTTGTCACATGCCCTCTCAAGTTGACGGGCAATCCTTACCCAATAATCCTGGATGTGTGGGCATTCCCATAATATGTGAATGAAGGTACCCACTTGATCGCAGTGCCGTAGACAAAGCGGATCGGGGCGTCTACCTATTTTAAACAGGAGTTTAGCATCAAAGTAGACCCGGTGAAGGATCTTGAGTTGCAGGAGTCGCATGCGCATTGGGATGGCCACCTCACGAGGGGAGGCAAGTGCGTCTCGCCAATCATCCTCCTCTATCATACCCAAGTCTTTCTCCCAGCCCATCCTCAACTTTTGCATCGGATCTGTACGGTTATAGATCTTGTAGGTGAGTGAGATGGCCTTGTGATCCATGGGATCCAATAACAACCGGTCCTCCAGAGGGGAGGAGTCAGGGAGTGGGACGTCTCTCGGCAGAGCAGATGATATAGCATGACTAATCTGTAAATATCTGAAGGTCTCGGTTTGAGCCAGCTGGTATTGTGCCTGAAGCTCTGCAAACGTGGCCAGTCTCCCTTTCACCCACATATCCCCAACCTTAGATATCCCAATAGTGTCCCATTTGTTGAACCCTGGGCATTTACTGAGTTGGCCCAAGTTGTCAGGTTCCCACAGTGGTGTCGCCTTTGTCAGCCGCTTATGCCAGCCCAGCCTTCTAGTAACGGAGTGCCAAGTCTCGACCGTGCGAGCCGTGGGGCCGGTTAAATTAAGTTTGCGGGGATTAGTGTAAAGTGCTCTGTTGTAACCGCCCCTTCCCATGAGCCACTGATCTGTTCTAAAATTGGGGTCATCGTGGGGGCCAAACACCCATCTATTGATAGCCGTCAGCTGGGACGCCTGATAATAAAGTCTCAAATCTGGCAACCCAATGCCCCCGTCATACCATCCCATGGTAAGTTTATTCATGGCTATCCGCGGTGTACGGTCTTCCCACAATAAACCCCGTAGTGCACCATCAATCTGGGAAAAATAAGAATCTGGAACCGGGTTGGGGGTATTCTGTAATACATACAGAAAACGCGGAAGTGCGAGCATCTTGAACAGGGACGCTCGCCCCAGGAGAGTGAGAGGGAGAGATCGCCAATGCAGGACATCAGATTTGAAACGTTGAAGAGGTCCGAGTAGGTTTCGTTCAAAGAAGAGATCAGCGTCTGCGGTGACAAAAATGCCTAAGTAACGAAAACCGCGGAAGCCACCGATATCTCGTAGCCCCGGGGACTAGCTGGGGAGCACCCCGTAGCGCATACATCTGGGACTTGGACCAGTTTATACGTATCCAGAGTGGGCACCAAAGATATGGAAGATGTGAAGTGTCCGTCGCAGGGATCGCGCTGGGGAAGCCAAATATAAGAGGATGTCATCCGCGTAAAGCGAGATGCGGTCCTCATGGTGCGCCGTCCAATGAAGCCCCCGTACCCCCGGATCCCCCGGACCCATACCGCCAGAGGTTCCAAAACCAGGGCAAAGAGCAACGGAGACAAGGGACAACCTTGTCTCGTGCCCCGGCGGAGTGTGAAAGTGGCAGAGCGATGGTTGTTAACGACGACATGTGCGGTGGGCTGAGTATATAATAACCTGATCCAACGTATCAGTTTCGCTCCAAACCCCATGCGTGCCAAAACTGCAAAGAGAAAGTCCCATTCTATGGTATCAAATGCCATAGAGGCGTCCAGTGAGAGAAGGATCGCGTCTTCCTCGATGGTTTTAATCCTACCGAGGACCCCGTGCACCCTTCGCAAATTCCGGGTCGTGTTCCTCCCTGGCATAAATCCTGACTGGTCCGGGTGGACCAGGTCAGTGATATAGGGGAGGAGTCGATTGGCCAGGAGTTTGGCCAGGATCTTGGCCTCGACCGTCAAGAGAGAGATGGGGCGGTATGATTTACACTCTTCAACCGGCTTATCCGGTTTATGGATGACTACAATAGCCGCCGTACGTATCTCTGCTGGAAGTTGACCTATCTCAAAGCACTCAGTATATAAGTTCAACAGATGAGGAGCCAGCAATGTCGACATGGGTTTAAAAAGCTCGATGGGAAGCCCGTTGGGGCCCATCGCCCTGCCAGAACGGACATCGTGTATAGCTGTTTGAATCTCCGTCTCCGTGATATCCGCCTCAAGGGCCTCTCGGTTCTCAGGGGAAATGGTCGTCACAGCAATAGTGGCTAGGAGATCAGCCGACATCGGGGCCTGTGATGCTTGGGAGCTAGTATAAACCTCCTCATAATGAATCGCGAAAGTGTCAGCTATCAGTTGAGGATCGGTGAGAAGCGTACCCTCTGAGTTGGCTATCGCGTGTACCCATCTAGCCGCCTGCTCCCTGCGCTCCAGCCACGCCAGAAGCTTGCCTGTGCGTTCACCCTGCTCATAGATCCTATGGCGGGAGGACAGAGCACGCACCGTGGCGTCCTCCAAGAGAAGCTGGCCATAATCTTGTCTCTTGATTGTAAGGCTATGTTGAGTTGTGGGGTTGGGGTCCCGCGCAACCTCCTCCTCCAGATCTGATATGTCCGTCTCTAGCTCGATTAGCCTCTTCGAACGCTCGGCCCTGTGGCCCACCATAAGTGACAGTGCCCTGCCCTTAATAACTGCCCAGAGAGCACCCCACAGTGTCACTGCCGAGTCAACAGAACCCACGTTTTCAGCAAAATAATACTCTGTTTCCTTACGGAGAGCCTCTTTGATATCTGGAATTTTTAACGCCCATGGTGGTATGGTGATGGAGCCCGGGCATCCCGTTCGCGGAATGCCCAAGGATGCCAAGACGGGGAGTGGTCGGAGATCCCACGGGCCAGGCAGTCGGACCCAGTAAACAGATGGATGTCCTGGGCATGCGTGAATATGTAATCAATCCTAGATTGACTACCATGGGCCCCTGATTGAAATGTGAAGCGTGTGTGCAGAGGGTTGAACCATCTCCAAATATCCACTACCCCCAGAGCTTTAGCGAATGCAGACAAAGATGAGCCTCTCGGCTGGTCCTCCCGGGCGGGAGACGGTCCAGGGACCCATTCATTGTGAGGTTAAAATCCCCCCAGCACCAACACCCCCAGCGGCAATTCCAATAGCAGGGCACCCACGTCACGTAGTGTCAGACGCTGTAGTCCAGGGGGCATACACAGAAACCACATTAATGACCCGTCCCTCCCAGGAGCCCGAGGCCACAGCATATCTACCCTGCGCATCGGTCCAGGTGTTGCGGATGATGTAGGGACAACCCTTTCGGAGGAGAATCCCCACCCCCGAGAGCCTGAGGTGAACCCGGCGTGAACAATCATACTATAGCCTTTCCTATTCAAGGCCCCACAGGAGTTCCCAACCAGATGCGTCTCCTGCAGCAACACCAGGTCAAGCTCATTCCGTTTGACATACTGCAACACAATGCCCCTCTTAATTTTGTCCCCCAGGCCATGAACATTCCACGTGGACAAACGAAGTGCTAAACCTGGAGCCATCAAGTCAAGTCAGTGGGAATCAAGTAAAGCCAGGCGATACCCCTAGGCACGAGGCGGTCTGGGTGGATGAGTCCTGTGTGAATGACAGCGGAACTGAGTGTACAATGGGAGAGTCCAGCATTTGAGTGCACCGATACCAGTATCCAAAAAAAAAAAAAAAAAAACATGTTAAACAATCCCCCCCACCAACCCAAAACAACCCCCCCCCACCCTGCCTCCCTGCATATCGGGCCTAAAACCACCCGCCTCCCCCAACTTGCAGAGTGCCTGTCGCCCACCCTCATCAACTTCAGGAAAGTGTCCAACCCCACTCCCTAAAGCATAAGATAGGAAATCAGATAGCTAGCCCCGGCCCAAGTTCCCCAAAGGAACAAACATCCTCAGAATTCAACATACAAAGGATAAGCAACTGAAAAGTCTGAGCACCAAGTCGCTGCAAGCCCCAGAG
Organism: Calotriton arnoldi; assembly: GCA_963921515.1. Taxonomy (NCBI): domain Eukaryota; kingdom Metazoa; phylum Chordata; class Amphibia; order Caudata; family Salamandridae; genus Calotriton; species Calotriton arnoldi. Next base: position 3,926,588 of record CAWUFW010000515.1, on the reverse strand, counting down.
AAGCAAAGCCAAAGCAGTGCGCACATTAAGCGACCCCTGAAAGCGGGGGGCCCGCAGCCACAACCTATCAGTCAGCCCCAGTAGGACGTATTTGACAGGGGGAGCCCCACGTAGGCCCCATGAGAGAACAGTTGTACGTGATCATCCCGTAGGACTTTGGGAACTCATTTCAGATGGAGGCGGAGATCGACGTTGCTGACGCCATTCGTTGAGTTCTCCGGTTAGCGGTGGCGACTTGTGTGATTTCTTGCCAACAGTGCGCCAGCCATCGAGCCAGTCCCAGGCATCTTCAGGCCTGGTAAAGAACCAGAGTTTACCATCCGACTCGATTCTGAGTTTCGCCGGGAATAACATGGCATATTTGATCTCTTGGTCCCTGAGAGCGCGTTTCACTTCCAGGAAACTCCGGCGTTGTTTCTGGACTCTTAAAGTGAAGTCCGGGAAGAATGACACTTTGCTATTCTCGAAGGTCAAGGGGGGTGCCACTCTCGCCGTCTGTAGAATCACGTCTCGGTCACGATAGTTTAACACTCGGGCCAGAAGCGGACGGGGGGGGGCTCCCGGTTTAGGCCTACCCCCCGGCACACGATGGGCCCGCTCAATCGAAAAGCATTTGGATAGGCCTCTCGGTTGGAGACGCTTCAGGATAAGTTCCTCAACATAGAGATCGGCGGTTGGCCCCTCCGCCCGCTCCGGAATGCCAAGAATTCTGACATTATTGCGCCGCATTCTGCCTTCATACTCGTCGAGTTGAACCGCCATCGCCTCGTGAGAGGTGCGCAGCTCCGTCACCTGCTTCTTAAGGATGGCAGTGTCAGATACCAAATCGGTTGTAGTAGTCTCAATGGTATGTACACGATCTGCCATTTTTCGCATATCTTCCCTTATGAGGGCCACTTCAGTTGCAACAGTGTCAATACGGTTCTCAAGAGATGTCCGCACTGTAGTAATTGCCGCTAGTAGGTCTTTATTCGTGGGCTCCGAGTCATCACTTGGAGCTGCGACCTTGCCCGGCTTCTCCTCCTGAGACCTTTGCCAAGCGAACTTATCCAGCTTGGCCTGTGTCGCATTTCGCCCGCTGCGGCCTGTCGCCATGTCAGCCAATCGGGAGGGGAACTAGGAAAGGCTAGGAAGCAATTGCCACTCACCGCCGCCTGCCGTGGTACACCCCACGCGGCCTGTCGGTTGTGGCGCTCACCTCCCCAGCCCCACGACAAATCTGCACCACCACGCCCCCCCCAGCCGCCACCGGGCGCGTAGGACACTCACCACGTGGCTCTGATGTTTGGGGGGGGGAGACTCAGTTGCGAGGTGCCCGCCCGTCCGGCAACACTCTTTCGGGCCCAAGGGGAGTTACAGGTGGTCCGGTCTCAGGGCAATCGTATAGCACCGGGCAGTTTCCTCCTTTCGCAATATGGCGGCCTCCTGCGTTGCTCCCTCGATCCGTCCCCGAGCACGGGCGCCCGTCGGCACACCGGGGATTCACTGATTCAGCCCACCCGGAGGACCGCACCGCACCCGGGAGACACCAGCAGGGTGAGGGCGGGGGGCAGTCCAGCAAGCCTCTGAAGCCTCGGCAGGGTTGGGGCAGACCCTCGTGCATAGATAGCTGTCGCCCACCAGATCGCCCCCCAGGGTGCAGTGACTTGCCTGAGGAGAGTCTATCCAGGCGCCGGGCGGCCCGCAGGGTGGAGGCCTCGCGGCCCGTCGAAGGCGAGACAGCACCGGATAACAGCGGGAGTGCCAATCAAGTCGTAGTTCCCCCCGCACACGGGCGTCACCAGTCTGCCACGATGCTCCGACGCGGGGCCCAAGGACGCCCCGCACGAGTTAGGGCACGCCACCAGTTCTTCAGACACTCCGCGGCACGGGCCTCAACCACGGTGTCGCATCGCACTCCGTCGCCGCAGAGTCGCACTTCCGGTCAGACTGACCGCTGCTGGTGGAACCGGCGTCCGGAGCGTCCCCCCTCCGGGGCGCGCGATCGGACTCAGAGTTCTTCCGCACCCCGGGAAGCAGCAGAGGCAGCCGGGGAATCACTCAAGGCAGAGATCAGGCCGGGGCAAATGAAGTTAGTCGGATTTTCGGGAGTGGCGCAGCGGAGCTCGGCTACCGTGCGGCCATTCCCATCGGCAGTTGGCCACGCCCCCCCCAAATCACTTTCTTGGGCTGCTTCTTGGAAGTCAGCTCTGTCAGGGGTGCAACAATGCTGCCATACCCCTTGACAAACCTCCTGTAGTAACCCGTGAGTCCTAAGAAGGCTCTCACCTCTGTCTGGGTTTTGGGGGGTTCCCAATTCAGGAGGGTTTCAATTTTGGGTTGTAGGGGCGCCACCTGGCCGCTCCCCACCTGGTGTCCCAAGTACACCACGGAACCCTGCCCGATCTGGCACTTACTCGCCTTGATCGTGAGGCCTGCTCTCCGCAGTGCCATCAACACTTCCCAGAGGTGGCGCAGATGTTCTTCCTAACTGGCGCTGAACACTGCGATGTCATCCAGGTAGGCGGCACTGAACGAGTCCAGCCCAGCCAACACCTGGTTGACCAACCTCTGGAAGGTGGCAGGGGCATTCTTCATCCGAAAGGGCATCACCCGGAAGTGGTGGTGCCCATCTGGTGTGGAGAATGCTGACCTCTCTCTTGCCCCATCAGTCAAGGCGATCTGCCAGTACCCAGACGTCAAGTCAAACGTGCTGAGGTACCGGGCAGCCCCTAGCCGATCTATGAGTTCATCAGCTCTGGGGATGGGGTGCGCGTCAGTCCTGGTGACTGAATTGAGCCCTCGGTAGTCCACACAGAACCGGAGTTCTGGTGTGGTACCCGGTGCGGCAGCCTTTGGGACCAAGACCACTGGGCTGGCCCAAGGACTGTTAGAGGACTCAATCACCCCTAACGCAAGCATTTTGGAGACCTCCTCCTTGATGCAAGCTCTCACCCTGTCAGTCACCCTGTAAGTTTTGTGCTTCACAGGTGTACTGTCCCCAGTGTCCACATCATGGATGCACCAATCTGTGACACCGGGAACCAGGGAGAACAGATCAGAAAACTGTCCCAGCAACTGGCGGCAGTCATTCTGTTGCTCAGGGGTCAGGGTGGAAGAGAGGTTGACACCATCCACTGACCCATCTTGCTCTGTTGCTGACAGGAGGTCAGGAAGAGGTTCGGTCTCCTCCTCCATCCCAGCATCTGTCGCTAAGAGCTTGCCCACTTGGGACCTCTCCAAGTGGGGCTTCAGGCGGTTGACATGCAGGACCCTCAAGGGGTTCCTGGGAGACCGCAAGTCCACCAAGTAGGTAACCGGACTTTTGCGCTCTACAACCTCAAAGGGTCCAGTCCACTTATCCTGGAGCGCGCAGGGCTCCACTGGGGCCATGACCCACACTTTCTGACCAGGCTGAAGCTCTACCAGAGTGGCATTCTGGTCGTACCACCGCTTCATCTCCTCCTGGCTGGCTTCCAGATTCGCCTCAGCGAGTTGCCTGAAACGCCTAGTTTGGTTCCTAAAGGCCAGCATGTAACTGTATACATCCTGGGGAGGTTTCCTGGGAGATTTCTCCGAGCCTTCTTTGACCAAACTTAGAGGTCCTCTCACGGGGTGTCCATAGAGAAGCTCAAAGGGGCTGAACCCTAGAGATTTCTGTGGCACCTCACGGTAAGCAAAGAGCAGGCATGGTAAGAGGACGTCCCACTTACGCCTCATAGGTTCCTCAAGACCCATAATCATGCCTTTGAGGGTTTCGGTTGAACCTTTCAACCAACCCATTTCCTTGGGGGTGGTAAGGAGTGGTAAACTTGTAGGTTACCCCACACTCCTGCCACAGGGACTTCATATATTTGGAAATGAAGTTGGTCCCCCGGTCAGACACTACCTCGCGAGGGAATCACACTCTGGAGAAAATTCCCATCAGTGCTCGTCCCACCACGGGGGCCGTCACTGTCCTCAGAGGTATGGCTTCCGGGTACCGGGTGGCATGGCCCACCAAGACCTGGATGAACCTGTTGCCCATGGCTGTCTTGGGGTCCAGTGGCCCCACAATGTCAATACCCACCCGTTCAAAGGGGGTGCTGACTACAGGGAATGGCTGGAGAGGAGCCTTGCGCTTCCTCCCACTCTTTCCACTTGCCTGGCAAGTCTGACATGTCCTGCAGTGAGTGTCTGAACTCCTGCGCATTTGGGGCCAATAAAAGTGGGTGACAAGCCTCTCAAAGGTCTTGTCTTGCCCCAAATGTCCTGCCAATGGAACATCATGAGCCAGCCCCAGTAGGAAGGCTCTGAAGCACTGGGGTACCACCAGCACACGGGCTGACCCAGGCTCAGCAACCTTAGGCTCACTATACAGGAGACCATTCTCCCAATAGACCCAATGTGACCCAGACTGATCACCTGTTGCCTGGTCTGCAGCCTGTTGCCGCAGACCCACAAGAGAAGGGCATTTTTCTGCTCCCTGCAGAATTCTTCCCTGGAGGGTCCTCCTTCTTGCTGCCAATGGGTCAGCTCAGGCAGGTCCCCCAGTTCAGCTACCTGTTCCCCTGTAGGCTCCAGGGCATCCCCCTCAAGGTCTGCCTCCTCCTGGACCGTGGGAACTTCGGGGGCCGGTTTCCCGCACCCCCTGCCTCTTCTCGTGATGGCAGGTACCTGGGCCTCCCTCTCAGGCTTCAGGTCCTCTTGAGCACCTTTACTTGCTGCCATGGACCGGGTGGTCACACACGCCCAGTCAGGCAAACCCAACATCTCTAAATGAGCACTTCGCTCCACCTTCGCCCAAGGTGAGCTCTCCAAGTCGTTCCCTAACAAACAGTCAACAGGCATGGCGGGCCTCACAGCTACCTGAAGAGTACCAGAGACCCCCCACTCAAAGGGAACCTGAGCCACCTTGCAGTGACTCTCTGTGTTGTCAGCGGCAACAACTGGATAGAATGCATGGGGGACGACCTGCTCTTGAGACACCAGGTGACACTTGACAGCTGTCACACTGGCTCCTGTATCTCTAAGAGCCTCCACCCTATGGCCATTGATGGTCACCCACTGCCTGTATTTCTTAGTGTTATCAGGCAGCTGGGTCTTGGGGACCACCTCACAGTCTCCTAATGAGACAAGGGACATCTCTGCGGGACCCCACCCATCTTGGGCACCCATCTCCTCACCCAGGGCTACACTAGCCATCTTCCGGGGGGCTGCACCAGGGGGTGCTGTCTTTCCAAACTGGGGGCACCTGGGATCATTCGCTATATGACCCAGGTCCCCACATTTGTAGCATCTCAGGGGTCCCCTTTGAAAAGGTGGACCTGTCGGGCCCCTGAGGGTTTCTGGGGGGGAGGCTGGGAACCTTTCCCTTGGTTCCCCTGGGGACTACTTTGGGGCCTTCTTTGGAACTCCCTCTGTTTACCCTTGTCCCCCCCCACTCTTCTGCTGGGGACCCTGCCCACCCTTGGCTGAGTCTCCCACGTGACCCTTGTGGACCCTGGTACTGACCCAGCGGTCCGCCTCCTCAGCAAGCTTCCTAGGGATAGTCAGCCTGCTATCTATCAGGTGCTGGCGTAGCTCTGGAAAACAGTTACTTGACAAGTGCTCCCATGCAATCAAATCAAGGAGCCCCTGAAAATCATCAACTTTGCTACCCTTCACCCAACCATCCAATGCTCTGCAGAAAAAAGTGACATATTCAACCCAGGTACTGTTCTCTATCTTCTTGCAACCCCTGAACCTCTGCCTATACAATTCAGGAGTTAAACCATACCTAGACATTAAAGCATCCTTCATGTGGCGATATGAATTATGGACATCAGAAGGCAAATCTAGCAGTGTGTCCCGCCCTTCACTAAGGAACCGTCCCCACAACCCTGCTCCCCAATCCTTCTCAGGGACCCGGTGGGAAGACATGGCTACCTCATAGGCCTTGAACCACTGCCCAATGTCATCATTTAAAAAAATTCCCTGACCACATCCTTAGGAATATACACTCTAGATTCCACAGGCATTGACGGTGTGCTGCCACCAGAGGGAGTAATTTCTAAGCTCCTAGCTTTCAAATCCAACTCCCTCAAACTTCTATCATGCTCAAGCTGCATCTTCTTTTCTTCCAGGGCCATTTTCCTAATCTCCAATTGCCCACTCATTTTGGCCAGCTCCAACTCATGCATCCTATTTCTCTCCCTGTCCTCCAGCTCTTCTGGGGACAGGCCTTTGGCAGAAACACTGCTACCTGCTAGGGAAGGTGCTTTCCTTTCCTCTGGACCCAAGGGTCCTTCCAGCTGCACATCTGCATGATTATCCCCTTTCTCATTCTCAGGGGTTTTCCTTGCTTCTACCCAGGCTCTCAGCGCCTTATAGAACTCATCCCTTTTGGTGAGCCCGGTAATTGCAACATTAAATCTTTTGCAGAAGTGCTTCAGCTGCTTCGCATTGTAGCATTCTAGTTTCTCCTCTTCCCAATCAAAATCAACAGATGCTATGGATGCTGGTTTCATGATGGCTGAACTTGGCAAAAAGGGAACGTCCTAGAAAAACAAATCTACCAACAGTATGTGGTCGCGTTTTGGTCTGCACTCACTAGTAGTGTTCACCAATCACTGTACATGAGTCACAAATGCAAGTCCAGAATCCTCACCGCTGCCCACCAATGTTAGAATTGGGGGTCTCTAGTTGGCACAGGTAGGTACTTGTGACAAATAGGGACCCTTGCCTCTAGTCAGGGTAGGGGGGTACACTCCTAAAATAACCCCTGCTAACCCCCTTGGTAGCTTGGCACGAGCAGACAGGCTTATCTCAGAGGCAGTGTGTAAAGCATTTGTGAACACATACAGTAATCTAGTGACAACACTACAGATGGACACCACACAAGGTTTATATCAAAAATAAGTATTCTTTATATAGTTTTAACACAAGACCATTGTTAGAAATGGGATCTCTAGTTGGCAAGGGCTTGCACCTTTGTCCAAGTAGGGACCCTTCTTCCTAGTCAGGGTAAGGGTTGTTACACTCGTGAAGTAACCCCTGCTCACCCTCGTGGTAGCTTGGCACGAGCAGTCAGGCTTAATTCAGAGGCAGTGTGTAAAGCATTTGCACATAACCAACAGTAATACAGTGTAAGCACTACAAACGGACACCACACCAGTTTAGAAAAATAACCAATATTTTATATACTCAAGACAAGACCAATTACGACAAAAATCCACAATACTATACTTTACGAATGAATACTTGATACGTTAACTTCTTCTTTGCAGGAATAGCACAAAAGCAAAGTTCGTACGAGTCGGTAGCTCCGTCCGAGCCTACCGTGATGCTGAAAACCACAGAGTCTAACAGTTCCAGCCGACCGCGTCGATACGGGCCAGCAGAGTCATGAACAGACTCGGTTACAGTACCTTTCTCGTTGTGGCTGGTACGGAGTGTACGAGCCGGTCGGCGTTCGTCGCGGTTGCGGTGCAAGACGGAGCGATGCAAGGTGCGGTGTCCCTCGATGCGGTGCAGGCAGCGGCTCGATGAGCGTCGTGCAGACGGAGTCGGTGAGTCCAAGGCGTGCGATGCAGGGCGAGACGATGCTCGATGCGGTGCTGACAGGTTGCGATGCAGGCGACCTAGCCGGAGTGCGGGAGCTGGCGTCGGACAGCGGTGCGAGTCGGAGCGGTGCGTCGCAGACGTGCGAGCGGTGCCCCAAATGCGGTGCGGTCTCGACTCTTGAGCCAGTTGCAGCGACAGTGTCGGTCTGGTCCGGCTGGCCCAGTGAAGCGATGCGATGCGAACTGCGGTGCCCACAGGTCACGGTGCAAGCAGCGGCTCGATGTTGGCGGCGTCGGACGTCGCCCACGGTGAGACCAGGGTTGCGATGCGAAGCGGGGCGATGCGGTCTGCGGTGCAAACAGGTCACCGGCCAGGGATGGATTCGGTTGACGGAGTCGGTTGCAGTTCCCTTCCTCTGTGGCAACTGAAACAGCGTTCCAGAAGCGGTACCCAGAGGCTTGTGAAGTCTTTGCAGTCCCTGAGACTTCTTAACAGGAGGCCAGCTCGGTTCCTGGCCCTTGGAGATACTCAGCACAAGTTCGTAGAAAGTTCAGTCCAGTCCTTTCACTGCCCAAGGCAGAAGCAGCAGCTGCAGGCCAGCCCAACAAAGCAACAACACAGCAAAGGGGCAGTACTCCTCCTGGCAGCTCTTCCAGCTCTTCGTCTTGGCAGGTTCCTTGATTCCAGCGAGATCTAAATTCATGGGGTCAGGGCCCCAATATTTATATCCCAAATTCCTTTGTTCTCTGAAGGCAGAGAGGCCTTCGCCTAGTCCAGACCAGTTCTGGAGCACTTTGTTGACAAGTCTCCGTCCCTTCTTTCAGTGAGTAGGCCAGGGACATCAGACGCACCACAGGAGGTGGAGCCAGCATTGTGGAGGGAAGGCACTGTCCTATTCAGGGCCCAGGTGCGACCCCTCCCACCCATCTACAGGTCGATCTGGCTATTCAGCCCTGCGCTGACTCACCCTGTCTCCTGGCATCCCCCAGCCCCGGTCACTCACATTCCAGACACGGAATACACAACCTCGCAGAGGCAGGCTTGGATGGTTAGGCAAGAAAATACCCACTTTCTAAAAGTGGTATTTTCAAACACAGAATGGTAAAACCAACCTTACTAAAAGCTGCATTTTATCATTCTGAGTCCAGGCATACTAAACTCGAATTTCTACCATGTTCCCGGGGTCAGTTAGGATTATATACTGTAATAATCAAAACCGCCCGTTCTGGCCTAGGGGGAACAGGTAGCCTTGCAATAGTGAAAAACGAACTAGGCTGTAATTCACTATCAGGACATGCCGCACACACCCGGGCATGTCCTACCTTTCGCGTACAACGCACCCTGCCCACAGGGGTACCTTGGGCCTACCTTAGGGGTGACTAACATGTAGCAAAGGGAAGGTTTAGGGACTTGCAAGTGTGTGCACTTGCCAAGTCGACATGGCAGCCCCAGGCTGCGCACAGGCTCTGCGATGGCAGGCCCGAGTTACACTTTACGGGCTGTTTGCGTGGGTGGCACAATCCAGTGCTGCAGCCCACCAACAGCATTTGGTCTATAGGCCCTGGCACTCGCAGTGCACTTTACAAGGGACTGACACATAAACCAAATAGGCCAATCATGGAAACACCAATCCATAACACATTTTATACAGGAGCACTTGCACTTTCCCACTGGACCGCAGTGAGGAAAGTGCGCAGAATCATCACACCAGCAAAAACAGAGTCAAAACCGGGAGGTCAGAAAGCAAAAAGTCAGGGGAAACACGCCAAAAGATGCCAAGTCTAACACATGTCCCCTCCAGCTGAAAGTAGGGAGAACTACCCAACCCCATTGGAGTTCTCCTCACTAAGGCGGAAGAACCTGGACAGACCATCTGCGTTGGCGTGTTCTGTACCAGGACGGTGTTCCACCGTAAAGTCCATTCCCTGTAGGGAGATGGACCACCTCAGCAGTTTTGGATTCTCGCCCCTCATTTGCATCAACCATCTGAGGGGCCTGTGGTCTGTCTGAACCCGGAAGTGAGTCCCAAACAGGTATGGTCTCAACTTCTTCAGCGCCCAGACCACAGCAAAAGCTTCCCTTTCTATGGCACTCCACCTCTGTTCCCTGGGAAGTAGTCTCCTGCTAAGGAAGACTACAGGCTGATCCAGGCCCTCTTCGTTCAGTTGTGAGAGCACCGCTCCCACACCATGCTCTGAAGCGTCAGTCTGCACGACAAATTCTTTGGAGAAGTCAGGTGCCTTGAGCACGGGCGCCGTGCACATGGCTGCCTTCAGGGCATCAAAAGCTTTCTGGCAGGACTCAGTCCAGATCACTTTCCTGGGCTGCCTCTTAGAGGTCAGCTCTGTTAAGGGGGCAACGATGGTGCCATAGCCCTTAACAAATCTCCTATAATAACCGGTGAGACCTAAGAAGGCTCTCACCTCTGTCTGGGTCTTGGGGGCTCCCAAGCCAGAATGGTGTCAATCTTGGGTTGTAGGGGCGCCACCTGGCCGCTTCCTACCTGGTGTCCCAAGTATACCACCGAACCCTGCCCGATCTGGCACTTACTGGCCTTGATCGTGAGGCCTGCACCTTGCAGAGCCCTCAACACTTTCTCAAGGTGCTGTAAATGTTCTTCCCAGCTGGAACTGAACACAGCAATGTCATCCAGGTAGGCGGCACTGAAATCCTCCAGCCCAGCCAACACCTGATTGACCAACCTCTGAAAGGTGGCAGGGGCATTCTTCAACCCAAAGGGCATCACCCGGAATTGGTAATGACCTTCTGGGGTTGAGAATGCTGATCTCTCCTTGGCCCCATCGGTTAAGGCAATCTGCCAGTACCCAGACGTTAAATCAAACGTGCTGAGGAACCGGGCAGCTCCCAACCGATCAATGAGCTCATCAGCTCTGGGGATGGGGTGCGCGTCAGTCCTGGTGACGGCATTGAGCCCACGGTAGTCCACACAAAACCGGAGTTCTGGAGTGGCACCGGGCGCCGCAGCCTTTGGGACCAAGACCACTGGGCTGGCCCAAGGACTGTGGGAGGGCTCAATCACCCCTAACGCCAACATCTTAGAGACCTCCTCCTTGATGCTGGCTCTGACCCGGTCAGTCAACCTGTAAATCTTGTGCTTCACAGGATGGCTGTCACCGGTGTCCACGTCATGGGTACACCAGTGAGTAACACCGGGAGTCAGAGAGAACAGTGGGGCGAACTGTCCCAACAACTGGCGACAGTCCCCCTGCTGCTCCTGAGTCAGAGTAGGGGAGAGGATCACACCCTCTACTGACCCATCATGCTCCTTGGTAGACAGGAGGTCAGGGAGAGGCTCGCTCTCCTCTTCCACCCCATCATCTGTCGCCAAGAGCATACTCACTTCGGACCTCTCGAAGTGGGGCTTGAGGCGGTTCACGTGAAGGACCCTCAAAGGGTTCCTTGGAGCCTGCAAATCCACCAGGTAGGTGACGTCACTTTTGCGCTCCTTTACCTCATATGGCCCAGTCCACTTGTCCTGCAAGGCACAAGGTGCCACTGGGGCCATTACCCACACTTTTGCCCAGGTTGAAATTCGACCAGAGTGGCGTTCTGGTCATACCATCTCTTCATTTCTTCCTGGCTTGCTTCTAGGTTCGCCTGAGCGAGTTTCCTGAAGCGGGCAGTTTGGTTTCTAAAGGCCAGCATGTAGCTAAATACATCCTGGGGAGTTTTCCTGGGAGCCGCCTCCCAGCCTTCCTTCACCAAACTCAGAGGTCCTCTGACAGGGTGGCCATACAGGAGCTCAAAGGGGCTGTACCCAAGAGACTTCTGAGGCACCTCCCTGTACGCAAAGAGTAGGCATGGCAAGAGGACGTCCCACTTACGCCTCATGGGTTCTGTTAGACCCTTGATCATGCCTTTCAAGGTCTGGTTGAATCTCTCCACCAGACCGTTTCCTTGTGGGTGGTAAGGAGTGGTGAACTTGTAGGTTACCCCACACTCCTTCCACAGGGATGTCATATACTTCGATATGAAATTGGTCCCCCTATCGGAAACCACCTCTCTGGGGAATCCCACACGGGAAAAGATCCCCATTAACGCCCGGCCCACCACTGGCGCCGTCGTTGTCCTGAGAGGGATTGCCTCCGGGTACCGGGTGGCATGGTCCACCAAGACCAGGATGTACCTGTTGCCCATGGCTGTCTTGGGATCCAGTGGCCCCACTATATCCATCCCTACCCTTTCAAAGGGTGTTCCAACAACCGGAAAAGGTTGGAGAGGAGCTTTGACCTTCCTCCCACTCTTACCACTTGCCTGGCAAGTTTGGCAAGACCTACAGTGTGCATCTGACTGCCTTCGCATTTGGGGCCAAAAGAAGTGGGTGACAAGCCTGTCAAAGGTCTTGTCCTGCCCCAAATGTCCTGCCAAAGGCACGTCATGAGCCAGACCCAGTAGGAAGGTCCTGAAGCGCTGGGGTACCACCAGCACACGGGCTGACCCAGGCTCAGCAACCTTAGGCTCACTGTATAGGAGACCACTCTCCCAGTAGATCAGATGTGACCCGGACTGATTACCAGCTGCCTGGTCTGCAGCCTGCCGCCGCAGACCCTCCAGAGTAGGGCACTCGTTCTGCTCCCTGCAGAACTCCTCCCTGGTGGGACCCCCTTCTTGCTGCCAATGGGTCAGCTCAGAGATGTCTCCCAGTTCGGCTACCTGCTCCCCTGTAGGCACCGGGGCGTCCCCCTCGAGGTCCGCCTCCTCCCGGTCCGTGGGAACTTCGGGGGCCGGTTTCCCGCGCCCCCTGCCCTTTCTCTTGGCAGGGACTTGGGCCACTGTTTCAGGCTCCAAGTCCTCTTGATCACCCTTTCTGGCCGCCATTGACCGAGTAGACACGCATGCCCACTCTGGCAACCCAAGCATCTCCAAGTGAGACCTGAGCTCAACCTCCTTCCATGAGGACTGCTCCAGGTCGTTTCCTAGCAGACAATCGACAGGCATGGTAGGGCTCACAACCACCCTCAAGGGACCTGAGACCCCCCCATTCAAAGGGAACCTGCGCCACCATACACTGGCGCTCAGAGTTGTCGACAGCAACTACTTGGTGGAATGCTCCTGGGACTACTTGCTTCTCAGACACCAGGTGACACCGGACTGAGGTCACACTGGCTCCAGTATCTCTGAGAGCCTCTACCCTGTTCCCATTAATGGTCACCCAGGTGCTATATTTCTTTGTGTTAGGGGGCACCTGGTTTCCTGGGACCATCTCACTGTCCCCGAGTGAGACAAGGGTCATTTCTGCGGGATCCCCACCCTCCTGTGGGCATCCCTCCTCCCCAAGCGCTACACTAGCCAACACTTTGGATTGTCCACCGGTGGGTGGCTGTGTCCCCTTCGGGCACTTGGGGTCCCCCTTAAAGTGACCTACCTGGTCACATGCATAACACTTGCGGGGGCCGGTCTCAACAGGCTTCCCTGTAGAGACTCCTTTCTTCTTATCACCGGGGGGCTGGGAACCTTTACCCTGGGTACTAGTTTGGGGCCCTTTAGAGAACTCCTGTGCTTTACCCTTGTCCCCCCACCTTTCTGCTGGGGACCCTGCCCACCTTTGGCTGAGTCTCCCCCAAACGCTTTCTTGTGGACCCTGGTACTCACCCAGCGGTCCGCTTCCATAGCAAGCTTCCTGGGGTCAGTTAGCTTACTATCAACTAGGTGCTGGCGCAGATCTGCAAAACATAGACTAGACAAGTGCTCCCATGCAATCAAGTTGTAGAGCCCCTGAAAATCTGTTACACTACTGCCCTTCACCCAACCATCCAGAGACCTGCAGAACACATCCACACATTCCAACCAAGTGTTGACATCAGACTTCTTACTGGACCTGAACTGATCCCTGTACTTTTCAGGAGTAAGACCATACTTCGTGAGGAGGGCATCCTTCATGTCAGCATAGGTGAGGTGATACCCCTTACCCAAAGCTATCAGAGCATCCCTTGCTTCTTCCGGGAAAAGTGGCCACAATCCTGCTCCCCAATTCTCCTCAGGGACCCCATTCATGTGTATGGCTGCCTCATAACCCTGGAACCACCTTTGTATGTCATCCCCCTTCTTGAACTCCTTGCCTACGTTCTTGGGAATGTGCACAATCCTGTCTGCCTTTCTGGACGAATTGCTGCCACCATCTGAGCCTGACTTACTCCTAAGTTCTAGCTCCTTCAGTTCTCTCTCATGCTCTAAGAGCATCTTCCTCTCCTCTATGGCCAATCTCTTCTCCTCCCGCTCACTCTCCAGCCTGAGCTTCTGCAGCTCGAACTGCCTTGCCTCCCGCCTGTCCTCCAGCTCCTCTGGGGACAGACTGCTGCTGCCTGACCTGGCGGGTTCCCCCCTACCCAAAAGCACATCCACCCTGGAAATAGGCTCCTCCGCCTCCTCACTGAGATCACCAGGCTGCCCATTGGCATGTCTGGCTGCTACCCAGGCCCTCAGCGCCTTCTGTAGCTCCTCCTTCCTTGTGAGGCCTTTAATTTGGACTTTCAGGTTTTTACAAATCGCTCGTAACTCCTTTACGGCGTAGGATTCCAACCTGTCCTCCTCAAAGATAACTTCCAGAGATGCAACGGATGATGCAATTGATTCAGGCATGACAAAAGTCGTGAGTTGAAAACTGGCAAGATCAAAAATAGGCCAAAAGAAAAAGAACCAGTATGTGGTACGTAATGGTCTGCGATATGGTAGTAGTGCACACCAATCACTGTAAGTCAAGTGCAAACACAAGTCCTATCCTCACCGCTGACAACCAATGTTAGAAATGGGATCTCTAGTTGGCAAGGGCTTGCACCTTTGTCCAAGTAGGGACCCTTCTTCCTAGTCAGGGTAAGGGTTGTTACACTCGTGAAGTAACCCCTGCTCACCCTCGTGGTAGCTTGGCACGAGCAGTCAGGCTTAATTCAGAGGCAGTGTGTAAAGCATTTGCACATAACCAACAGTAATACAGTGTAAGCACTACAAACGGACACCACACCAGTTTAGAAAAATAACCAATATTTTATATACTCAAGACAAGACCAATTACGACAAAAATCCACAATACTATACTTTACGAATGAATACTTGATACGTTAACTTCTTCTTTGCAGGAATAGCACAAAAGCAAAGTTCGTACGAGTCGGTAGCTCCGTCCGAGCCTACCGTGATGCTGAAAACCACAGAGTCTAACAGTTCCAGCCGACCGCGTCGATACGGGCCAGCAGAGTCATGAACAGACTCGGTTACAGTACCTTTCTCGTTGTGGCTGGTACGGAGTGTACGAGCCGGTCGGCGTTCGTCGCGGTTGCGGTGCAAGACGGAGCGATGCAAGGTGCGGTGTCCCTCGATGCGGTGCAGGCAGCGGCTCGATGAGCGTCGTGCAGACGGAGTCGGTGAGTCCAAGGCGTGCGATGCAGGGCGAGACGATGCTCGATGCGGTGCTGACAGGTTGCGATGCAGGCGACCTAGCCGGAGTGCGGGAGCTGGCGTCGGACAGCGGTGCGAGTCGGAGCGGTGCGTCGCAGACGTGCGAGCGGTGCCCCAAATGCGGTGCGGTCTCGACTCTTGAGCCAGTTGCAGCGACAGTGTCGGTCTGGTCCGGCTGGCCCAGTGAAGCGATGCGATGCGAACTGCGGTGCCCACAGGTCACGGTGCAAGCAGCGGCTCGATGTTGGCGGCGTCGGACGTCGCCCACGGTGAGACCAGGGTTGCGATGCGAAGCGGGGCGATGCGGTCTGCGGTGCAAACAGGTCACCGGCCAGGGATGGATTCGGTTGACGGAGTCGGTTGCAGTTCCCTTCCTCTGTGGCAACTGAAACAGCGTTCCAGAAGCGGTACCCAGAGGCTTGTGAAGTCTTTGCAGTCCCTGAGACTTCTTAACAGGAGGCCAGCTCGGTTCCTGGCCCTTGGAGATACTCAGCACAAGTTCGTAGAAAGTTCAGTCCAGTCCTTTCACTGCCCAAGGCAGAAGCAGCAGCTGCAGGCCAGCCCAACAAAGCAACAACACAGCAAAGGGGCAGTACTCCTCCTGGCAGCTCTTCCAGCTCTTCGTCTTGGCAGGTTCCTTGATTCCAGCGAGATCTAAATTCATGGGGTCAGGGCCCCAATATTTATATCCCAAATTCCTTTGTTCTCTGAAGGCAGAGAGGCCTTCGCCTAGTCCAGACCAGTTCTGGAGCACTTTGTTGACAAGTCTCCGTCCCTTCTTTCAGTGAGTAGGCCAGGGACATCAGACGCACCACAGGAGGTGGAGCCAGCATTGTGGAGGGAAGGCACTGTCCTATTCAGGGCCCAGGTGCGACCCCTCCCACCCATCTACAGGTCGATCTGGCTATTCAGCCCTGCGCTGACTCACCCTGTCTCCTGGCATCCCCCAGCCCCGGTCACTCACATTCCAGACACGGAATACACAACCTCGCAGAGGCAGGCTTGGATGGTTAGGCAAGAAAATACCCACTTTCTAAAAGTGGTATTTTCAAACCCAGAATGGTAAAACCAACCTTACTAAAAGCTGCATTTTATCATTCTGAGTCCAGGCATACTAAACTCGAATTTCTACCATGTTCCCGGGGTCAGTTAGGATTATATACTGTAATAATCAAAACCGCCCGTTCTGGCCTAGGGGAACAGGTAGCCTTGCAATAGTGAAAAACGAACTAGGCTGTAATTCACTATCAGGACATGCCGCACACACCCGGGCATGTCCTACCTTTCGCGTACAACGCACCCTGCCCACAGGGGTACCTTGGGCCTACCTTAGGGGTGACTAACATGTAGCAAAGGGAAGGTTTAGGGACTTGCAAGTGTGTGCACTTGCCAAGTCGACATGGCAGCCCCAGGCTGCGCACAGGCTCTGCGATGGCAGGCCCGAGTTACACTTTACGGGCTGTTTGCGTGGGTGGCACAATCCAGTGCTGCAGCCCACCAACAGCATTTGGTCTATAGGCCCTGGCACTCGCAGTGCACTTTACAAGGGACTGACACATAAACCAAATAGGCCAATCATGGAAACACCAATCCATAACACATTTTATACAGGAGCACTTGCACTTTCCCACTGGACCGCAGTGAGGAAAGTGCGCAGAATCATCACACCAGCAAAAACAGAGTCAAAACCGGGAGGTCAGAAAGCAAAAAGTCAGGGGAAACACGCCAAAAGATGCCAAGTCTAACAACCATAAACGACAAAAATCCACAATACTGTACTCAAAATGGTAGGTTTAGCTTAGTTCTCTTCAGTTCTTAAAATGCGACACTTTGAGTCAATGTACCTTACGATGCGTCACGTTTCTACAACGGAAGTGTTGCAGAGATGGAGATGCGACAAAGTTCTGGTGCAAAGAAATAAAGACGTCAAGTTCTCCCTGATGCGGCACGCTTCTCCGATGTTGCGAGAAGTCTCGACTCGATGCGTCAGCTGCAGCGGCGACACCCTTGTTCCGTGAGGCGACGACAGCGGCTTTGGCGGCGACACTCTTCTCCGACGTTGCGAGAGCGCTTCCACTCGATGCGACAACTGCAGCGGCGACACCCTTGTTCCGTGATGCGACGGCAGCAGCTCCGACGGCGGCACGCTTCTCCGTGGATGCGAGGCGCTTCTCTTGATGCGGTGCAATGCGACAGCTACAGCGGTGACATCTACGATGCGACGGCAGCGGCTGCGACGGCGACACGCTTCTTCCTCGTTGCGAGACTCTTCTCCTGATGCGGTGCAATGCGACAGCTACAGCGGCGACATCTACGATCGCGACGGCAGCAGCTGCGACGGCGACACGCTTCTTCGGGGTTGCGGACGTTTCTCGAGATGCGGTGCAATGCGACAGCTACAGCGGCATCATCTCCGTGATGCGACGGCAGCGGCTGTGACGGCAACACGCTTCTCCCTCTTGAGTCGCGCTTCCAGCTCCTTGCGACACGCAGTCCCTTCAGAAGGCCTAAAACAGCAGCAGGCACTTCCAAAGGATTCTTGGGGAGCTGGTGGTTGAAGTCTGTTGTCCCTGAGACTTCAGCAGGAGGCAAGCTCTTTTCTCAAGCCCTTGGAGATCCTTCACAAGTTGAATAAAAATGCACACAAAGTCCTTTCTCCTTCCTTTGGCAGTCAGGCAACCACTGCAGGCAGATCCCTCTAGCTTAGGGATAGTCTTCTCCTCAGTTTCTTCTTGGTTCCGCTCCTCAGCAAAGGTTTCTTCTTGTTTCCCAAAGTGATCTAATTTCCTAGGGGTCTGGGTCCCCTTTTTATACACAGTTTCTCTTTGTTCTCTGAAGGCAGAGAGGCCTTTGCCTAGTCCAAAACCAGTTCTGGTCAGTCCTGGAGCACTTTGTTTTTCTGACTCCTTCTTTCCTTTCAGAATGTGGGGCAGAGTGCTCAGCCGCCCGGCAGGAGGTGGAGCCAGCATTGTGGAAGGCAGGCACAGCCCTATTCAGACCCAGGTGCAACTCCTCCCTCCACTCTGGATGCAGATCTTTCTATTCAGCCCTGTGCTGACTCACCCTGTCTCCTGTAGCCACCCCCAGCCCCTGTCACTCAATCTCCAGACAAGGAATACACAACCTAGCAGAGGCAGGCTTGGAAGTTTAGGCAAGAAAATACCCACTTTCTAAAAGTGGTATTTTCAAACACAGAATGTTAAAACCAACTTCACTAAAAGATGTATTTTATCATTCTGAGTTCAGGCATACTAAATTCGTTTTTCTACCATGTTCCCTGGGTCAGTTCTGACTATAAGGTGTAATAGTCAGTCTGCCCCTTCTGGCCTATGGGGAGCAGGTAGCCTTGCAATAGTGAAAAACGAAAATGGCTGTAATTCACTATTAGGACATGCCACACACACCAGGGCATGTCCTACCTTATACTTACACTGCACCCTGCCCTAGGGCCTACTTTAGGGGTGACCAACATGCAGTAAAGGGAAGGTTTAGGGACTGGTAAGTGGGTGTACTCACCAAGTCGACATGGCAGCCCTAGGCTGCACACAGGCTCTGCAATGGCAGGCCTGAGGCACATTTTACAAGCCGCTTCTGTGGGTGGCACAACCAGTGCTGCAAGCCCACCAGCGGCATTGGATTTACAAGCCCTGGGCACACTCAGTGCACTGTACTAGGGACTGACAAGTAAACCAATCATCCAATCATGGAGTCACTAATACATCACACCATTTATCATAGGGAGCACTTGCACTGTGGCACTGAATAGCAGTGGCACAGTGCCCAAAGCATCTAACACCAGCAAAAACAGATCAATAACATAGGAGGCATCATAACAAAATGGAAGGGAGACCCACGCCAAGGATGCCAGGTCTAACAGTATGCAAATGAGAAATACTAGGCAGCCAATCCGTGTGACTGAGAGAAAGGAGAATAAAATATACTATAGCAACAAATGTTCAAAGTTGGTGGTGGGAAATGCCTCCAGTTCTGCACACTTGCATAAAATGTTATGAAATTGCGGAGATTTGATAGACATTCCACAAAATTATGTAAAAAAAATTTTTTAAACAAAAATGTGGGTTGCTGCTGTAATACCTTTTCGTGCATGCATATATTTTGTGTGGAAGATGCAAGATAAGGGTACGAGACTTTTTCTGTGTGAACCTATCACGAACAAGTGGAAAGTATGCAAAATCGCAATTTCTCTGGAATTATTTCAATTTCACCGAGCCTAAAAATTGCTGGTTTTAGTGATATATAGATTTTCTTTGTTTAGCCAATAAATTATTCATGTCCCCACATGTGAAACATAATGACACAAATATTTCATTCATGAGGTACAATTTGAAGATTGTGAATCTTTGCAGATAGAATTACATTATAAACACCTCTACCGTGCATTATAAAAATGCTGCAAGTCACCGTGACTGTAACCATATAGAGGAACAAGGCAGAAGGTGACTGGTAATATCATTCTAATGTAAAGCAGAATGTTTTGTACTTCTTTTAAATTGGGGTCACTCCATTAATTATTCCTCAAAAAACTAAATTATTGGTCTCTTGTGCATTGATACGAAAGACATAGTATAGCTGCAGATATCTAGAATACATTTGGAATCTGTAGTGGGAAAGCAACCTAGTGTGTGGCTGGTGATTTGTTGCAACAATATATAAAATTTAAGCAGTTTATTGTACTTTCCAAAGCTGCAAAAAACTGATGCAGTTCAGAAGGTGATGTGAATGAATGAATGAAATAGTTTTATAAAGCGCACATTACTCGAGGGTGTCTTAGCGCTAAGCAGATACAGGCCGAGAGAGGGAGCCGCAGGTTTAGGGGAATGAAAGCAAACCTGGGTGACCCCACTAACTAAAGTGGAAACAGCCAAGTCTTTAACTGCTTTCTAAATACCTGCAGTGCCGGCTGTGCGTGGAGAGCCAAGGGGAGAGAGTTCCATAGCTTTCCCCCCTGATAGGCTAGCGTTCTGCCACCCCAGTTTGCTCGCTTGATTCTTGGGACCGTGACCATGAACGCAGAGCTAGATCTAAGACTTCTGCTGGGCACGTACCATGCGAAACGTTCTTGAAAATAGGACGGGCTAGTCTTGTGAAGCGCCTTGTGCATAAGGCACAGTGCCTTAAAAGACACCCTCTTCTCCACTGGCAACCAGTGTAGACCATGCAGTAAATGAGACACTGGTTTAAACTTGGGAATTTTCAGAAGTGTCGGTGCTACAGCGTTCTGAAGAGACTGCAATTGTTTTATCAGATATTTGGAGGTCCCAAGATAGAGTGAGTTGCTGTAATCCATTTGAGATGTGATGAGGGCCATTAACACCGTCTTCTGCAAGTCAAATGGAATGTACGGAAGGACTTTTTGGAGAACACGCAGCATGAAAAAACCTCCTGACATTATTGCATTGATTTGAGCAGAGAAGCCCAGTTTAGTGTCAAAAATGACTCCCAGGTTTTTTGCCTTCTGCACAGGCTTCGGAAGGTTGCCCAGCTCTGCCGGCCACCAGGACGCATTCCAGAAGGAGGTCTCTTTCCCAAAGAGTAATACCTCCGTTTTGTCCGAGTTTAATTTGAGGCAGTGGCTCCGCATCCAACTCGCCACTGCTGTCATACAACTGCAAAAATGTACAGCATCTTTCTCAACCTGAGATGAAATGGATACCACTATCTCTGTATCATCCGCATAGGACAGTATGGTCAGACCGAAACTGTGGATCAGCTGCACCAGGGGGGTAACATACACGTTAAAAAGAGTGGGACTGAGTGCCGAGCCCTGCGGCACCCCACAGGGGAACGAAAAAGGGTTTGATTTTGCGTCTCCCTTCTTCACCCACTGAGTTCTGTCTGTCAGAAAGGACCTCAGCAGTGTTAGTGCAGAATTCCTAAAACCTAAAGCAAACAGACGCTTAATAAGTAACGCATGGTGGACCATATCAAAGGCTCTGCCGCCTTTGTCCACCCTTATTCTCACCTCCTCTGCTGCAACTACCAGAGCTGATTCTGTGCAATGGTTAGCTTTAAACCCATATTGGGCAGAAGCTAGCAGTTGATGCAAGTCCAGAAACACTAGAATGTCTTCATTCATGGCCTTTTCTAGCAGTTTAGCAGGGAAAGGAAGTCGAGAAATTGGTCTGTAGCTTTCCACAAGCTTAGGGTCCAGGGATGGTTTCTTCACCAGGGGAAGGATGGAAGCTTCTTTCCAGCTGCTTGGGTAGTGCCTGGAGCTAACCACCCCATTTAATAGGAGTCTAAGAGGTCCTACCACCGTGCTGGCTACCTTTTTAAAAATCAAGGGGGGACAAGGGTCCGAAGGGGCACCTGATTTGATGGAGCTCATGAGACTCATAGTTTTATTCCATGAGAGAGGAGAGAACTCCACCAATAACGGAGGAGCTCCGTCCCCTGAGGATGCCGCCGAGGTCATGGCCTCAGCCTGAATAAGAGAAAGGTCAGATTTACAAGAATTTAGAGAGAATGCTTGAAAGATAGTGTTGACCTTAGATTGAAAGAACTCCGCCAGCTTCTTGCAGAAAGGTACATCCGTAAGAAGACATTACTGTTATTCCAATTGGACAAGTTTTTGACCGTTTGAAAAAGTTACCTAGTGGAGTTAGCAGCGAGCCTGATTTTATCTGAGAAGTATTTAATCTTTTCTGCTTTAATTAGTTGTTTATACTCCTGGAGAATTTTTTTATATTTGATTGTTTCCTCCGACCCGTAATCTCTCCTCCATATGCGCTCCTGCAGCCTGCATTTAAGCTGTCCTGCTTTTAGTGCTGGTGAGAACCAGGGAGCCGATGGATTTTTCCTGTGATTCTTTAGCGTTTTTTCGGGCACCACTTTGGAACAAGCCGCATCAAGCCAGCGTGTGAAGCTGATAGTAGCGCAATCTAAGTTGCTCTCAGGCAAAGGAGCTGATTGAGAGAGAGCCTCACATAATGCTGCCACTTTGGTATGCTTCCAGGGCCTGTATTTAATTGTTCTATTTGCACTGGTTCTATCAGTTTTGTTACAGGGGGTTGTGACTGCGAAGAGAATGGCCTTGTGATCCGACCATAAGAGTGGCAGAAGCTTGTCTATGACTAAGTCTGCATTGCTGGTGAAGACTCCATCCAATGTATGGCTCGCCGTGTGAGTGGGAACATCTATTAGTTGGTGTAGGTTGAAGCTATTGAGCGTGTCAACCAAGTGCCCTGAGTCCTTGTTGGAGGACAGTTCAAGGTGAAAGTTGAAGTCCCCTACCAGAGTAAAGCTGGCATGAGTCACGCAGGATTCCATAAAAGACTGGATATAACATTCAAAGAGATTCCTGGTTTTGTATATGAACTACAACAGATATAAAATATATGTATATGTTGTCATATTATCTCCTCTCTGTTGAAGATTGCTCATCTTCCAGGAAATTTAGTTTAGAAGAGCTGAAAAGCTAGCTACATCAATTCTAACTGTGATCCGTCTTTCACTTTGCCTGCTGAATCTGGCAGCTAGTATTGTAACATCACTACTAAACTTTAATGACTTATTTCAGTAGAGTACCAACACTTTTTTTCTTACCTCGTGTAACTAGTGATGTCAACTATAATTACAAACTTTCATAAGAAAGTTGGATAAAGGTTTTTAAGGGTATATTGCAGGCCTCCTTGTTTGATATTATTATTAATACACACTTTACATATACATGTAACATTCGTTTGGAGGCAAGGACCAGAGAAGATGTTTGAATATATTGAATTAGCATCAGGGCTGTTTTGCAACAAACTGAGGTATTGTTGATGAGCACTGCTAACCATCAGAAGAAAATGTGATTTAAAGTCAATTTTCACTTGCAGCTGTGTGAACTTAATAATTCAATTAGGGAGAAGAATTATCTGGTATCCTCTTCCTTCAGGTGAACAGTAGATGACGTAAAATCAGTCAGAGAGTGCTTAGAAGGTAATTCCTGAACATTATCATGAGTATGCTGATATAATGCCTTACAGAAGTCAGGTAATTCAGCCATATATTGTCTATATTATTGCTTTATTGGGTTACCTGAAGGAATAAAAACATTCCTCAAGGTGAAGTCTAGAGGTAAGCAATATTTATTAAAGCAGAATATTTATGAAAACTCAAAGAAGGGATTTATTCACCGCATTCGCTGCCAGCACAAGCACAGTTTTTTGCTGTAATTTGCAACATTATAAAGATCATCTCAGAAAATGAATTACATTACCTTCAAAGATCACCATGTTATTGTTTGCAGGCCAGCCAACCATGCTAAGCTCCCATGATAGGCCCTTCAGACCCTCTGCAGGGCACTAGGGGTAAAGTGTTGGAGCTATACCAGATTAAGCATGATTTGGGAGTACATATGTGTGTAGCAAAGAGGCAAACATGAACTAAGTGGATGTGAAGAGAAACCCAGGCCTTGATGACAAGGGTGGCAATAAACTTTGCCTCAACTATTAAGAATGTCCATTTTCCCAGAGTGCATGAAAAGAGTCCAACTTTAAAGCCACCATCGGATAAGTGATATCACAATATTTCTCAAAACTCCAGCTGACGTCATCAAAGAACACTTTAGTTGAATTTAGGAATGTTGCATGCTCTATTGAAAACAATGGAGTGTATCAGTGGGTGCAATGGAGTGTATCAGTGGGTACAATGTTCTAATATAATTATAGCCCTTCTGCATCAGGCTATACTATAGCCTTATAACCCGTTGCCGAGAGCTATACCAGTTGTTATAGGGTCTGAAGTCGAGTTGCGGCGAAGGCCTATAATGAGGGACAGGGCCTTTACCAACTGGTATAGCCTGAGGAAGGAGGACTATAAGGCTATTAGAACATTCCACCTACTGAGGGTAGAATGTTCTAAATTTAATAAGGAGAAACAGGAAAACAAACTTTGGAATGTTGGAGCAGACGGTCTATACCACCCCTTATTAGCACTGGGCCACTTCATTGTCTTCAATGGAGCTCCCAACATTCCAATGTTTTAATATAGCCTTATAGCCTGCCGAAGCGGCCTATACCAGCCATTAAAGGCCTCGGCGAGGGCCTTTAACAAGGGAGTGAGCCTTTATTGGTCACTATAGCCTAGCTACACTGGGCTATAAGGCTATTAGAACATTCCGCCCCATCAGGACAGAATGTTCTCATAAGTAAAACCAAGGCCTCACAGAGCCCGAGGGGGTTGAAATCCCATCGGGATCCGTGAGTCCTTTTTTCACAGCAGCTGTTGTGAAAGACAAACATTGGAATGTTGGAGCTTTGGGCTTTTACTAGCCATTAGAAGCCCATAGCTACTCCATTGTCTTCAGGGGAGAGCTCAACATTCCAATGTTCTAATGATTGTTAAAGGCAGCTTGAGCGTGTAACTTGGGTTCAGGGCCTTTAACAACTGGTATAGCCCTCTGCCATGGACAATAAAGCTATGCTCTTGGTGTTTGCTTGAGAATGGGGAAAGAAAACAGTTTTTTTTCTTTCCACTAAATTACCCCTTTAATTTAGTGTGCATTTTCATTCTTGCAAAGTGATGCATCACATGGGCATGAGAGTTTTTAGCGGACGATCAACCCAACTTTCCATGTGACAATATTGAAACCAGCTAATGGACATTGCACCACTAGATTTGGGGGAAATGAAGGTTTGTCTACAACTTGAGATAGGAGATCTTCTTGATTCCAAAGTCATCAGAGGGTGAGCCTCATTGCATTATTAATTAGAAAGGCTGTTGCCCAGGGAGTCGCTCTTGGGAGCTTGTGGTGGATGTTGATGCAGATTTTTCAATTAGGCAGTTCCGTGCTCTTTTTCTTAAATTTGTGCCACAATATTCCCTACAGGGAAGGGGTAAATGGTGGCGTTGGTACTAGACCCACACTGCAGGGAGAAAGCCCCCGGAGAGGGATATGAACTATGACACCTATCTGTGACCAGAGGGAATTCTGTTGCTCTTCCACGCACAGTGGCATGGGGGCTCTGGCTTTTGCCTGCAGAACATCAGAGGCTTTTACCACTGGTGTCTTGGCACTTTATCTACTAGAGAGCCCATAACAGAGCACTAAATACACCCTCTCAGTCCTCAAGGTAGCAAACTTACTCAGGAAGGTGGCGTGGGGTAGAAATTAAGAACGCAATGAAACTTGAAATAACAGCTGATAAATCATTGTCAAGCCAGTGCTTCTGCTTGTAAGAAAAAAGTACTTTGCTCCTAGCACACAACAAAATAAGGCACATTTATAATTCAGAGGGCGGAATATTATTGCACAGGTACTTAGATTCAATCTCTGTGCAGGAGGACAACTAGCTTGTGTGTACTTGGGTACTGGGGTGGGGAGAGCACAGGCCCATGCCCAAGGGGCATAAATGCAGTCCCTCGTGTCTAGTGGGCTTTATGCCCCAAGTGGCAGATCAGGGCAATTGCCCCATCTGCTCCGCATGGGGGGCAGAAAGATTGTTGCATGTATATTGAGGTAGGGGCATGGCCATCCCCTGGTGGGCAGCCCCCACTCATATCTATCTATCTATCTATCTATCTGTCGTTGTATGCCTTGGCCGCGAGGAAGGAGAAGGAGTGACCTCCTGTTTTGGTCTTCTTGATGCGCGGTACCGTTGCAAGGGAGAGCTAGACTGAGTGGAGGGATCTTTGGGGTGCGTGAAACAAGAGGCGGTGGTTCATGTAGGCGGGTCCGGTATTGTGGAGGGCTTTGTGGGCGTGGGTGAGAAGTTTGAAGGTGATTCTCTTCTCGACGGGGAGCCAGTGTAGTGTCCGCAGGTGTTGGGTGATGTGGCCGTGGCGCAGTAGGTTGAGGACTAGTCTGGCGGAGGCATTCTGTATGTTCTGGAGTTTGCAGGTGAGTTTCTTGTTGATCCCAGCGCAGAGTGCATTGCCGTAGTCCAGTCTGCTGATGATGAGGGTGTGGGTGATGGCTTTCCTGTGTTTGAGGGGAATCCAGTTGAAGGTCTTTCGTAGGAGACAGAGGGTGTGGAAACAGGAGGAGGCGACAGCGTTAAATGGTGGTCTTTTTTGAGTTCGGAGTCCAGGATGATTCCGAGGTTGTGTGCGTGGTCAGTGAGGAAGGGAGGGTTCCCGAGGGCGCGGGGCCACCAGGTGTCGGGGTGTGGGCCCATGATGAGTACTTTGGCTTTGTCCGCGTTTAGGTATAGGCAGCTGTTTTTCATCCACCTGGCGACTGCTTCCATTCCTTCTTGAAAGTTGTGTTTGGAGATGTTGGGTTCGTTGGATAGGGAGAGGATGATTTGGGTGTCTTCTACGTACGATACGATGTTGAGTCCATGTGATCTGACGATGGATGCGAGTGGGGCCATGTAGACGTTGAACAGGGTAGGTCTGATGGAGGATCCTTGGGGGACTCCGCAGGTGGTCGGTGTGGGATCCGAGAGGCATGGAGGGAGTCTGACTCGATGCGTTCTGCTGGAGAGGAATGAGCGGATCCAGTCGAGGGCTTTGCTCCGGATTCCTACGTTGTGGAGTCTGCGGGCTAGGGTGCAGTGTGAGACTGTGTCAAAAGCTGCGGAGAGGTCCAGAAGGATGAGGGCCACAGTCCATTGGGGTGGGGGCATGGCAATACCCGGTGGCCAGTCCACACCCCTATATTTTATATGTAAAAAAATCCCTGGTGTCTAATGGGTTTTCTGCCTGCTCAGGGGGGGGCAGTTGGGGTTAATGCTCCCATCTGCTCCGGGGGGAGGCCTGAAAGACTGTTATAATAAAATGTGCTGGGGGAAGCACAAACATTTGGCTAAGGGGCTGCTCCCCCATCCCTGGTGTCTAGTGGGTGGATCCCTGCTTGGGGATCGCTCCCCTGTGCATCGGGTTGTCCTAAGGAATTGCTATCCAGGGATCAGCTTATTCAGAATTGGGCTCTAAGTACTCTCTACGGCTTACACAGAGGGGCACATCTCCCTGTGCAGACCTCAACTCTCGATTGAAAAAAGAGTCCTGTTAAAGGACCCGCTATGCCTCACCTACTGGGCCTTTTATCAGACAGTAAGTTGATATCTTCAAACTAAACTCATCAACCTACTACGATGTTGCCCTCAACCTTCGCTGACAGATTGCATTCCACGCTAAAAGCGTGAATCGTCTTGGGGCCGTTCTTTTATAGTAGTAGCACCCAAGCACTGGAATGTGCTCTCCCTTGATCTGAGACTTATTTCCAAGTCAGATTCAGGAAATTGCTTTAAAAGCAGGCCTGGGCCGAAATCGTGAGTTTAACGCCGTGGAATTCCACATAGTTACAAAAAAACTCCACGAGATTCAGCAGAATTCCGTGAACTGTCGGAAATAGGCATGTCACCCTACCCGCACTGTGATTTAGCGCTTGGAGCTTGTTCCCAAAAGACGCAGCTTCTCGAGTTGATTTTGCTGCCACTCGAGTAGATTTTCTACTCAAGCTGCAGCTTTCTGACCGCGAATGGTCGCAACCTCCTGCCGCCATCCGCATTGGAGAAATCTCACCAGGTGCCCTCCTAGCGACTGAAAATCACACTAGGGGACACCAAATCTTGTTCACGCTTGCCAACTTACTGTTGGCGAGATGTGCGCAAGAATATGGCCGGAACTCTGCATTACAAGCGTAATGCGGAGTGGCCAAAACTCTGCCAACTCTGCCGGCAGAGCGGAATATATTGCCCACCACTATTTAAAAATGCATCTAAAAGGTGGGGGCCACAGCAATGTCACACTAAGATTCAGCTCAAAAACCCTTTTCGGTACCAGTTTGCGGTCTATAAATGGCATTAAAATTAACTCATCCAACCGCCCAAACTATGAAAAGCCAACAGTGCATCACAGCGATGATCCATTGCAGGTCAGGGAGAACCACTGATGAGCAATGCAGTCTTGTAGTAGAGCCCACCTCCGCTAGGCACTTTGGGTTTCTGTGAGTGTGGAAACAGACTTGCAGTCACAGTTCTTCGGGCGCCACGCAATCTCACTCGCTTAATCTCGATGCGTGGGAAACAGAAAGCACGGATACGATAACTGTGAGCAAAGATTGGTCCCTCGGGTTGCAGTTGAATGTGCTGCACACCTCCCACTTCAGCTCTGAGGAGTCCCCCTTTTCAAGCCAGCATCTTCTTCATGCAAGGCCACCTACAGAACCCCTCCGCAGAAGTCTGTCAGTCAGTCAGTCCCCATCCTTGGAAAGTTCCTCCATTGTTTTCTCCGCCAAGAATGTTTTTTGCCTTTAGAACCTTTCATGAATTTATTTACTCTTTCTGTGAAAGTTATGCGTACAGCTTGAGCTCCTAATTGAACGATCTCCATATACTGTGGCTCTTCGCGGTTATTCGTGCCCTGCCGTGAAGTTTTCAATGCTCAACTGTATCCTAAGCCAAGGCTTCTCTAGTCTTCAAGTAGAACCTCTGCACCTGCCAACAGGGATCCAAGAATGTTAACTCAGACCACTGGGTTTAAAGTTACCTGATTTAACTTTGATTATTTATGTATTTGTTTTAGCTTTTTCTAGTGTGCAGAACATGTTTCCTTCTACTACTCCTGTGAGCGCGTGGCTCATTAGGTTTTCTTTGCCATGAACGCCGCCGATGACATCATCAACGTTCGATCCTTGTTAGATCTGGTGCTTCTCATTTTATCCTCGGTATAATGCAACCCAGCAATTTTTCACTCCGTATCCTGTTGAATGAAGGACTGCAAATCTAGGCCTTATTGATCTGACTGAGATCACACAGTTGCCCGAGAATTTCGTTTCCCAGGAAACTGGGAAATGCGCTGTGCAGTACACAGATTGTGCCCAGGGCCGGACTGGGAACCAAAACCGGCCCTGGCAAAGTGCTCAGTGCGCCCCCCAGGGGTTTGGGGATGCGGCCGAGCTGTTTGCCAGGGCCGGTTTCAGCCGATTTTATTACAGGGGCCGATATTGCAGCTATGCTGCAAAAACGGCCCTGTAACAAAAACGGCCCTCCAGGGGCCCAAAACCGGCCCCCACCCTGGCGGCCCACTGGGGAAATGCCCGATGCCCGCTAGGGCCAGTCCGGCCCTGATTGTGCCTTATTTACAGTGGGGTCAAGTGCCAGGACCAGTACATTCCTAATCCGGCCTGCTCGTGTAGAGGTGGGTCTCTGGCCCTGCTTGAACACTGCCCTGTGTGTCTTGTGAACATCGAGAAACCGCATCAAGATTACATGTTATAGTGGGAAACTTGCTGGCAATGAAACCTGGAGAACAGAGTTCTGAACTCAGCTACCCATCTTGGCCATATCGTGTGACCGTGGTCAGATCAGTTCTAATCTCAGCTTTCCCACTTGACCAAATTGTGTGTTGCCTGCTATATTGCGCCACCACCCTGCACATTAGAGCTTTGCCTTTCCTGAATTAGGGGCTTCAGCAGACGGATACTCCGATACCACTATGTAGCATTGTCATGTTATGTAGTGTTATTTTATATATTATGCTTTGTGTATTTGCAAAGCGCACTATCACCTGTGAGGGTATCCTAGCACTGAGCAGGTGTGTGTGCCTAGCCCTGCCTATGGTAGGTTGGCTAATTGAAAAGCCAGGTCTACATCTCCTTGCAGAATTCAAGAAGAGAGGAGGAGGCTCTGGTGTGGAATGGGAGGTCGTTCCACGCTTTAGGAGTGATGTAAGAAAATGTTTGTCCTCCTGATCTGTTTCTGTGCATGTGCGAGATGTGTGTGAGTGGGAGTCCTGTGGAACAGAGGTGTCTAGGTGGTTGGTGGAAGTAGATGAGACTATTCAGGTAGGTGGGGCTTGAGTTGTGTAGTGCCTTGAATGTGTGTGTGGAGTTTGAATTGAGTGAGTTTGTGTATCGGGAGCCAGTGGAGCTCCCTGAACTGTGTTGTGATGTGAGCTCTGTGTGGGAGGTTGAGGATGAGTCTGTCTGTCGAGTTCTGGATGGTTTGTAGTCTTCTAGTGAGTTGCTTGAAGAGCCCGCTGTAGTGTTCTTGCAACTTCTCTGTATAGGTTTAGCCATGTGTCCCATGTGTCCTCCCTATTCTGTGCCCAAGTTCCATGTTGTCACCATGGAGCTGCCTGGGAAATCTAAGAACGTTTGTACTTTGAATCGATTGTCAGTTCCTTCATTTCGGTTGTAGGATGAGGTCTGTTGTACTGGAGCTGCAATAAAACCTTATCCCAAACCTGCATCTGCTTCCATCTGTTCCGGCTTTGGTCATCACCTCATTTTGGCGACGAGCGGAAACCAACCCACAAGCTCCACAGACCTCAACTCAACCCAACTCTACCACTTAGAACAACTGCTGCACTCACCTCCGAAGCTACCTCTCTCCGTGTCCTGCCTTCACTAGCTGCCTTCTGTGGACCGTCGCTATCCTCGCGGTGTCACATCCTGCAAGCTGGTTTACTTCTGGGCTTCTTTGGCCGGGCGGGCCTTCCTTCATCCGGCATTACCCAGCGCTCTACAGTCCCTGGCAACGGTGGCGGTTCACCGTTCGACACCATTTCTTCGCTGCCTGGCAACAGCCTGTCCAAGCCTGACTCCGACGTAAGTGCTGCTTCCTGGTGTGCGTGAAGACGGCGCTTCTCTACCTGGTGAGCGACCCCACGACGTTATCCACGTCCAACGTAACGGCGGCCATCTTAGAGAAGTTCTCGACGAACTTCAACTTCATCAAAGACATTTAACTATATCCCTATTTCAAAGGCAGACATCTTGGTAAAGTCCGGAGCGATTTTCGTCAGAAAGACGGTTAGCTTCACATGAAGAGTCCTCACGCTCACTTAAGGTTTTCCCTTCCACTCTATTTGAAGATTGAGTGGTAAGTTGTCTTCTTGATACCCTGTATCATGTGCTGCACTTCCTGTTGTTCTTACCTACACAACCTGGTCTGACACACTTCGTGCTCCTGCACCCTTTCATGTTCATTGCGCTGATCAGCACAGCTTGCCTCACCTTTCTGCTGTTGGGAAAAGGGAAAAGCTTGTCTCCCCTTAAACAGCTCTTCTTGCTTCGCATACCCTCAATGCTGATCACGCTGATCAGCTCAGCTTTGCAGTTTTACAAACTCAACTAGTGTTGTCGCATAGAAAATCTCACGCTGATCAGCACAGCTTGTGTACCTTTATATTACAAGCCACTCTGTTTTCGTTTAAAAGAAGGGTGGCTAAAAAGTTTAATAATACAACTTCGTGTCTTGCTTCCCTGGTGACATGCAAAATGTCACTCCCCCACCGTTTTTTCTCTCCGCACCTGGCGATCCTCCCATACCCTGGCTGAAGTGGAAAAAAGTTTTCGCCAACTATGCAAGGGTTTGTGGGACGTCCCTGAGTGCGGAAAAGAAATCTTCACTCTTCCTGCATTGCCTGGGTTCGGAGGGACAGGAAGTATTTGAGCATCTTCCTGACCTTACCGACAATGATGCTAGCTCCCTCAATGAATATGAAATATGTATAAAAAAATGGACTTGCATTATCTTCCCAAGGTGAGTATGGTTTTAGAACGCTACCACTTTGGGAAGAGGATGCAAAGACAAGAAGAGTCTGTTGAGCAATACGTCACAGCTCTACGCAAGCTTGGTTCTACGTGCTCATTCGCTGGCAGTCTGGATGAAAGACTAAGAGACCAACTCATGCTAGGCTGTACTATGGATAAAGCAAAAGACAGTCTTTGGCAAAAAGACAATCCTCCTCTTCAAGAGGTCATTACTACTATGAAAATGCATGAACACTCCAAAGCATGCGTTGATACTATTCGCAAAGATGCAGAAAGTCGTAAGAGTGTCTCCACTGATGTAAAAGAGGTTAGAACCTCATCTGATGACAAGTCACCCAGATCCTATCCACAAAGTTCTCCTTTGGCATCTAAGTCTATACGTTCCTTTACTAATATCAAACCCTTTTCGATAAAATGCTTCCGTTGTGGGAATCCAGGTCATGTAGCTAACTTTAAGGATTGTCCCGGCTTAAAGACTGTTTGTTCTATCTGTAAGAGGAAGGGACATTTTTCGAAATGCTGCAGATCAAACATAAACCAAAAGAAAGTAAGGGAAGTGGATATTTATGAACAAGATGATGAGGAAGATCTGTTTATTTGTCAAGTCAAGGGTTGAGAGGTTGAAGGTCCTGTGGAACATGTTCTAATCAGTGACGAGTCTGTTGAGATGTTATTTGACTCGGGAGCAAAAATTACCCTTGTGCCTAAAACATTTTATGAAAAGCATTTGTCAAGGAAAGTAAAGCTGTTTAGACCAGACATTGTTCCAAGAGGCTATGGTGGAGAAATAATTAGATTGTTAGGTTATTTTATGGGGACTATAGACTTTAAAGGAAGAATCACTGCTGGGAAAATTTATGTATCAATGAAAGGGGATTCTCTTATTAGTTGGTCTCATCAACGTGACCTTGGAGTTTATCTTGACCCAAATGAGTCCCCTTCTGTATGTCTAAGAGAACCTCCTTCAATAGCTGCTGTCACCGATCACAGCATGTGGGTTACTAAATTTCCAGGGGTGTTTGACAATATGCTAGGTTGTCTTAAAAATTATATAAATGTAATCAAATTGAAACGTGGTTCTATACCTAGGGTAGCTAAAGTTCGAAATGTACCTTTGTTGGTTAAAGACAGAATGAGATCTGAATTAGACAAATTGTTAAAGAATGGTGTCATACAAGAGGTTGAGGCAACTGAATGGGTTTCTCCGGTGGTGATGGCCCGCAAGGCCAACGGAGAGGCAAGATTATGTATTGACCTTAGAGAGCTCAATAAAGCCGTAGTTGTAGATCGCTATCCTCTACCCAACATAGCTGAAATGCTGTCCTCTTTGGGTGGGGCCTCCCACTTCTCGACGTTGGACCTCTCCTCGGCCTACCACCAGGTCAAACTTCATCCCTCATGCCAAGATCTGACCACCTTCATCACCCCGTTCGGCACCTTTAAATTTCTCAGGATGCCGTTTGGCTTAATATCAGCGGCATCGGTTTTCCAAAGGGTGATGGAGAATATCTTAAGTGGTATTGAAGGCGTAAAAGTCTACCAAGACGATGTGCTCGTTCATGGGGTAAACTTACAAGAGCATGATTCCAGGCTGAAAGAAGTGTTGGCCAAATTGCAAAACTCAGGTCTCACCCTTAGGCTAGATAAGTGCAAATTCGATGTCAGGGAAATCGAATATCTGGGTCATTTGGTGTCTGGCTCAGGCATCAAACCTAAACCATCACTAGTTGAAGCCATCTCCAATCTCAACTATCCGGAGAGCAAGGATGAGCTTGTCAAATTTTTGGGGATGGCAGAATTCTATAATAAATTTGTCCCTGGCTTTGCACAAAAGACAGAAAATGTGAGAGCACTTCTTAGAAAGGGACATGAATTCATTTGGGACAAGTCTTGCTCTGATGAGTTTGACCTCATCAAGACTTGCTTGAACAAGGCTCCCAATCTGTCTAGTTTTGATCCTACTAAGGAGTCGTTCGTCATGACAGACGCTAGCTCTAAAGGGTTGGGAGCCGTTCTCCTGCAACCTGGTGAGCACACTGACAATACCATCCTATTTATTTCCAGGCCACTTAGAGGCGCAGAGTGTAACTACTCTGTCATAGAGAAAGAAGCTTTAGCTGTCTACTGGTCAGTTCGAAAGCTCAAAAAGTTTCTTTGGGGTAAGCATTTCTCAGTGGTCTCAGATCACAAACCTTTGAAAGAAGTGTTTGAAAAAAAGGGCATTGATCGTGTTTCTCATAGAATTAGGAAGTGGGTTATTGCTTTACAAGATTTTGATTTTCATGTTTCTTACTTACCTGGGGCAAGTAACATTCTTGCGGATTGTTTGTCTAGGCTCAGTGGTTCGGCTATTCAAGATGGTGGTGAAGAAGACTGTTTTCTTGGGGAAGACTCTGGTGAAGACTTGAGAGTGTGTGTGGTGACTGAAGGTGTTGTGACAGAGAGTGAATGGAAAGCCAGTCTGGTGAGTGATCTGATTTTACAGCAGGTCATCACCTATGTACGTGATGGGTGGTGTGAGAAGCGTGTTTGTGATGACCAAATAAAAGGGTTTTGGAGTGTGAAGGAGGAGTTGTCGTGTTCTGAAGATTTACTTTTCAGAGGCAGTAGGCTGGTGGCCCCTTCAGGCCTGCGTGACAAGCTTGTTGAGTGTGCCCATTCTAGTCACATGGGCATAGCCAAAACAAAGGAAAGACTCAGGGAAACATATTGGTGGCCTGCAATGGACGTTCAGATTGAAAGAGTAGTGCGCTCTTGTCCACAATGTGCCAACAGTGATAAAGTTCTCAAGTGTAGGACACAACCCATGATCATCAGGCAGCAATCTAGTGGTCCATGGGTTGATGTCGCTGTAGATATCCTGGGTCCGGTAAAGGTCAGATCTCAAGATCGTTATGTGCTAGTGTGCGTGGACATGTATTCCAGGTGGCCTGCAATCAAACTAGTCAATTCAGTGGACTCATCTTCTGTTATCAACTTCTTAGATGATCTTTTTCAAGCGAAGGGTTGCCTGCTTCCGTGTTAACAGATAATGGTGTGCAATTTACCTCCGGTCTTGTGGAAGAATTTTTGAGAGAAAGGGGGATTTTGCATAAGCGCGCCTCCCTCTACCACCCTGAATGCAATGGTGTCGTAGAAAGGTTTGTGAGAGTACTCAAGGAAGCTATGCAATTGGCTGTGGTCTCTAGTTGCGACTGGGAGGAAGCCATAAAAAAAAGGTTTGTGAGTACAGGATGACCCCACATTCTTCCACTGGTGTTTCTCCTTTCACGCTGTTTAAAGGAAGGGTGGCTAGTACTCAGGTCAATCCTGGCTGGGTTACTTCTAGGAGAATTAAAGTGGGGGGTGAGATCGACAGCACTGTAGGATGGAAGGATCGCGAACTGCAGAAGATGGAGAAAAGGAAACTGGAATTTGATGCGAGAAAAGCTGTAAAGAAGACTGTTGTTCAAATTGGTGACTGGATTAGGGTGAAACTCCCTGAAAGGAGGGTTGGTAAGTCGAAATTTGGACAACCAATAAGAGTCATCAAACTTCTGGGGAATGCGGTAAAGACTCAGGATCACAGATTATGGAATCTTAACAGAATTGTTAAGTGTCCTTCTAAGTGTGTTGAAGGAAACCCGTCCAGTGGGTCATTTGCTCCTCCTGCGGCTTCTTCTACTGCTTATCCATTTCCTTCTCCTGCTGCTCCTTCTACTGCTTCTCCCGCTGCTGCTCATTCTCTTTCTCCCCCTGCTGCTCATTCTACTGCTCATCCATTTCCTCCTCCTGCAGCTCGTTCTACTGCTTCTCCTGCTGCTGCTCATTCACTTCCTGCGGAAAGGAGATCTAGTAGGATGAGAAAAATTCCCCTTCGTTTGAGAGATGATAGTTAGTACATTTTGTGCACGTACCTACTACATTCTTATTGTTTATTTGTTTTGACTGCATTCTGTATTGTTCATATTCATCAACCTTGTATCTTTTCTGCTGTTGGGAAAAGGGAGGTGATGTAGTGTTCTTGCAACTTCTCTGTATAGGTTTAGCCATGTGTCCCATGTGTCCTCCCTATTCTGTGCCCAAGTTCCATGTTGTCACCATGGAGCTGCCTGGGAAATCTAAGAACGTTTGTACTTTGAATCGATTGTCAGTTCCTTCATTTCGGTTGTAGGATGAGGTCTGTTGTACTGGAGCTGCAATAAAACCTTATCCCAAACCTGCATCTGCCTCCATCTGTTCCGGCTTTGGTCATCACCTCACCCGCCATAGAGAGTGTTCCTATTTTTGAACTTGCTGGTGACTAGGGCGTGAGTGACAGTTTTTCTAGTATTGCTTTGGGGCCATTTGAAGATCTTCCTCAGCATCTTCAGGGTGTGGAAGCAGGATGCAGTGAGGGCGTTGACTTCTGCGGTCATGTCCAGTTTGCAGTTGATGGTTACTCCGAGGTTCCTGGCATGGGCGCTGGGTGTGGGTCCAAGTGCAGTCGGCCACCAGTTGGAGTCCAATGATGAGGTGTTCTTGTCGATGATCACTACTTCTCTCTTGTCTGTGTTAAGCTTGAGACAGTTGGCTTTCATCCAGTTAGCGACTTCAGTCATGCAGGAAGTGAACATGTTTCTTGTGTTGGGGGTCTTGTCCAAGAGGGAGAGTATGAGTTGCATGTCGTCTGTGTTGTAGAGGATGTTGATGTCATGTATGCAGATGATGCTGTCCAGAGGGTCCATGTATGCGTTGAAGAGGGTGGGGCTCTCCGCAGATGAATTTGCTGGCTTCTGAGGGGTAAGGTGCCAGGCTGACTCCTTGTGTTCTATCCATTAAGATGGAGCAGATCAAATAGAGAGCGGGTCTGCATGCCAATCTTGTGCATGTGCCTGATGAGGATGGAATGTGAGACTGTGTCAAATGCTGCAGAAAGGTCCATGAGAATGAGGGCTGCTGTGTCTGCTCCATGAAGGATCAGGAGGATGCCGTCTGTGGCGGCGATGAGTACTATTTCTGTACTGTGGTTGGGCCTGAATCCAGACTGCATGGCGTCGAGGAGCTGGTGGTTGCTAAGGTTGTTGATGAGGCATTGATTGATTAGTTTCTTAAGACCTTTGTTGGGTATGGTAGGAGGGAGATGGGTCTGTAGTTGAAAAGTGTGGTTGGGTCAGTGGGTGGTTTCTTGAGTAGGGGCATGACTGTGGCATGTTTCCAGGTGGCTGGGAATGCGGCTGAGTCGATGGAACGTTGAGGATGGATATTAGTGCTTTGCTGATTAGTGCAGTCTTTTGTTGAAGGCATGGCATGGCAAGAAGTAGATGGAGCCCCTGAGTAGATGGTTTAGCATTGACTCTAACTGTGGTGACGGCAGGCCATGAGGTTAGGGTTCGTTCATCGACAGTGATGGAAAGTTGAGTTGCAACGTGACGGAGTCCAGTTGAGGGTGGAAGTTGCTGTATATGGAGGTGATTTTGTTACAGAAGAATTCAGAGAGCTTATTGGAAAGGTCTTGTGAGGGGGTGATGTTGCTGGAGGAGGCAGGAGGCGCTGTGACATCTTTGATGATGGCGAAGACTTCCTTGCTGCTGTTAGTGCTGGCGATGTGATCTGCAAGAGCTGTGCTCTTGTTGTTATGTATCTGCTGGTGACACCATCTTAGCAGGGCCGGCTCTATGGCGGTGTGATCGGTGCCACCGCACCGGGCGCTGACATCAGGGGGCGCTGTGTTGTCACATATATAGTGGATTTAAAAGCACCTGCTGCCGCATTTCTTGCCTCCAGCAATTTTCAGACAACAGTAGAAATGTCAAGAAAACTCTGGAGATTACTGAACATGCTAGGGATCGATCGAGTTTTGTCTAGTGGAATTTTCTACTCATAAAGTAGTGCAGAGGGTGAATATGTGCCTGCTGCAAAGCACGTGCACCATGCAGATCACAGAAGTGCATATAATGTAAATAGTTCAGTGGGTTACTGCTTTTGTTGGAGAGAACCTTTTATTACTTGCAATTTATAAATTAAAATCCTAATACAGAGCAGTGAGCTATTAACTGTCATCAAAGAGTTGAGTGGAAACTGCATGGTGTAGGTTAAAGCCTTGATTTCTCTCCCCCGTCTTTCATTATCCTAATGTTGCAAAAAGGTTCATTTGGGTAGAAACCAATTCTTATTAGTAAAGACAACCTCCAACCAAGGTGGTACGTTTAAAATTCTGAGATTGTGCTTTAAGCACTTTTGAACTATACCCAGTATGAATGACCTGTGACTCCAATGCCTTGTAGTCCTCCTTCTTATGCCACATTTCCTATACACTGATTTACACATGTGTGATTCATTGTCTCTGTGTGATGTAAAGTGTTACAACACCCTACACTGGCATGAGTAGCTCTATAAAACAAAAGAAAAGCATGTGAGAGAGTGTGGTTGTGGAGACTTGAGGGTCACTGTTAAAGGGTGTTAAGTGAGGGAATTCATGGAGAAGGAGGTCATTGGGGGGGTGGCAACAAACCTACTGGCACTGACTGGGCGCCATCAGCGCTAAAGCCGTCCCTGCATCTAAGAGCTGATTTTAAGTTTTCTTTATCTGAGGTGTCTTGGGTGAAAAATTGTCATTTTTGCAATACTTTTCTTGCCCGCTAGTATTTATCGGTTGCGACTTTAGGTCAAGTGTAATTTTTCCCCGAGACCCTCACTAAATCCGAACGACCAAACCAAAATAACAATAAAACAAAAAAATGACATTCCCCCTTACAGGTACGCTGTCCCAAACGATAACAGTACGTCAGAGTGAGCAATCAGCACTCCTTTACGCACCCGTTCGTAAGGTGCCATCTAGCAATGACGTCGCGGTGGGTTTTAAATTCCAACAAGACATCAACAAACAAAGGCACATTCCAGTGACGGTGACGGCGGATGATCCAAGATTGACTAAGAGAACACGATGTTTTCTTTTCTCAGGGTGGCCCCTTTCAACACAAGTTTGCATTTTTCGGTTTGTGACGTAGGTAGGCCTAAAGATTAATGTGTGTTGGGGGGGAGAGGGGGGGGTTTAAAAGCCAGCCTGGGCG
The DNA here is from genome assembly GCA_963921515.1 of Calotriton arnoldi. Classification (NCBI taxonomy): domain Eukaryota; kingdom Metazoa; phylum Chordata; class Amphibia; order Caudata; family Salamandridae; genus Calotriton; species Calotriton arnoldi. The sequence continues at coordinate 3,888,194 of CAWUFW010000515.1, read as the reverse complement.
AGTGGGTAGGGGAATCAGAGGATTTACACACAGGCCGGTGGCTCTCATCACTACACGTCAGGCTGATGGAGCAGTCAGTCACAAGTGAACCTCCCCTGACGTGTGACCGACTTTTCCCCAGCCCACTGATCTGTCGCACGTATGCTTCTATTGGTGCCTAATTTCCTCAGTAGACCGAGCCATCTGCTCCTTGGGGGCCCTCCCCTTATCCCAGTCGTGAAAGCCTGCATTTGAAGGGCATAGCTTCTGTTGGGGCAGCAGTAGCAGTGGCACCGGGGCCTAAAGACCCGAGGGCCCACTGAACCCTGATCACAGTTCAAACAGCGGCGAGGGGGGGCATTTTCATCCTTGCACTAGTGCCCATGACACACTGGCTACGTCACTGAGCATTTGGCTCTTGACTTACTTTCTTGAAAAATGGCGAAAACACTGCTTTCGACGCCTTAAACCGTATCCCATTGTTCATCTATTTGCGACTTAGCATTTTTCATGCTTTGAAAACCTATGGTCCTCGCTTCAAGCCCCCGCACCTCGTCATTGCCTACCCTTCTCCCTGTTTTTATTTTCCGTCCCCCTTAAGGGTGCAGCTAAAGCCATCTGCTTCGAAGTGACATTTCGTTTTTTTCCCCTTTCAAGTTGGAACTTCTTATTTCAAGTGGCATTACCTCATACTGCAGAGCTCATGACTCACCTCGCTGCAAAATTATAAGGTCTGATATTTTTAGAAGTGCTCGTGCGTGTGCGCGTCTGCGTGCCGGAGCTTTGTGCGTGTCAGCGCGCTCCGCATGCAAACGCCCCCGCCTGCAACATGTCACTGGTGTGCTCACCTTCCCCAGAGGAGGCAATGCGAGTCTGATGTGGCACCTACGATGCACGGTCCAAACTACAGGGAAGGTTACTTGTATGTAACGCTAGTTCAGCATTGGCTCACAGATGACAGTGCATGCTTCATGGCATGGAAGGAAAGGTTACTTGTATGTAACTCTAGTTCAGCATTGGCTCACAGATGACAGTGCATGCTTCATGGCATGGAAGGAAAGGTTACTTGTATGTAACACTAGTTCAGCATTGGTTCACAGATGACAGTGCATGCTTCATGGCATTGGAAGGAAAGGTTACTTGTATGTAACACTAGTTCAGCATTGGCTGACAGATGACAGTGCATGCTACATGGCATGGAAGGAAAGGTTACTTGTATGTAACACTAGTTCAGCATTGGCTGACAGATGACAGTGCATGCTTCATGGCATGGAAGGAAAGGTTACTTGTATGTAACACTAGTTCAGCATTGGCTCACAGATGACAGTGCATGCTTCATGGCATGGAAGGAAAGGTTACTTGTATGTAACACTAGTTCTTCATTGGCTCCCAGATTATGCCACCTGGCATGGAAGGAAATGTTACTTGTATGTAACACTAGTTCAGCATTGGCTCACAAGATGACAGTGCATGCTACATGGCATGGAAGAAAATGTTACTTGTATGTAACACAAGTTCAGCATTGGCTGACAGATGACAGTGCATGCTTCATGGCATGGAAGGAAAGGTTACTTGTATGTAACACAAGTTCAGCATTGGCTCACAGATGACAGTGCATGCTACATGGCATGGAAGGAAAGGTTACTTGTATGTAACACTAGTTCAGCATTGGCTGACAGATGACAGTACATGCTTCATGGCATGGAAGGAAATGTTACTTGTATGTAACACAAGTTCAGCATTGGCTGACAGATGACAGTGCATGCTTCATGGCATGGAAGGAAAGGTTACTTGTATGTAACACAAGTTCAGCATTGGCTCACAGATGACAGTGCATGCTACATGGCATGGAAGGAAAGGTTACTTGTATGTAACACTAATTCAGCATTGGCTCACAGATGACAGTGCATGCTACCTGGCATGGAAGGAAATGTTACTTATGTGAAACAAAAGTTCAGCAGCAGCCCACAATACTCAATCCATGCTGCTAGGCCCATAATTAGAAAACCAGCAGAATGGATTCTCTGGACATCAGAAAAGTATCTAGACATGTTACAGCAAAGGCGGTTTCACTTTTTTAGCCTCTCAAACTCATCAGAAAGATATTAGGCCTTGGACCCTGATGTTGGAGTTCTTGCAATCTCTCAGCCTTCAATGTCAACCTAAAAAAAAGTAAGAAAAAGTAAGTGGGTGCTTGGAACTTGAAGGCAGGGAGTTGGGGTGGGTAGAAGGGATACATGCACAGTACTGCAAGCCAGTAAATCCATGGGCTTGTACAGAAAAGTGGTTCCGCGTTCTAAGTAGTGGTGAGCCGGGGCCTCACCTTCAACCATGAAATCCTGCGATTTGGGAACTTTGAGGGGCAATGTTTTCTGATCCTGCCTGACTTCACTGATGCTAAGTTACTCACTCTCAGCCCTACACAAAATGGGCTGATTTTTAGCTGCAGGAAATCTCGCCCATGAAAGGCAGTAATCATGTGACTGGTGATGAAGGTAGAGCGAAGGATGGGAGTGGGAAGGTCGCTGGGACTTGAGCAAGTGGTTGCAGCACTGTGACTGTGCATGGGGGCAGACCCAAAGGGACATTGTCACAGTGATGGAGAGATAATGTGGCCGGGATCAGGGCTATAAGTGAGATCAAAAAACTGTGGGGTCTCTCAAAGGGGCGTGGACAATGTAATTTGGGTGTGGCTTAAAACATGTAAGCTAAAAATCTGTGCTTAGCATAGTGTGCCAGGGGCGCAACTAGACCCGAACTTCGGTGGGGCTAACAGGGGTGGCCTGCATGGCTCACGGGTGGGATTGCAGGAGCAGGCGCTGGGGTGTCACGCGAGTTGAGGGGGTCACGCGAGGGGAAAAAAACAACACAAAAAAAACTTACCTTTCCACCAGATCTCTGGTCCTGCTCCTGCTCTCCTGCTTCCGATTTCAGGAACAGGAAGCAGGCAGCCAGGCTCCATCCTCTAAGCCAATCACAACGCTGCAATGCAGCATTGTGATTGGTCTGAGTGCCATGACATGGCACTCAGCCAGGGGCTGTAGGGGTGGGCATGTTCTCCACGCAGGCTGTAATGCAGCCTGCATGGAGAAGGGGAGAGTGCGCATGACTGTTGACCAAACAGTCATTGCGCACTTGGAAATGGGCATACCACTCCTCCCCTGCCCTGCTCCCTGAGCAGAGCAGAGCAGCCCCGCCCGCCCTCAAAGGAAACGTAAAATGATAATAACTTAAAGCTATTATCATTTTATATTTACTTTCCACTGCTCGAAAGCAGTGGTGCGGATGTAAGTGCAGAGTGGGACGTATTAATGCATGGTTAGGGATAGGCTTGTTTGAGTGAGATAGCAGAGTGAGCAGTGAGGGGGACAGGTGAGTGAAGTGTCACCTCAGTGCAGGGTGAATAGTGTACTCATGTGACTGCAGGGTGAGGTACAGGGTGAACAGCGCAAGTGCATTGTGAGTGCAGAGTGATAACTGTGAGTGCAGCGTGAGCGGGTGAATGGTGTGAGTGCATGGTGATCAGTGTGAGTGCAGGGTGAGTGTGAAAGTGAAGGGTGAGACTGAGGAGTGTGTCTGGGAATGCACCCTGCATTGAGACAACACTTGAAGTAATTCAGCATGTTATTGATGGCGGCGTAGGGTTTAAGATACAAGTTAAACTATTGCTATTATGGCATTAATCAGGGATCGAGGGTGGAGGAAATAAATAATGTGCTGATCCTGCAACAAACTTCCAGTCTTATGATTAGGGTTGCCAGCTCATTATTTTAATGTCCCAGACGGTACAAAAATGAACAGTCACTTAAAGCAGTATTTTCAGCACTTATCTGTGCATACTTCGAACAGCATATATAAATAAAAAACACTTTTAATTGTGTTCTAGGGCTGCCTGAATGACCCATGACTGATAATTAAAGGGAACAAAGACAGAAAAGTCACATTACAAATTAATACATACGTTTTTTATTTAAAGCCTATTTAGTCAAGACAAGATCTTTGCAGGCTCTTTAAACAACACATGGCTGGAATTTTTCTTTTGTCAACCCAACTTTATATTCCTTTTTACGAAATGCATTCTCACACTACAGCAAAGCAATAGGCAGAGTGGGGGCCCAGGGGGTACTGGAACCAGAAAAAAAAACTAAGCCTCAGTAACCAGTTTACAAAGGTATGTAAATATGCAAATGACCCTTAAAGACGTGTGAAAAACTTGGGCGTGCTGGAGACAAGACTCCAGACACTGCCCAGCCAAGCCCCTAGCAGCCGGGGCTGAGACACACAACAGGGGGAGGGGGGTTTGAAGCCCTTTCAACCCAATGGGCGTTGTGCGCCTGTAGTGTGCCACCTGACTGGTAATTTGCTGCTTCTGTCATTGCATCCAGATATATAATACAACTAGTAACATTACACCTTTGCCAATGGTTGTTAGTTGCATAAGATAAATAAGCGACACCTACGGCTTTGTTGTATAGAATATTGAAAATGCTTCAATTTTGAAATGATGAGGCTGTGAAAGGACTGTAATGAGTCTCTTTGACATTACATCAAAGGCAGCGAAGGGTGGCACTGATGCAGAGTTAAGATATATTTTTTCACCCTGAGGGTGAGGGCACAAATGGCAGGATCCGGCCCACTTAAAGTCCTGGCCGGGCGGATTGCAAGAGGTGGGGCGAGTGATGTGACAGTGGTCGGGGATTTTGAAGGGTGACTGTGGCCATGTTGTGGCAGTCCACTAATAGCCACTGGTGGGAGGCAGGAAGTCTGACAAAAAAGGCTACTGAGACTGCCCCTCTATTTAAAAAAAGAAAAAAACGTTGTGAGCTTCGTTCTCCATGAAGTTTGCTTTCGCTATTTTTTTCAAAGTTGGGAAGTGGTGACTCCAATGACGTTGTAACTTCACAAACCCCTATTCCTATGTGTTTTTTAGAACATATTTATTGAGGTTTTTTTGTTTTTTCTCTTAAAAAATAACAAATGATATATTACGATTTATATTCCGCTGCGTTCAACAGAGTTTAACAGATATGACCATTTAGAAAGTTCAGTTATACCCTTTTCATTACTTGCACGGGCATCATTGTGGTGGGAGAGTTGTGTCAGGAGTATGGCTGAGTACCCTTCATCAGGAGAGACCTTACGTGAGGGTTACGGTTCTTACATCAATATTCTGACACCGGGACATATCTAGGGTAATTTCAAGCAGTTGCGCGCCCTTGCATCACGCAACGGGAGCGCAAGTGCGACGCAAATACTAAATAAGATTTATCAAACCACACAGGACCCCCTTTGCGTGGCCCGGAGTGGCTTGATAAATCAAGAGTAACGCCACGCAGCGCAAATCGCTGCGTTGCGTTACTCTGCAACAGGGAGGCTTTCCGTGGGTCCGTGGGTGCTTCCCATGCATCAACCCATGGGTTTTGGCGATTCACAGAATTACCATTTTTGGTAGACCTGGGAATGAGTCAAAATGCTACGCCTTCCCAGGTGAGGCGTAACGAGGAGGAAAATCTTTATTTCTCCTCGTTTTAAACTCTTTCCATGTGTGCTACAGAACACATAGAAAGAGGAAAATGCCTCAGGGGATTGTTTTTGTGCAGGTTGGTCTCTTTTTTCTGCACAAAAACAATCCTACTTACATCACAGGCACCCTTGCACCATCGTGCATGGGTGCCTACGTTAGCCAGAGGCAGCACATTGTGAGCCAGCACAGGGAAAAGACAGGAATGCACTGAATAATGTTAAATACGGCGCATTCCTGCCCTTTCCTGTCACGCAGTGAAGCAAGGTGGCTTGCAGGGCTGCGCTACATGATTTGTTGATAAATTTGTCCCCTTGTTCACGTTTCCCTGGGTTCTTGGATCAGTTGTATCATGCGCGTTCTGTCCTTTATATTCTAATAAGAGTTCTTTCCACCCTTGTGGGTACTCTCGCCGAAACCCTAATGGTTTTCTTTACGTATTGTCTCAAGTTCGATGTCCTCTCAGTGTGTTATGGCTCTAGTCCATTGCTGCAATTTCTGGCCTCCTGATGCTTTCATGCTATGGCTGTACAGCCCCTGTAGCGCACTCACTGGTGCGATGACTTCGTGTCACACAACTCATACCCCACAGAAATGAGAGTCATACACACTTACATTGGAGTGGGATGTTGCAAAGTTTACTCTACGAGAACATACTGCAGAGCAGGAAAACAATATAACATATCACGTTAACGCCTCCATATTAGGAACATCGCAAGACAGATATCAGCATCGAATGTACACACATTTCCTATTTATAAACCCCTTGGGGTCCAGCCAACATGGATTACTCCAAAAAATAGAAAGGTTTCTAAATGTTACAGCAACATTCATAGGAACGGCACATTCAATCTTTAAAAGGCTAAAGCCAGGGAACAGCTTAACGCATTGACCCTGTTGGGGCACTCTATGATGATTTGGTCACGCCCCAATAAACATCATGGGCACCAAAGGCAGGGCTAGAAGGCCAGGACCACCAGCAGGTCCATCTACACCCTAACCAGTCTCATACCCAAAGAATCTATCTAGCAGAGGGTTTTGATAATAAACTCAAGGGCACTGTGGCATTTGAGAGCCATTCTTTGGCACTTTTTGGCCCAACTCAACTTTGGGAGTGGGGTTGCTAAATTTCAGCAATCTGTACATCGCCTGGCTTTGAGGACAAAGAGGATAGCTTGGAAGCAGCTTGTCCTTTTAAATCCCCAGTCCCCTCTGTCCCCTTCTAATGACCACTTTCTTATGAGTTGTCTACCCCAGCTGCAAGTTTCTTGGGGAAGCAAAGGATGCTGGTAAACCACAAACAGAAGGGTGGTTTTACCACACCGAGATACCATGGCCCAGCGAATGAGGGCTCAAATATACAGATGTCCCCATCATCCACAAGGAATGGACTGCTCCCTCTTCCTATATATAGTATATATTGGATACAGGATATATATTCCTATATAGGATATAAATATGCATAATTTCATTCAATAGGAGATATCGCATTGAAAACTAATAATAAACCAGGGCAAGACAATTGCTTGATGGATTAACCCATTCTCTTTAGGGATCTGTGCTTGCCCGTCTGGTTCTAGGCTCCAATACCAGTGTGCCCACTCAGTCTTTCATTCTTCTGAGTTTGATAAAATTGGGTACCACTGAGATGGGTAAGAATAAACATCCATCACCTGTCAACAGCATGCACTGTGCGCTGCCGACCTCCACTGATTCTTCTGCTACCTATTTAACCAACACCAGTTTGGTGGTGGGTAGAGGTAAAGAGAGGTGAGGGTGATTTGAGGGTTCAGGGGTGGGTAGAGGTAAAGAGAGGTGAGGGTGACTTGAGGGTTCAGGGGTGGGTAGAGGTAAAGAGAGGTGAGGGTGACTTGAGGGTTCAGGGGTGGGTAGATGTAAAGGGAGGTGAGGGTGATGAGGGTTCAGGGGTGAGTAGAGGTAAAGGGAGGTGCGGGTAATGAGGGTTCAGGGGTGGGTAGCGGTAAAGAGAGGTGAGGGTGACTTGAGGGTTCAGGGGTGGGTAGAGGTAAAGGGAGGTGAGGGTGACTTTAGGGTTCAGGGTGGGTAGAGGCAAAGTGAGATGAAGGTGACTTGAGGGTTCAGGGGTGGGTAGATGTAAAGGGAGGTGAGGGTGATGAGGGTTCAGGGGTGGGTAGAGGTAAAGAGAGGTGAGGGTGACTTGAGGGTTCAGGGGTGGGTAGAGGTAAAGGGAGGTGAGGGTGACTTTAGGGTTCAGGGTGGGTAGAGGCAAAGTGAGATGAAGGTGACTTGAGGGCTCAGGGGTGGGTAGATGTAAAGGGAGGCGAGGGTGATGAGGGTTCAGGGGTGGGTAGAGGTAAAGAGAGGTGAGGGTGACTTAAGGGTTCAGGAGTGGGTAGAGGTAAATAGAGGTGAGGGTGACTTGAGGGTTCTGGGGTGGGTAGAGGTAAAGAGAGATGAAGGTGACTTGAGGGTTCAGGGGTGGGTAGAAGTAAAGGGAGGTGAGGGTGACTTTAGGGTTCAGGGTGGGTAGAGGTAAAGAGAGCTGAAGGTGACTTGAGGGTTCAGGGGTGGGTAGAGGTAAAGGAAGGTGAGGGCGAAGAGGGTTCAGGGGTGGGTAGAGGTAAAGGGAAGTGAGGGTGACTTGAGGGTTCAGGGTGGGTAGAGGTAAAGAGTGCTGAAGGTGACTTGAGGGTTCAGGGGTGGGTAGAGGTAAAGGGAGGTGAGGGTGAAGAGGGTTCAGGGGTGGGTAGAGGTAAAGGGAGGTGAGGGTGACTTGTGGGTTCTGGGTTGGTAGAGGGAAAGGGAGGTGAGGGTGAAGAGGGTTCAGGGGTGGGTAGAGGTAAAGGGAGGTGAGGGTGAAGAGGGTCAGGGGTTGGTAGAGGTAAAGAGAGGTGACGGTGACTTGAGGGTTCAGGGTGGGTAGATGTAAAGGGAGGTGAGGGTGATGAGGGTTCAGGGGTGGGTAGAGGTAAAGGGAGGTGAGGGTGACTTGAGGGTTCAGGGGTGGGTAGAGGTAAAGAGAGGTGAGGGTGACTTGAGGGTTCAGGGGTGGGTAGAGGTAAAGAGAGGTGAGGGTGACTTGAGGGTTCAGGGTGGGTAGATGTAAAGGGAGGTGAGGGAGATGAGGGTTCAGGAGTGGGTAGAGTTAAAGGGAGGTGAGGGTGACTTGAGGGTTCAGGGGTGGGTAGAGGTAAAGAGAGGTGAGGGTGACTTGAGGGTTCAGGAGTGGGTAGAGGTAAAGGGAGGTGAGGGTGATGAGGGTTCAGTGGTGACTAGAGGTAAAGGGAGGTGAGGGTAATGACGTTCAGGGGTGGGTAAAGGTAAAGGGAGGTGAGGGTGATGAGGGTTCAGGGGTGGGTAGAGGTAAAGGGAGGTGAGGGTGATGAGGGTTCAGGGGTGGGTAGAGGTAAAGGGAGGTGAGGGTAATGAGGTTCAGGGGTGGGTAAAGGTAAAGGGAGGTGAGGGTGATGAGGGTTCAGGGGTGGGTAGAGGTAAAGGGAGGGGAGGGTAATGAGGGTCAGGGGTGGGTAAAGGTAAAGGGAGGTGAGGGTGATGAGGGTTCAGGGGTGGGTTCAGGGGTGACTAGAGGTAATGAGAGATAATGGTGATTTTGGGGGCTGAGGTAGTTAGAGGTAAAGGTGAAACGTAAGCATTTTAAAATGACAGCATCTTTAATGATTAATAAAACCTCCTCTGAATTATAAAGGAGCCAACCAACAAATAAGTAAATGTTACACAGCATTAATCCAGAAAAACACATAGGCCCAGATGTATCAAGGGCTTGTGTTGCCCTTGTGTTATGCTGACACAAAGCAATGCAAGCTCTTAAGTTAGATTTACTATGCCACGCAGAGCCACCTTGTGCAAATCTGGAGTAACACAAGGCAGCATAAGTCACTGCCTTGCGTTACTCTGCCCTGGGAAGGTGTACTATGGGTGGGGCGTGGGTGTCCCCACGCATCCACCCATGTTTTTTGGCGCACTCCCAGATTTACTATGACTAGTCAACCTGGGCATGCGTCAAAGTACTATGCCTTCCCAAGTGAGGCGTAACGAGGAGAAATATGTTTATTTCTCCTCATTATTTCCCTTTTCTACATGTGCTGCATTCTGCAGGACACGTACAAAGAGTAAATTGCCTCTGGGGATTGTTTTTGTGCAGGAAGGTGCCCCTTCTGCACATAAACAATCCTGGCTGTAACAGAGGCACCCTTGCACCATGGCGCAAGGGTGCCAGCGCTGGAGCTTGGCAGCCACTAGTGCGCCAGCGCAGAGAGAGAGCAGGAATCTCCCATGTCTTAGCAGATATGGTGCATTCCTGCTCTCTCCATTTGACACAGCGCAGCAGGCTGTCTTGCTGCGTTGCATCTAATGTTAGTAAATCTGGGCCATACTGCCTGTCAACAGTCTTGAAACAAGCATTTGCAATACAATACGTCTCGCATTTACAAGAGTTTGAGCTATTGGCATTGTAAATGACAATGCCTTTATTTATGTGTTGTTTTTATAACAGATAAATAAAAGGCATTATCACTTACAATGCCAATCTCTTAAATTGTCGCAAATGCGAGAGCTATTGCATTGCAAATGCGTTTGTGCTATAAAAAGTTTTTAAAAGCGTTAGGGGAGAGGTGTCCAGCTATTTGAAAAAATAGTGCTCGGAGGCTGTAATTAAAGCCTTCCGAGTACAAACACATGTAACGGGGTGTCGCCATGGGAGGTTACAAAATGAGACAAGGTGGTACTACGGAGGGACTACTAAGCCTATTGACCAATGAACAACCACAGTTTACAGTGGACAATGACAGAAGCCAATGATAAATATGGGCGGAGAGTGGGCGGAGCTTCAAGTTCCTACCTGAATACAGCATGCTTCCCAGAGCACTGCATGCGCTGCCCAGGCTTGATCTAACAAAACAAAAAAAACCTCATAATCCGACCGCAAGAAGTGCGGAAAAACACTAACGGAGAAATCAGTCAGTTCTTTGTCCATGCTGCAGGGAAGAAAACAAAAACACGGAAGCAAAGTGAGGTGACATGCGCTGACACGCACTCACCAGCAGAAAGGGAGAAAATAAGAGTCACAGGAAAGTCGACCAATAGTAAGTAATGGGCGGGCTCAATGCCTCCTTTTAGAGTTTTTTTAGTTTGAGAAACAATAGATCGTAGGAAGCAACAGCGTTTGTGCACTATCTCAGGTGAGACCTACAAAACAAAGCAACAGGTCTTCTTTCTGCTACCAGGATCTAAAATGGCATCCACATATCCATCTGACTAGGTTTGCACTAAACAAATAACACATACTTATTGTAGCAGTTATGTCCAGAAAAGCTACACAAAACAGGAATATTTTATATAAGGTATGTATGCATGTATGTGCTTGTCTATTCTCTCATACTGAGTGCTCACATTAAGACATAAAACAGATATCGCATGAGGACATATTTGCCTGCTTTTTGTTTGTACTTTGCCACTGGCTCTGTCCTACTTCTACACACTGGGGCTGATTACCAGTTGTACAGTACTGGCAGGGTGGGAAATCTGCAAGCGAAAATGATGTTACCATGAGTTAACACTGTGCCAAACTGTGCTATGACACGTTAAACCCCATAGATGAGGAATTACCACACTTATATTTGCCTCTTTCTCTGAGTAGGTGGTAAATGAATGCTGTGGCCTCTGCATGGCGTGTGGGGGACGGGGGGGTTGGGGATTAGTAGACTGAAGGGGAAGCTCAGCTCTGCTTGGGTGGGGGGAGCGTTCAATGGAATTATCGCCCAGTAAAATCGGGTCCGATGCTCTAGCACCCAGGGACAACCAGGTGTGGGAAAAACCAGAGTACTCCGTGGGGCATATTCACAAGGACTTATCGCTGAGTTATCGGCACTTTAGCGCAGCAAAAGTGGCGATAGAATTACCGCCCCTTTCGCAAGCTGGTGCTAACTGCCTACATCACCACATAACCCGCGATAGCTGCCGCAAAAAACATCGCCACAGTTGACACCGCCAACTAACGCTAATGAGATGCAGAATAGGCGTGTCCGTGCAAAAACACACGAAAAGACAACACCGCGCGATTCTCTACGGACAGCCAGATCTGCGATGCGAGGCAAAAACAGGCGATAAGCCGCGGTAGCAGCAGGGATTTAACACCTGCCTTTTCCTGGTGCTAAGCAGGACGACTACCTGCACCACAAAAGGGAGCCCAGCCCACAGCCACACCTGAAGAACAACAGATGCCATGGAGCCACTGCCCATGCAGCTCGGAGACCCCTGAGGCCCTCAACACCAAGCGCCACCACCCCCAGGACCCCCCCACACTCCTGCCACCGTATCCACACTGATGACTGTCGACACCATCTCCTCCATCTCGTCCAGCTCCTCCTGCGGCGCAGGACTCCCACCGCCAGTCTGCATTGCTGCTTTGAGGTTGTTGGCGAGTTTGCTCTTGGTTTTGCGCTTGATATCAGTCCATCGCCTCTTGATCTCGTCCATTGACCTCCTCTGCACTCCGACAGCATTCACCTTGTCCAAGATGGACTGCCATATTCCATTTCTTGTGCCCAGTGACACGGTGGAGGTGATGAACAGTTGTTGATGGTGTCCTATCACCTCCGTGACCAGGATCTGATTCTCCTGAGGACTGAACCACGGCTTCCTCTTCTTCTTGTCCTTCCCTGCCCCCGAGGGCCCTGGCTGGGGCTCCGGGGGGCTTGTGGGGTTCCGATCGTCCCATGTGCCAGCTCCGCCTGACTCCATCATGCTTCGCTGTTGGTGTTTTTTTGTTTGGTGTTTTTTTAATCTGTTTTTGTGGTGATTTTTCCCGCCTGACGTGTGTGTGTTGCAGGCCTTGCGCGCCTTATTGCGGATTGTCTCATCGCGATTGGGCCCATCGCACCTTTTTTCGCGTTAAGGTTTGAATTTTTATCGCAATCGCGCTAGTTGTTTCGCGGACAGTTTCCGCGTTCGCGTGCGTTTATCGCACGGTATCGCCGTGTTGGGAATGCCACGTTGACACAGCGTTATTTTCACGCGATGAGCTGCGATGTGGGAAGTTGCGGTAAGCTATTTTGGCGATGTTTATCGCACGTTCTTGTGAATATACCCCAGAATCAGGCAGAGCCAGTGCTTAATTTGAGCCTGTGCTTTCCGGTGCTCGGCACCGGCGCTTAATTGTTAGCACCGGGGCTCGTGGCAGTTAATTTCTAACTCAATATACATTAAAAATTAATATTACCTGCCACCCAAGCTATTCTTATAGCTTTGGAGGCCTGGAATAGCCCGAATTGTCACACTTGTAAGAGTGTGAGTGTTAGTACTTGTGTTGTTACTATCATTGGCAGCATGGCACGGGGGATATGTGGTACAAGCTGCAATGGCCTCCTGACGAGAGCCCCAGCACTAATTTTTTTGCACTTAAGCACTGGGTAGAGCAGATTTCCATATGGTAATTCCACTGGGCCTGACTCATAATCAGGGCTACTGTGTGCACTGAAGCACACAAATACACAGCCACTGCCCTCGAGGCTGTTTTGGCCAGCTGCACGGTGGTTGGTAACCCGAGTGTGTCTGGGTGCCATCTTGAAGCCTTAGAAGTAGCACACAGCTCCAGTGTGCCGCACATTCCAGCTCACCGCAGCCTGATGGGATAATTTAGCCGCCGTCCACGCATTTATTTCAGTAAGGGCCCCCCAGAGGGTCTCTGCCTTTCCTGCCTTCCCTCCCCGTGTGTCTCTTGGACATCTGTTATTCCGTGGAGGTTTTACGTAGACCGCAGACTTCACACTGAAGGGCCTCTCGGACAGTGTGCAGTTATTTTAAAACGTAGCATTCAGTAACTGTAGTGAGCCAATTTCTATTCCCCTTCGCCCCAATGTTGACAGATGTGCAATCTGAGGCACTGGAAAATAATACCGTATTGTGGCCAAGGTCACACACTTGGCCCAAGTGCAGTAGCAAAGACTAGAACGCAGGTTGACTGGTTCCATAGCAGGAAGCATTAAGCCCGGCTAGCGGCCACGTACAACGGCACTTTAGAGACTAAGGCCTCAGGCCTGTCTCCTTTCCAACCTCAAATGTACTGTATAAATGACCTATCCTGTATACCCTGTGCATTTATGACCCATAGATGCACTGTCAATTCATCGTGATTGTTACACTCCCCAACTGAATTTTTACGGTACAGCTGCAACAAGAATTTTAAAAATTGCAATCTTTTTAAGCTATATTTTAATGGTGTTTTGTATTGAGATTTTTGGCACATTGTTATGGTTTTAATTAACTAAACAATAAAATATATTCTGATTCTGGTTCCATAGTGGACCATGCTGCCGCCTAGCCACGCCTCCTCCTTATTCAGGCATGACACCATAAGCCTTGCTATGGAGAGACCACGTCAGACAGGATTACTTGGAATAGTGATTCCTTTTATTCATATGGATCACGACACATAAGGCCTTCAAGCGACAGCACTGGCACAACACCCAGTGTCTCCAACGCAGCCAATCACCAACTCCGCCTCTACATTCTATTACATCACTCCATCTACTTCCTCAAAGTTCTACATTCTTATGCTCCCATCAGGGTTTGTACAAATGGCATTCTGTATTATACAACATTTTATTATTAATACATAAGTGCATGTATGAATGTGTGATTGTATGAGTGTAATATGAATATGTATGAAATGTGAAAAGTGTATTTGTGTGAATAGTGAATATATACAACACACAAGCTGCTGCCTAGCCACACCCCCATGTTATGTAGGCATGAAACTATAAGCCACCCGGGGTAAGGGGGTGCCTGACATTAGTGCAGCAGGTACGTTGCCACCAGTCCTAGAGGTATGAGGAACCCCCCTCATCCCAATTACGGTTTCCCTAGCCTACAAGAGGCTACAGGGCTTATTACCATTCTGCACATTAAAAGGCCCATCTGGTGTATGCTGTCACAATACATCTCAAAACCCAAGCAGACGTCATCAAACAAAGCAGCGCTCTAAAATGCCCACTGTTGGTGAGTGCTAGCGATGCACCCTGTGAGAAACAGATCTGACCCTAAACGGGATGGCACCTTTATGGCCCAAGGCACCCTTGCTGCACCACGGAAGCCACTGCCTCCTTCCACACAAGCCTGGAGTGCAGGGGACTGAACCATCATGTTAACGGAGGCCTTTATTGAGCAAATGGTGCAGCAGAGGTAAGTAGTGCTATTGGATGGTGTTGCAGCGTGGTTGACGGTCAAGCACATTGATGCCAATATTCTTGTTTATGACATCACGTCCTGGAGTCTGTCTCTGAGTTGGATCATCAGTAGTGTGTTGCTTTCATGTACATGTTTGGTTGTGATATAACATAACAAAAACCAAACAACAAGACAAGGTGTCTATCTGAGTAACTGTCCTTCTTTCTTAAAGGGCCAGTATCACTCACACACTAGAACAAGTCTGTGAGACCATTCACTTGGGCACACCTTCTCATCTGAAACACAGGGGGTCTCACTGCTTACAGCTGTCATATAGAAAGCTGCTAGGAGCTAAAGGAGGGAGAGGTATTCAACCATGAAGTATATTCGATGATTCAAGGTTCACTGGTGCAAGTTTGATACTTAAGGGACATTTTGAAGGTACATAGATGAAGGCATGTTTTGGATGGAGTGGGATGCAGTGCCAGGACACATAGCCATATGACTGTTCCGGTGGCTCCAAGGGTCTATAATATGCCATGACAAAACAATAGATCTCAAAAGTTTGTGTAGTGACTTCATATGATTGCCTGCTTGACAGGTTCTAGAGCAGCAGTTCTTAACCAGTTGACTTCCGTGGCCCCCACTGAATCACTAGTGGAAGCCGAGGACCCCTGCCTAAACAAGTTATAGGATATGAACCTCAGAAAAAATACAAAAAAAATACAGAAAGAAGTATATCGCAAATATGCAAATTATGAAATATTTTCTTTTAATTCACAAGCAAAAATGTAAATTATAATTTTAATGGGAAGGTTGGACCATTGCAGAATTTGGGTTTATTTCTAAAAGACAAAGCTATAAACGATGCTCCACCATACTGCTTTGTCTTTTTGCCTTTCTTTTGGTAACAGCAGCTAGTGTTTGAATTGAGTCTACTAATCATCCATGCTACTGTTTGACGTACGTTTTCTGTTCCCGCAAATCAAGCTAAGGATATCTTAGGATTTTGTCCACCAGTTTCAAATTCCTTCACATTTACAGAGCATTTAAAAATTTTCAATTTAGCCTTCTGTGTGTATATACTTTATCACTCCAGGGCCGGCTTTAGCACCGATGGTGCCTAGTGTGGCAATCTTTGTTGACACCCACACAATGACCCTCTTTTCTATGGATTTCTTCACTACCACCCACCAATGGTGCCCTTTATCTCTTTATAGCCCCTCTCTCATATTGATTTTTTTTTTTTGTGCTACTCTTACCAATAGAGGGTGTCAGAGCGCTTTATATCATACACGCACATATATACAAAGACAATGATTCATACAAGTGTGTAAATCAGTGTATAGGAAATGAGGGCTACAGGGTGTACGAGTTTCTTATCATCCATACTGGTAGACATTGAGTGTTAAGAGTGCTTGGCCTGGAGTAACACAAAGTCAGAATATAAAATGTAACCCAGTGGTTGTGGCTGCTTGCTCTAATAAAATAAATATTACTAAACAAAGTCACCCTTTTTAGCAACCTCAGAATAAAAAAAAGTTGAAGGGGAAAAAAAACCACGGGGCCTATTAGCAATAACCGGCGATAATTATCGCTAAGCGCAGTTAGCGCTAGGATAATTATCGCCGGCTATCGCAGGTTTCTATCGCGGAGATAGCGTGCTATCAGCAACGCTTATCTCCAAAGCGATAGAAACCCTGGAGAACAGTGTGAATATCGCTTGAAAACAAGCGATATTCGCACTGTGACCAGTGTTAGCTTGATAATAGGGTGAGGGGGATTTAGCCATGTAATCCACCTCCCATTGGATTACATGGCTAAGTCAGGTTTGGACCAGGCGTTAACAAACAAGCGCTAAACGTGTTTAGCGCTGGTTCGTTAATCACCTCCCCTGCCTCGCTAATAGGCGATAGCGACCTTAGCGACTGTTTCCAGTCGCTTTTAGGTTGGGAACGCCTACTTTGCATGCCATTAGCGATAAATATCGCTGGTATACAAAGCGGCACCCAACCCGGTCGCTATCGCCTAAAAGCTGTCGCTAACGGCAGTTAGCGACAGCTTGCTAATAGGGCGATTGAATTATCGCCGCTTTAGCGGGAAAAAGTCCCGCTAAGGCGGCGATAATCACATTGCTAATATGCCCCCACGTTTCAAAACCACCACCTTGACGTTTGTGTTCAGCTGTTTGATACTGGTTAATGTGCTATATTAGAGGGATTGTATTTTATGCAAGTAATAAAAAGATCTCTATGACAAAATTATTACCCACTGGGTGATTTGCATGTTAAATGCTGTGCTTTGCAGCAGGCACGTTTACACTCTTTGTTTGTGAGCAGTCAAAACTTCCACTAGACAGAACTCAGACCTCTCCAGCAAGTGTATCAATTATCACAGTTAACTTGCCATTTTTATTTTGCCTGAAAATTGCAGGTCATGCAAAGAACTCTGCAGCATGTGCCTCAACCCCCCACCCCCTATGATATTTTAAAGTGAAGTGCCCCTGAGCTTGGGGCCCAGTGCGGCAGCACCTGTCAACACAACCCTAAAGCCTGCACTGACCAATATCATTTAATTTTCTAGACAGTCGCGGACCCCCTGAGTAGGAGTCACGGAGCCCCAGGGATCCACGCACCACAGGTTAAGAATCATTGCTCTAGAGCATGGGTACTCACAAACTTTCTCTCGGGGGCCAAATTTACAGTGTGGTTTGTGGCCGAGGGCCGCACCGGTGGGGGCGGGGTCATTGGGGGAGGGGGCGGGGCTAGAGCAAAACAAAACTGTGACCATGAGGTGGAACACAGGCCCCTGCAGCGGACGCCTTCGTCCACTGAGCCACCGGACCCGGCATACACATCTCTTTCTCTCTCTCTCTCTCTGTCTCCCTCCCTTCCTCTCTCTGTCTCCCTCCCTCCCTCTCTCTATCTCTCCCTCCCTCCCTCTATCTCTCCCTCCCTCCTTCTCTCTGTGTTCCTCCCTCTGTCTTCCTCCCTCTGTCTCTCTCTCCCTGTCTCCCTCCCTCTCTCTCTGTCTCGCTCTGTCTCCCTCCCTCTGACTCTCCCTCTGTCTCCCCCTGTTTCCCTCTGTCTCCCTCTCTGTCTCTGTCTCCCTCTCTCTGTCTCCCTCTCTCTGTCTCCCTCTCTCTGTCTCCCTCCATCTGTCTCCCTCCCTCTGTCTCCCTCCCTCTGTCTCCCTCGCTCTCTCTCCCTCCCTGTGTCTCCCTCCCCCTCTCCCTGTCTCCCTCCCTCTCTCTGTCTCCCTCCCTCCCTCCCTCTGTCTCCCTCCCTCTGTCTCCCTCTCTCTGTCTCCCTCCCTCTGTCTCTCTCTGTCTCCCTCCCTCTGTCTCTCTCTGTCTCCCTCCCTCTGTCTGTCTCCCGCCGTCTGTCTCCCACTGTCTCACCCTGCTGTCCTCTATCATTCTCTGTCACCTCACCCCACGTATGTGGCAGCCGGGCTGAGACAGCTTCCCGGGCACACACACAGCCGCACCCGAGTACTTCACAGGTCTTTAAAAGACCATTTGCATGATAACGAGGCTTTGTTGTATTTCACCTCTTAGCGCCCCTGCAGCTCCACTCGGACTATCGGAATCGCCCGGCCCCCATAGAGCAGAGTCTGTGTTTGCTGACACACTCTAAATAAAAAAATAAAAAAACACAGGTACGATGTCTGTAAGGTCCGCGGGCCGCCAAGGAAGGCTTGCCGGGCCGCTGGCGGCCCGCGGGCCGTACTATGAGTACCCGTGCTCTAGAGTGTAAGACAAGTTTTCAGTCTCCCAACGTTTTCTGACCTCGGGCGCCCTTTCTGTTTACATCTGATGCACTAGTTATGGGTTAGTGCTTAATTTGTTCTCTACTACTGATGAAAGGGACACTCATATTTCAACCACGAAGTACTGAAAGGCCACCGCTGACCTCTCCAGAGTGTTTCCGTCTTACCAGCCCACCAGTCGTAGGCATCCTAGAACCTGTTGTTCCACCTTAAAATGAGGTGTGAACCAGTCTCTGCACATCTAAGACTCTGTGCGCTATGTCTCCCTTCTGCCTCTCCTCGGTCTGGTACACGAGCACCTGAGGAACAGAAGACCCCCTGTTGCCCTCGCCCTACAGGTTTCATTGGAATCTGATCTAGGTTTCTTGACTTCACGAACCTCCCACCCATCTGGCTTACTCCACCTTTCACAAGGCTAACAAAGGGCCTTTAAGCAGTGCAGGAATATTTAAAAGGCCTTGATAAATTAATAGGAAATAGATCATGATTGTGAGTGGAGATGAATGCTGGGGCTGTACAGTGAGAGATGGTGCCTATCCATCGCATTGTATTGAATCTTTGATCACAAGATGGAGGGGTGGGTGGGTTTGAGTACCAGTGAGAGTAACCTATACAGGACTGTGTTGGACACCTTGAGCAAGACTGCTTGATGTCTATGTGGGGCAGTGGCACAGCAAAGGTGCCAGGGGCCCAAATGCAAGCATGAAACCATATTTGGCAAAGCCAATAGGTCACACCTACGCAATAGCTATTGGCTCTCTTAACCTCTTTGATCCATTTTGTCCAGCAGAGTGTGCTTAAAACTGAGACAAAAAGCACTATAATGCGACCACCACTGTGTATTTTTTCTTCCTGGTGGGACGGAAGGTAGGAAGCAGCAGCAGCAACAATGGGGGGTGAGTTGTGGAAGGTAGACGCAAGCTACAACAACGAGGTATGAGAGTGGAAGGAGCAGTGAAAGCAACAACAACGCGGGGGAGGGACAGGGCAAGCAACAACAATGCAGTAGGGGTGTGGGAGGGACGGAGCAAGCAACAACAATATGGGTGGTACGGGGCAAGCAATAACAATGCAGAAGGGATGGTGCAAGCAACAACAATGAGGGAGGGAAGGTTGAAGTTATGGAAAAGCAAGCAACAACAAGGGAGGACGGTGGTAAGGATGTGGCAAGCAAGCAACAACATGGAAGGGGCTAGGAGGTTCAGGGCAAACAAGCAGCTACATGGGAGGGGTGCGAATGGGACCAGAAAAGCCAGCAACAATGCAGGAGTGGGCAGGGTGGACCGAGAAAGCAAGCAACAAAGGGGGAGGGGGCAAGCAACAGCACGGAGTGGAGATAGGGGAGACGGCTTACAAACCCATGCACTCATGCAAACACAAGCACTCTTATGGAATGCTGCAATTAAAGGAAAAAAAGTAGCCCCGAAAGTGGGAGCAGTGGAAGGACACAGGGCAGAGGAGCAATACTTGGGCCATGCTCCAGAGGAGGGACAAACACACGAAGAGGAAGTGAAGCCGGCTTGCACTGACCAAAGAGAAGTAAGGAAATGAGAGTGACAATGAAGCCAACAAGTGATAAGCAATGGGCGGGCTCTAAGCCTCCTGTAAGCAAACAAAATGTCTTGAAAATAACAGCGCATACGCTCTCAGGAAGACCTAAAAATGCCTCCATATCCATTAAAAGAAGCCATTATTGGGCTTCCGAGTACCTTTCAAACCCACTGTACCTGCTGCTCTAATATCAGCGAGGTCTCTGGAAGTCTAAGGCAAACCCAGGGACTGGTGAAAGAGGCGTGGGTGCCAAAGTTCACAAGTTCCCCGCTCTGACCCGCACTCCAGCGGAAACCTGAACAGGTGGCAACTCTATATGTCATGTGTTCCAGGCATATTTATAATTCACACACAGTTATATCTGTGGGGGTTGAAGAGTTCAATGAAGTAGTTGTGTGTCTTTTTTCGACCCCCCGCTCGCTCAGGCTGTGGGGGCCATGCTCCGGTCACCACTCTCTGTTTGTTCCCCTGGAGGTGAGAGTGTTGCGCTGTCACACTCTGACGTCTGATTGTTTATCAACTGTCCAAAGCCACAGGAGATCGCCGGGCCAATGCTGCGCGTTTTTGTTTTTCGATTTATTTAAGTCTGATGGAAAATATTAGGGGTAGAGGGCAGGCAGGGGTCGTGGTCATAAGGTCATTGAGTTCAAGTGCTGGTTTGGCCACTGACACTCTGTGTGACCTGGGCTTGGACACTTAGCTTTCCCCGCTCCCCAGCTAAGGAGGCAGATAAGACGCGTTAGGCTAGAAACACATCACCACCTGCCCCTGTCAGCCAGGAGCTGCTTAGCATTCAGCTGCTGCCAAGTCAGGATGCGTAGGGGTGTGCTGCTAAATTATTTTTTCACCTATCACAAAGGCCTAGGAAAACTTTGGTGCATTACTTAAGTGCAAATGTTTTGCTTCATCTGTGTGAAAACCCTGGCTTTACTGTCATACATTTCCTTTTTAACAGAATTGTTCTGCTAAAGATATATACTTTACAGAAAATGTCCAGGCTTATTTCCGATTGCTTTCTAGATACCGACTCCGGCGCAAACAAGAGTTTGTAATCGAACCAGGTTTCCCGATTTGACGCTAATTACTTCACATCTGCAGTTGTCTCTAAAAACATTTTGCCAGGAAAACCCCGATGAAATATGTCCCAGGAAAACGCAAAACTTGCATTAATTGGGTTCAGAACTCTGATACTGCACCTCATGCCTCCATCCGACCTGCATAACTCAGAATAAATGGGTAATAAATATAGGTACGTATATATTTGCTATTGTTATCTGCACCTCCACATACCTGAAAGTTATATATAATCCTGGCACATCTATTTAGAGTTAATTATAGTAAACCTATACTTAAATATATGCATAATTACCTCCACAACATTTTTCTCTCCATACTTCAGCCAGGGCATTTTTATGTTACGATTTTTCAGCTATTAAATTCTGCTGGGGAGCTCCCTCGTGGTGTTCTCTGCAGCACGCAGAGAAGCTCTAGGTAAGGACAACTTGCAGTGGAGAATTGTGGATGCACCTTTCAGCTTGAGTGGGTGAGATCAGAGTGAATACTATCTCCCAAAGCAGAGAAAGTGATCCCCCATGCAGGCTAAAACGTTGCATGGGTGAAGTCGAAGGTAACTGTTGAGGTGTCTCCAAAGGAGAAATATCGAAATATTACCCAGAAGCAGAAACGTTTGCACCCTCCTTTGAGTGACAGGGGCGTGAGTGACACAGGTTCCTTCCTGTAATGGCAGGCCCAGTGGCATAGCCAGTGTGTAATGGGCCATTATGCAAGGAAGGAACTAGGCCCCAGGGATGCTTTTAGAACTGTGAAATACAGCAATTATCAGGGTTCTGTGTCCCTCTCAGGCCTCTGGGCCCCGGGGTCACTGCACCTGCTGCACCAATGGAAGATACATCCCAGGCAGGCCTCTTCTATGCTGGTGGAACGGCCTCACACTTACTACTCTGGGCCCTCGAGTCTCTTTCTCTGCTGAAGAATGTGGGCCTGATACTCTCTGTTAGTGTGCAACATTTGTTTTTACAAAATATGCGTCATATTTTTAAAAAGTGCATGTATTGCACAAAATGTACTTGACCGGTGTCTTGAGTGGAAAGGTCACGCAATATACCAGCAGGAGATTGGTTTGAGGAGAAAATGTCTCATCCTTGGTTTTACTAGTTACTGTAAGGCTCAGGAATGGGGGGGCCGTATGGCCCCCCTCCTCCCTTTTAGAAAGGTAAACGGCCCTGGGGGATGGTGTCTCCAGGACCTTTAGAGGCTCCGGGAGGGTGCCGCAAAACCACCTCCCCTTTTTGAGAAATTTTGGCCTAGAGATTGGGCTCCTCTGGGCCTCCCCCTCCCCTTAATGAATAATTTTGGCCCCCGAGGCAGGATCTCCAGGGCCTGTGATGGTTCAGGGAGGGGGGACAAATGCCCACTCCCCTTATTGAATGCAGCTCCGGGGGTGGGCTCCCCCTAGCCTTTAATTGAACAATGCGGCGTCTGGCCGTGAATTTTTTTCCTGATCCCATGGGAGTCCCACAGGATTGTGGTAAAAACGGACGTTTATTTTGGCATCGGGGGGTCCCTATGGGTCCCCCCCCACGGGCTCTAGGGGGGAAGGGTATCCCTAACCTGCCCCCTTATATTTTTTTTCATTTACTACTGCAGGACGGGGGCTAAGTCACCGAGTCCTGTAATGTCCGCCTGCAACTTTTTTCTGATGTTGCTTGCAGCCAATCAGAGCGCTTACTAATGCGGGATTCTGACTCTGCGGAAGCAAATTTGCCAATGGGAAAAAAACTCCCTAGGCCAATCAGAATGCTCTATTTTTAAATTGGCGCTCCTGTGAGAGTCTCTCGAGCCTCTCATGGACCCAGCCGTCCACCTATCTATAATTTTTTTACCTTAATTTCTCAAAAACTGAACGGATTTACACCAAATAACAAAAAGCACAATCTCTGAACCAAGAGCTAGCTTCCTGTCAAATTTGGCGTAATTCCGTCTAATGTTTTTGCTGTAGCCATTCTCAAAGAAGTATACTAAAAACGCATGGGGATTTTGCGTTGTGGGACCCCCCATTTTTTCTCGGACCCTGCTTTATTGATCACCCAAAAACTTTCCATGCACAAACTAGTCAAAAGTAGCACCTTTCAGGAACGTTTCCTGGATATTCGTCAAACGGGGCCAGTTGTTAACTAATTGGGCTCAGGGATGAGGGGGCTACAGAGGAGGGGGGCTACATGCCCCCCCTACCCTAATATAAATACGTTTGGCTGCCAAGGGCTGGGGTCCCCGGGTCCTAATACAACTTGGGGAGGAGGGTAGGGCGGCTCCCCTCTCCTTTTTTAAGGAATTCATCATGCACTGCTAATTAAGCCACATATTACATCATTCATCACATCTTCTATGACATCATAGATAATATCACTGCAACATTTGCAACTAAAATATTGATGACAAAAACTGTGCATGGCAAATGGCGGGGGCACAAGCTATAGTTACCTTAGGGCATGAGTTATAGTTCCCAGAGCTGACTAGGACTGGTGAATTTAAGCAGATTTGTATGTTTGAAACGTTACGTTGTCACTGAAATTCTCACCTAAATATAATGTTACCCTAACCTTTGTTTTTTTCAGTGAATATATATATACACACACACATATATAATTCAATATATATATATATATACTATATATATATATATATATAATAAAACACACAAAGAGGGTTAGGGCCCATCCACCAACCAGACGGCGCATTCAGACGTGGAGGAACTGTAGGGTTTCTACCAGCTGAGACTCATCTGGCAATGGACCACCAGGCAGTGGACCACCAGGTCACCGTGATGGTCGGCAGCTCTATTCAGAACTCAGCATCCGTGACTGGTTTTCGACGCCTGGATTGCCATTGCAAGGAATGGTGGACCCAGGTATGGAACTCAACCAGTGCCCCCTATGCTCAGGGAGAAAACTCCCTGTGAGTCAAGGCCATAGAGTTTTTCTTTTTCAGAAACAAACCCCAACTTCGAGGGAATAAATGCAGAACGAGCTAGAAAACACATTGCGATCTGTTCAGCATTAGCAGTGACAAAGCTACCTCTTCTATACTGGTGGATGCACTTTCGTCACTGGTGATCACCATCAGGCAGGCGGGGATCTCCTAATATGGCAGGCAGTCCTCTTCCAGGGAAGCATAGGCCAGATCCTTCACTGACCCGGCGGCTGACCGCCAAACTATAAATAAATCCCAAAGTAATTTCCAGTGATTCAGACTGATTCAATCATTTTCACACATCACCTTTGACTGTCTGTGTAATACTTGCATTGTACAGAAACATGAGTCAGCCCAGCAGAGGAGCAGAGGGTGCAGTATTCTGTTCTGTTTCTTAATAGCATGGTCCTTTCATTAAGATGTATCACATATAAAATAAGAAAAGCAAGGCAGATCTTAAGTGCAATCAAATGGAAGGACAGCAATGGGAAATTATAGTAAAATATGAACTTCCGAAGAAGACATGTATTAGACAGCTACTTTGCATAAAAGCTCCCAAAATACTCTATGCACATCACACTGGGTTTGCAGTCTTGGCTGACAAAAACATATTCTCATAATGTTCTCTGGGTGACTTACTTTGGCAGCTAGGAAGAGAGTCTGTTGATGCTGTGTGTTCTTTGGTGTAACCTCCTGTAAGTTAGAAGCTATCCACAGTTAGGGCTAGCTACATTTGTAAAAAGTTTGATAAATCGTTGAGGTGAAGACTGATGCAAGTTTCTGCTTGTGAAGAAAGCACTTCTTTTAGCACAGCCTTTAACACTTAAGCGGGTTATGTGTTTCTATATGGTCAGTTCCTCTTAGGTAAAGGATGTGCACAACAGGTGCTACATCTCTAGAAGAAAGCTCTCACTCAAAGAGGCTACATTAAATGATCTGCATGGCTGCCCCATCAAGACTTCATCCCAAGAACAGCTCTCCACTGGACCCTAGAAGGCAAACATAAAAAAGGCAGGTCAAAGAGCCCCTACAGGTGAACTGTGAAAAACAGAAATGAAGGCCTTGTGCCACAGCCGGGACATCGCACCGAAACGTGCTCGAGACAAACAGAAGAGAAGGGTCTTCGCTGCTGCCCCAGCATAACGGGCAATAGATAGATGTCTGCGTGGGCGAAGGGGTTTTGTAACGATTATTGCTAGCCTACTGGGTCTCATTCGAAAGGAGTGAACACCACCTGGGCTACATTTTGGAGTTCCTATCAGGTTTCCAAGAACTTCAAGATGATCCAAGATAATGACTGGAGTGTTCCACTGCTTGTATTGCTCTCATGAAGATGCACAGAGATCCAATTCCCAATCAGATAGTACATTCCTTAAATTTAAAGTCTATTTTTTGAGAGGCAAAATAGAGGAATCTGGTTGGAAAAAACATTTGTGTACTCAGGGCAATTCTCACATGGAGAAAAAGAACTCTTTAAATTGGAACAAATGTCTCAAGCAGTTGCTTGGTTGAGAGTGTCACTATTGGAGAATGATATCAGCTACTGCACGCATCACCTTTGTGAAATATGATCAAAATATTACATACTTGTCAAGAGGGAAATAGCTCCTATTTTGTTTTTCGGTGAGGGAGTTCTTCGATTTGCTCAGGAGCCAGAAGGCCTCACCCCTTGGCTATAGTCAACATATCCTATCCACAAACCTTACAATAGGCTGCTGGAAACAAAGCAGTCCCACAACAGTATATTTAGTAAGCCCACTTACCCAGAGTTGCAGGAGTGGAGTACAGGATGCAGCCTTTTGGCACCGATCACTGCTACCAGCAGCTTCGGACTTGGCTTTCACACATAGTGTTGGCACCCTGGGAATCCCTTGGCAGCACAGACTGTAGGGTAATGATGAGATAAATGTGGAATGCCTTTGAGGGAAAAAGCAAACAGATAATTGTGATATCTTCCTGTTGTGTTTATTATGTTACCTTGTTACCTGGTTCCTGGCTGCTCAGCCAGTGTTCTGTATGGAATGTTGGTGTGATGGGCGTGAGTGGAATGCTTGGATGCCTGGTGTGAGTGTTGATAGTTGAAGGTGGGCTGAGCAGCAGGGAGGCTGCTCCTGGTGGGGCTGCTACCACTGATGTTATGGTCTTAATAAATAACTTACAAAGACACTACCCGGCTACGTCTACTACTTCACCTCTACGCATGGAATTTCATCACCACAATAATCAAGGTAGAGCCCTCAGAAAAGCTCATGAAACGTAATATTCCTCATAGACCCCAAAAAAGCACTCTTTCCACATATCAATGCAATTTCTAAACGGGCTGCTTTCAGAAGTATAAACTGAAAAATATTCCTCTATGCTGCGTTCTTGTAGTCACAGGGAAAACCAATCACTGACAAAGGAGAGTGCATTTGTTCCCCACTCAGCAAGACATTGGGGGCCGGATTTCTCAAGGAGTTGCATAGCCTTTGCACCAAGCAAGTGGGCGACGCAAAACCTAAGTGAGATTTATCAAGCCATTAAGGCCACTTTGCATGGCCCTGCATGGTTTGATAAATCTAGAGTAACTCAAGGTAGTGCAAATCACTGCCTTGCGTTACTCTGCGGCAGGGAGGAGTTCCATGGGTGGAGCGTGGGTGTTCCCACGCATCCACCCTTGGATTTTGGCACATTCCCATATTTACCATTACTGCTAGACCCGGGGATGCATCAAAATGCTACGCCTCCCCTGTTGAGGCATAACGAGGAGAAATATCTTAATTTCTTCTAGATTTTTCCTCTTTCTACATGTGCTGCGTTCTGCAGCACACATAGAAAGAGGCAAAAGCCTCTCAGGATTGTTTTTGTGCAGGAAGCTGTCATTTCTGAACAAACACAATCCTGCCTACAACACAGGCACCCTTGCACCATGACGCAGGACGCATGCATTGGCACCAGGCAGCCAAAAGTGGGCCACCCCTAGGAAAGGACAGGAATGCGCCACACAATTGTAAATACAGCACATTACTGCCCTTTCATGCAGCGCAGCAAGGTGCTTGCTGCGTTGCGCTGCGTGAAAGAATAATAAATGTGGCTCTCTGTAGATGATCTATCATGTAGTGTTATATTTCGAAGCCACCTTTACCGCCCAGAGGTGTGCACCCTGAATATCGACACAAAGATATCGATGGGACATAATATTGAGGACAAAATATAGAAAATAAAATATCAACTGGTAATTAAGTCTTGATTTTCTATACCTAACTCCACATATATATGTACCTTGGCGATATATATATCTTCAAATTATGAATATGTGGAGTGGGGAGCAGTAAATATAAAGTTCCCTACGTGCACTTACCTTTCGATATTTTGTCCCCTGATATTCTTGCACCACGATATATTGGGGGTCGATATTCAGTAATAGAACCCGCTCCAGATAGTTGTGGACAAGCAGTCCCGTCTTAGCTCAAAGACAGTGGTGAGTAGATAAGTCTAGGTACCGTAAAACACAGTTATCAAAGTTTCAAGAAAAGTGGGAATAACCAGCCAGACTTAACAATATTTGATAGTCTTTTTTTGTATTACTGACTGCTTCCTGGCCGTGAATAAGGTATTGTCTAAATATGTTTTAAGTAAATCTCCTCAAGAGTGAACCACCGTTGGTTTGGTTTTAAAAACTTTGTAAAACAGCAGGGGGATGAAGACAGCAATAACTGAAGACGGGAAGCTATAGCAATGGCCACCAAATGAATTTCAAGTACTTGTGATGTTTGAGGCATATTCATTCCATGGGTATGCATCTTAAAGGTTGAGATGTGCCATTCAGTCCCCTGGAAGACAGGAGTTACTGACCTCACTTTTTGGGGACCAGCACTTATTTTTCCACATCAGACATATCCTGAGAGCAAGACATGGAAAAACTCACAAACAGAAAAAAGGAGGAGGAAGAGATAGTCAGAAAAAACATCACAAAGGGAGAAAGCAGTAGCCAGCAAGAGTGAGTCTGAAGGGCGAGGTGTGTCTGGCACTGGATTAAAGAGGTGTGAGGTGGTTTCAGGACTACGCAGCCTTGGTATTAGGCCTACTGACATTCAATAGCACCAACCGTGAGCTTCTGAGCATGGCACTGGGTGCGGGCACTCGTTATTTTGCACATTACGCCCTGGACTGCTCCTGGTTATTCCCCTGCTTGAGTTACGTGTCAACCAACTTAAAGTGAATACGTTTGATTTAGAGAAAACACTTTTACCATATATTATTATGTTCTGCAACATGATAAACAAGTATTGCTTGAATATATTCACAGTATTTCATTTAAATGCTGACGTGTCTGTTTTGCGTTATTTGCTACTAATGTCTAATAAGTTTCTAGAAGGTTGATAACTATGTGTCTCAGTTGTTGTTCAAAAGAACACCATCTCCCAGGATGAAAATAAGTGAAAGAGCGTCAAGTCGCTCTCTGGTAATTGTTTATTCTGAGAGTTTCTATAACAGTGGAATGATGTTATAAAAGCCGAGCACAAAGCGAGAAGGGGAGACCTTCTTGTCAGACGACACTGGGACGTGTTGTAAATAATCATATCACCAGTCCTTACTGAAACTTACTGGGGAGGCACTTACCTTCACCTCTCTGCTGCTTTTGAACTTTTAACATTGACTGAATCCTTAGTACCTGGGGGTCTAGAACCGAACTCTGCATTTCTAAAACAATCTAGAAAACACCAGCCTCTATCACCCTAGCAGCTTCGCGGTCTGTCTACCAAAGAGCAAATGGTCACGAGAATTTCCTGGGATCCTTTTGAGAGTGTACAGCCCAAAATGATAACAAATAGAAGACAAAAGTCTGTGAAGTTTAGGTTGTCTTTGCAGCATGTTGCATCAGTCGCAGCATGTGGTACTTGACTGCTAGAGCCTGATGCATCTGTGACTCAATCTTCATGACATCTGTTATATGAAGAAAACATTAAATTGTTCAGGATGTGTGTATGTCTTCTTTCAGATGCACATGTTATACCAGTTCCAAATGTACTGTTTGTATATTCCATTATTTTTCAAAATCTCAGGCACATGCTCAAAATTGAAGAAATCAACTCAAGGCTTAGCCAGTTCACGGTCAGGCAACCCTTAGCAAATGCTTGTTTTCGTTGAGTTATGCTTAACATCTGTGCTTCTAAATTCTCCTTGCTAGCATGAGATCATCTCATCCCTTTTGGGATGTCTTTAAAGTTTCCTGGCCATATATAAGGAGATCAACCAATCAACTTCAACCAACTGCTGGGCTGGTGCTTAGAGCAAAGTGGGAGGAAGGATAGATAATTATGGACAATGATGAAACTTCAGTCACAAAATGGCGGCAGTCCTGCCTGCCCTCTCCTGCTTTCCACCACCCACTTAGTAGAGCAATGAAAAGCCGAGAGACCCAGTGGCAGAGCCTTGTCTGGCCCAGACATCATGAATCGATGCTGATGCTGAAGCTGCTGAAAATGGTTGTATCAAAAAAAGGGGAAAGCTTGAATTACCCTATGCAACCTTGGGCTTGAGATAAACACACAATTTTGAGGGATTGTCTATAGCGAACATTTTGATATACCTGTAAAGGAATTCGACAGTAGTGGAATTGCTCACAAGTGGAATAGACATTGGGGGATATTTACAAATCAATGTTGAGTGCGGTGTTACTCCAAAATTGGTAACGCCGCGTTCTGAAATTTATTAAATGCAGGGATGCACTGTTTTTACAAAAAATACTGCGCACCCCTGCGTTTCCCCTAGCGCTGGTGCTAAAAAAGCTGCCTAGCTACAGCGCAGGCACCCTTGCGCCATGTTGCAAGGGTGCCTGCGCTGCAGGGGCGATTGTTTATGTGCAGGAAGGGACACCTTCCTGCATATCAACAATCATTAAAGGCAATTTTCTGTTTTTATGTGTGCTGCGTTTTCTGTTTTTATGTATGCTGCATTCTGCAGCACACATAGAAAGAGCAAAATACGAGGAGAAATTAATAATTTCTCTTTGCATCGCCATCCTAAAACCAGGTTTTACTTGCCCTTAGTTTTGGCACTGCCCCATCCTTGTAAATATGGGGCAGCGTCAAAAAGCAATAGATGTTGCGGCAGAACACCCACTGCAACACCCATTGCACGCCCCTTTCAAGCTAAGTGAAGCATAAAAAGGGGCCTTATTTACAAGGCGGCGTTAAGCCACGTTAAGCTTCATAGTCAACAGGGTGAAGTTTCAGAATAGATTAAGAACCCTCAATCTTGTGAGCCCCAAAAGGATTATCTATATGAAGAAAGATATTTTACTGACTCTATCCAAACCCTCTCTATGTCTTCTAGGCAGGATAGTAGGTCCTCAATTTGAGCAATAGCTTTGGGACCCTGGCATTAACGTACATTAGCCACGTTAAGTGGCTTAACGCTGCTTTGTAAATAAGGAGAAGGCAGTTTTAGTGACGTTCTGGTGGCGATATCCCCTTGTAAATATGCCCCATTATTTGAGTATGGAATTCAATTTGCTTTGATTTTGCTTGCCATAGTATCACACCAGTCCTACTCCTTTATAACAATTTATTAAGTACACTTCCATAAACAGACATAGAAAAAGACATACAAAATGTTTCTTTTACAAACAAAGCTAATCCCATGTACCAAGTAGTAACCCTGAGCTCAGTATGCGGAGTGGCACTCCGCGGAGTTCCACTGAGTTAAAAAAAAAACTCAGTAGAACTTCGCTCCGCCCCAGTCGCACATTTTTTTTTTTTAAAGGGTAAAAAAAACCACTTAACTTCCCTCTGGCGTCTGCGGGCCACCCTCCTCCTTGGCGTGGTGTCTCCTCCTTGCCGCCGTCCTCCTCGCGTTGCCGGTTGCAACCCCCTACGCATGCGCAGTTCACGCAAGACGTAAAACGTAGGGGGTTGCGACTGGCAACGCGAGGAGGAGGACAGCGGCAAGGAGGAGACACCACGGCGAGGAGGAGGGCGGCCCGCAGACGCCAGAGAGAAGGGAAATGTTTTTTTTTACCCTTCTTTTTTTGGGCCGTGGCGCAGGGGCTGAGGGGCGTACTCCACTCCGCCACGGAGTAGGAGTTTTGCCTCAACTTCGCGTTCCCAGCTGAGCACGGAGTTGGTAAAATTCGGCAAACTCCACTGGCGGAGCAGAGTACGCCGCCCGGGCTTACCAAGTAGTCCTTGTTAGCTATTTTAGTTTGTAGGTGTCTCCTAACTGATTGTAGAAGGACATTGAAACAAGAATGTAGGACACAAACAGATTTTCTAGTCAGTCAGGGGCTAGGATTTCCTCGTCTATACACCAATGCCAGCATATATCCAAGTCATGCTGGAAAGCAAAGGGCTCACCCAATTTATGAAATAAATCCAGATCACAGCATGGTAACTAGGAAGCAAACTGAGGGCAAACACACCCTGGTTTCCAACGCAGACAGGCGAGAGCCACAACAGCTGTGCAGTGATCTGAAATTATTCCATAGATTTGGCAAGTCTTTGCTTGTTTCAGTGTCCTGAGTAGGCCCAAAAGGCAGGGATAGAAACGCGTCGACCATTTTTTTATGCGGTGTTCCTCAAAACAATCATAAGATTGCAAAATACATTTATGCTGGGTCTGGTGGCTTAGTGGACGAATGCGTCTACTGTAGGGGCATGTGGTTGAACTCATGGTCACAGGTTCAAATCCCAGTGGGTCCACTCAGCCTTTCATTCTTCTGAGGTCGATAAAATGAGTACCATTTCGTTGGGTAACAATAAACATCTGTTATTCAGTGCCAAGAAACCCTTGGGTGAAAGTGTGCTTTCAAATTCACGTTATGTTAAGAATAAAACCAAGGATACCTTGAACTGAGAACCTTTGAGACTAAGTTATATCTCCCGAATGGGTCTAGATAGATGCATTGAAGGAACTACCATAAGGTGGACTCTCTTTCTACAAATAATTAGGAGACACCTACAAACTAAAATAGCTGAAAATGAAGGCAAACTAGCTTCCTTATTTTTTATATCTGTCCTTCAGCACATTGGCATCTTTATCACAGAGAAAGATTTATATGTATCATTGGTGTTTTTCTTGCACCTGTATGCAGTGCCACGTAATACTCTGGGGACAAAACTCCGAAGATGTTAGGTACACTGGTAAGGTGGCTACAGGAAATATGTCCCACCCGACAGGAGAACAATATTTGTACAAACGTGTTGTGATACAAATGCAGCCATGCCATAAACATAATGTACAAATCCACTCATGGGTTTTTACACACAAGACAGGTTCTTTCATGGTGGGGAAGCAGCCTAGGCCGAAGGCCATATGGAAGTCCTTGTCTCATTGGTGCGGGAGGGGTGTTACCTACGCACAGCAGCAGACTTCACATCCGCCAGGGCCAACTCCAAACGAGGCCCATAATTCGGCTAGATAGATCATATGAACCAGAGAGCACCTCCGCTTCTGTGTTCTGCTATTGGTTCCAAGTTTCATGAACACACGGTCTCCTTTATGAAGGCAATCCTGCATTATTCTGCACACTGCTTGTTTTACAGGTGAGATCAAATCCACCCAGACTCAAGCTATATCAATTTGTGCTATGTACATCAAAGAAAAACTACATGATATATATATAAAATGACCCTAGTGGGCCGAGTACTACCTCCTGGCTAACTCAAAGAAAGGGCTTTTATAAATGCAAAACATGTAAAGCATGCCAATATGGCAGCAATACCATCTCATATAAAACCCCTTTCAACGAGAAGGAAATTCTGATTAACAAATCGCTCAGCTGTAAATCTGACCATGTAATCTACGTGCTGGAGTGCCCATGTGGGTTACGCTACATTGGTAGCACAATCTTACAGGCACACAAGAGGGTGCTCCAGCACCTAAGAGCGATAAAGAATCAAGATCAGTCATATCCAGTAGCCAGACATTTCAGTGAGGTACACGGATCGAACCCAAAGGGTTTGAGTTACTTTCTAATAGATGCTGTGTTGCCAAACAAGAGAGGAGGTGATAGGGTCAAAACTCTGAGACTTTTAGAGTCTAACTATATCATCAACCTCGATACTAAGTATCCACCGGGTTTGAATGCCACTGAGGAACTGCATACATGCCTATAAAACTGACATGGCTACTAAGGATGAGTTGAATTAGAGTCAGGCCTTTAGGTTCCTCTTTAGTCTAACTGAACATGATAGAAAAACTCGGATATTGAGGGACCAGTTATAATATGCTGCATAATCAAAGCTGCACACATTGGGTGTTTTTATTAGATGTTATAGGTGGTTTTAGTAATTTTTAACACTTTTTACAATTTTTAACACCAAGCACATGCACTTTTTGACACTAGGTTTGTACAGCAATTGACAACTCTTACACTACTACCATGAGAATGTTGTCTCTTTTTGGAATTGTCAACACAATTGGGCATTTAAGCCGGAATGTGCCTAGCAGATGTATTAACAGTGAATAGAATAATGAGGAGAATTTTGTGAGCAACTTAGTGATTGCTCAGGACAACAGACTGCTATGCTATTTTACCTGGACTCTCTTTTGTACTGTTATTTTACTGTTTTATTATTGTTCTTCTGGTGTTCAATTTTATTCAAATATTATCTGCTATTTATGATGGTATTTATTGTGTCAACTTGACACCAGTTTTATACTATCAAACAGTTTTATTTTACTATTTATTGCTGTCAATGGTAACTTTGTGTCACTGTCACTTTAAGCATTCACCTAAAAAACAGTATAAAAAAACTACCCACCTGACAGAGCGTGTCATGTGATCAAGGCCCGAGGAAGGGCTGAAACGCGTCATGGCTGTAAAGGTTGGAGAGCAATACATTTTATTCTTTACTGCACTAAAACTGAGGTCCGTGCTCCGCTACTTGGAAAGCAATCCATGTCTGGCGGAGTCTTTCATATGTATATTTATATATATATCCTCCAACACTTCCGGCACAGACAGTCATCAAGCCAGACTCCGAAGACGCCGTTTCAGTGATAAAGTAAGCTTTTATTTAGCAAATATCAGGGCTGTAACTCGTTTCGGCAGGATCCCCTGCCTTGTTCACATATATATATATATATATATATATATATATATATATATATATATATATATATATATATATATATATATATATATATATATATATATATATATATTATCTACTGGCGGTCGCCAGTAGATAGTTATAGTTAGGACCTATTTTCCATAGGAAATCCGCGACATTCTATTTGAAATAACTCTTGCGTCGGTTGACGAATCTTCGCGAAATTTTCAAACTTTATGGCCCGCTCCGGTCCGCTCCTACCCTGAAAGTCTCAGGGTGATTCGTCAAGCGGGGGCCGAGAAAAAGGGGGGTCCCAAAACATGTTTTCCCCATTCATTTTCCCATAGGAAACTTTAGACACGGCTACAGCCCGAACTGCTGAACGGAATTACACCAAATTTGGCAAAGAGGTAGTTCTTGGTTCAGAAAGAACCCTTTTTGTTAAATGGTGTAAATCCGTTCAGTAGTTGCGGAGAAATTAAAAAAATAAGAGTCAAAAAATCAATTTCCCATAGGAAACTTTATGCAAGGCTACAGCTCGAACTGCTGAACGGAATTACACCAAATTTGGCAAAGAGGTAGTTCTTGGTTCAAAAAGAACCCTTTTTGTTAAATGGTGTAAATCCGTTCAGTAGTTGCTGAGAAAATCAAAAGTAAAAACACATATATATCTGGGCGGAGCCTAACCACACATGTCATCGTGAGATCTGATTGGCTGTCAGCACTTCATCCTGGAATTGCTGGCAGCCATCTTGGGACCAATATAAATGATAGTACCCCATTGAAATACATTGTAGTGAATCGAAGATTTTGAGGGTTACCAAAAGGAGAACTATAAAGGGTGATAACAGACTTTAGTTACATTAGAATTCATTTGTTGATGGTACCATACTAATTTCAGGAATTGTGGTGTGTTCTAAGGTGATTTTACCCTGTGAAAAACCTTCTGCTGGGATATCATGAATCATGTTTGAGGGAAAACTATTTTCACATGCTTGTCCCATACAGTTTTGGAAGGTGCCCCAGAAGCTAAAATGAGAGCATATTTTCTGTAAATTCACATTATCTTTCTCAGTCATGTGAGAATGAAGTCTGACATTCTCAGTAAAACATGTACATCCAACAAGGGCAGAGACTCTCAGTTGATTCCTTTGTGTTCTACAGCAGCTTCCCAGAGTGTTCTAAAGAACAACTAGAGTGCTAACAGCCTTACTTATGACAAAAGTATGGCACACCTGAAGCCATCTTGATTGGAATAAACTGGTAACACTTAAAACATTTAATTTAAAAAGGAACAAAATGATGGGGTTCATCTTGTCATAGAAATTATGGTTAGTGCTCTGGAAAGAAAAATTAGGACATGTTTCAAGTGTGATCTCAAATATCTTCCTGTTATATTTCAACAGGAGCAGCCTGTCAGTTGATGCCTTTGTGTTCTACTGCAGCTTCCCAGAGTGTTCTAAAGAACAACTAGAGCGCTAACTGTCTTACTTATGACAAAAGTATGGCACACCTGAAGCCATCTTGATTGGAATAAATTGGTAACACTTAAAACATTTAAGTTAAAAAGGAACAAAATGATGGGGTTCATTTTGTCAAAGAAATTATGGTTAGTGCTGTAGAAAGAAAAATTAGGACTTGTTTCAAGTGTGATCTCAAATATCTTCCTGTTATATTTCAACAGGAGCAGCCTGTCAGTTGATGCCTTTGTGTTCTACTGCAGCTTCCCAGAGTGTTCTAAAGAACAACTAGAGCGCTAACAGTCTTACTTATGACAAAAGTATGGCACACCTGAAGCCATCTTGATTGGAATAAACTGGTAACACTTAAAACATTTAATTTAAAAAGGAACAAAATGAGGGGGTTCATTTTGCCATAGAAATTATGGTTAGTGCTGCAAAAAGAAAATTTAGTGCATGTTTTAAGTGAGATCTCAAATCCTCTTCTATTTCATTAGAAAATTCTGACATGCAGACTGAAACAATCACTTTCAATACCAGCAGTAGACTTCCAGTTAACTCCTTGGTGAGCAGTAGCTTTACTACAGTGATCTAATGAACAACTAGAGTAATAACATTCTGAATTTATGGCAAATGTGTGACACATCTGAATGCCTTCTTGATGGAATCAAAGTAAAAAACTGAAAGTATTTCCTACTGAGGAGACTGCAGTAAATGAGGAAATTAGGAAACTTCATAACAAAGAAGTCTTCCAAGATGGCCACCAGTGAAAAAAGAGCCCAAATGTAGCACAAATATTACCCAGATGTAGCCCACATATAGCCCAATGACAAAAGTGTGCAAAACACTTTTTATTTTTAGTTTTTTTGCAGTTTT
This sequence comes from Calotriton arnoldi, assembly GCA_963921515.1. Classification (NCBI taxonomy): domain Eukaryota; kingdom Metazoa; phylum Chordata; class Amphibia; order Caudata; family Salamandridae; genus Calotriton; species Calotriton arnoldi. The sequence goes on along the minus strand of CAWUFW010000515.1, from coordinate 3,851,844 downwards.
ATGTAGTGCAGACTGGTCAGGTATTGGAGCGTTGCATCTTAAAACATGACCCCCTACACTACAAAAACACCACTGCACTACCCTAAACCCTAAAACACTACCCCAGCACGACCCCCTACACTACACAAGCACCACTGCACTATCCTAAACCCTAAAACACTACCCCCAGCATGACCCCCTACACTACACAAACACCACTGCACTACCCTAAACCCTAAAACACTACCCCAACACCACTGCACTAACCTAAATCCTAAAACACTACCCCAGCATGACCCCCTACACTACCCAAACACCACTGCACTACCCTAAAACATGACCCCCTACACTACACAAACACCACTGCACTACCCTAAACCCTAAAACACTAGCCCCAGTGCACGACCCCCTACACTACACACGCACCACTGCACTACCCTAAACCCTAAAACACTGCCCCCAGCACGACCCCCTACACTACACAAACACCACTGCACTACCTTAAACCCTAAAACACTACCCCCAGCACCACCCCCTACACTGCCCGAACACCACTGCACTGCCCTAAACCCTGAAACACATACCCTAGCACGACCCCCTACACTGCCCGAACACCACTGCACTGCCCTAAACCCTGAAACACCACCCCCTTCACGACCCCCTACACTGCCCGAACACCACTGCACTGCCCTAAACCCTGAAACACCACCCCCAGCATGACCCCTACACTGCCCGAACACCACTGCACTGCCCTAAACCCTGAAACACTACCCCCAGCAAGACCTCCTACACTGCCCGAACACCACTGCACTGCCCTAAACCCTGATACATCACCCCCAGCAAGACCCCCTACACTGCCCGAACACCACTGCCCTAAACCCTGAAACACCACCCCCAGCACAACCCCCTACACTGCCCGAACACCACTGCACTGCCCTAAACCCTGAAACACCACTCCCAGCACGACCCCCTACACTGCCCGAACACCACTGCACTGCCCTAAACCCTGAAACACCACCCCCTGCACGACCCCCTACACTGCCCGAACACTACTGCACTGCCCTAAACCCTGAAACACCATCCCCAGCACGACCCCCTACACTGCACGAACACCACTGCACTGCCCTAAACCCTGAAACACTACCCCCAGCAAGACCCCCTACACTGCCCGAACACCACTGCACTGCCCTAAACCCTGAAACACCACCCCCAGCAAGACCCCCTACACTGCCCGAACACCACTGCCCTAAACCCTGAAACACCACCCCCAGCAAGACCCCCTACACTGCCCGAACACCACTGCACTGCCCTAAACCCTGAAACACCAGCCCCAGCACGACCTCTACACTGCCCGAACACCACTGCACTGCCCTAAACCCTGAAACACCACCCCCTGCACGACCCCCTACACTGCCCGAACACCACTGCACTGCCCTAAACCCTGAAACATCACCCCAGGCACGACCCCCTACACTGCCCGAACACCACTGCACTGCCCTAAACCCTGAAACACCACCCCCTGCACGATCCCCTACACTGCCCGAACACTACTGCACTGCCCTAAACCCTGAAACACCACCCCAGCACGACCCCCTACACTGCCCGAACACCACTGCACTGCCCTAAACCCCGAAACACTACCCCCAGCAAGACCCCCTACACTGCCCGAACACCACTGCCCTAAACCCTGAAACACCACCCCCAGCAAGACCCCCTACACTGCCCGTACACCACTGCACTGCCCTAAACCCTGAAACACCACCCCCAGCATGACCCCCTACACTGCCCGAACACCACTGCACTGCCCTAAACCATGAAACACCAGCCCCAGCACGACCCCTTACACTGCCCGAACACCACTGCACTGCCCTAAACCCTGAAACACCACCCCCAGCAAGACCCCCTACACTGCCCGAACACCACTGCACTGCCCTAAACCCTGAAACACCAGCCCCAGCACGACACCTACACTGCCCGAACACCACTGCACTGCCCTAAACCCTGAAACACCACCCCTGCACGACCCCCTACACAGCCTGAACACCACTGCACTGCCCTAAACCCTGAAACACCACCCCCAGCACGACCCCCTACACTGCCCGAACACCACTGCACTGCCCTAAACCCTGAAACACCACCCCCTGCACGATCCCCTACACTGCCCGAACACTACTGCACTGCCCTAAACCCTGAAACACCACCCCCAGCACGACCCCCTACACTGCACGAACACCACTGCACTGCCCTAAACCCCGAAACACTACCCCCAGCAAGACCCCCTACACTGCCCGAACACCACTGCCCTAAACCCTGAAACACCACCCCCAGCAAGACCCCCTACACTGCCCGTACACCACTGCACTGCCCTAAACCCTGAAACACCACCCCCAGCATGACCCCCTACACTGCCCGAATACCACTGGACTGCCCTAAACCCTGAAACACCACCCCCAGCACGACCCCCTACACTGCCCGAACACCACTGCACTGCCCTAAACCATGAAACACCAGCCCCAGCACGACCCCCTACACTGCCCGAACACCACTGCACTGCCCTAAACCCTGAAACACCACCCCCAGCACGACCCCCTACACTGCCCGAACACCACTGCACTGCCCTAAACCCTGAAACACCAGCCCCAGCACAACCCCGTACACTGCCCGAACACCACTGCACTGCCCTAAACCCTGAAACACCAGCCCCAGCACGACCGCCTACACTGCCCAAAAACCACTGCACTGCCCTAAACCCTGAAACACCAGCCCCAGCAAGACCCCCTACACTGCCCGAACACCACTTCACTGCCCTAAACCCTGAAACACCACCCCCAGCAAGACCCCCTACACTGCCCGAACACCACTGCACTAAAGCCTGAAACACCACCCCCAGCAAGACCACCTACACTGGCCGAACACCACTGCACTGCCCTAAACCCTGAAACACCACCCCCTGCACGACCCCCTACACTGCCCAAACACCACTGCACTGCCCTAAACCCTAAAACACCACCCCCTGCACGACCCCCTACACTGCCCGAACACCACTGCACTGCCCTAAACCCTGAAACACCACCCCTCAGCACGACACCCTACACTGCCCGAACACCACTGCACTGCCCTAAACCCTGAAACACCACCCCCAGCACGACCCCCTACACTGCCCGAACACCACTGCACTGCCCTAAACCCTGAAACACCACCCCCTGCACGACCTCCTACACTGCCGGAAAACCACTGCACTGCCCTAAACCCTGAAACACCACCCCCAGCACGACCCCCTACACTGCCCGAACACCACTGCACTGCCCTAAACCCTGAAACATCAACCCCAGCAAGACCCCCTACACTGCCTGAACACCACTGCCCTAAACCCTGAAACACCACCCCCTACACTGCACGAACACCACTGCACTGCCCTAAACCCTAAAACACCACCTCCAGCAAAACCCCTACACTGACTGAACACCATTGCTCTGCCCTAAATCCTGAAACACTAGCCCCAGCATGACCCCCTACACTGCCCAAACACCACTGCACTGCCCTAAACCCTGAAACACCACCCCCAGCACGACCGCCTACACTGCCCTAAACCCTGAAACACCAGCCCCAGCAAGACCCCCTACACTGCCCGAACACCACTGCACTGCCCTAGACTCTGAAACACCAGCCCCAGCAAGACCCCCTACACTGCCCGAACACCACTGCACTGCCCTAAACCCTGAAACACCAGCCCCAGCATGACCCCCTACACTGCCCGAACACCACTGCACTGCCCTAAACCCTGAAACACCAGCCCCAGCACGACCACCTACACTGCCCGAACACCACTGCACTGCCCTATACCCTGAAACACCAGCCACAGCACAACCCCCTACACTGCCCGAACACCACTGCACTGCCCTAAACCCTGAAACACCAGCCCCAGCACGACCCCCTACACTGCCCGAACACCACTGTACTGCCCTAAACCCTGAAACACCACCCCCAGCACGACCCCCTACACTGCCCGAACACCACTGCACTGCCCTAAACCCTGAAACACCACCCCCTGCAGCACCCCCTACACTGCCCGAACACCACTGCACTGCCCTAAACCCTGAAAGACCACCCCTGCACCGCCCCCTACACTGCCCGAACACCACTGCACTGCCCTAAACCCTGAAACACCACCCCCAGCACGACCCCCTTTACTGCTCGAACACCACTGCACTGCCCCAAACCCTGAAACACCACCCCCAGCACGACCCCCTACACTGCCCGAACACCACTGCCCTCAACCCTGAAACACCACCCCCTGCACGACCCCCTACACTGCCCGAACACCACTGCACTGCCCTAAACCCTGAAACACCACCCCCTACACTGCCCGAACACCACTGCACTGCCCTAAACCCTGAAACACCACCCCCAGCACGACCCCCTACACTGCCCAAACACCACTGCACTGCCCTAAACCCTAAAACACCACCCCCAGCATTACCCCCTACACTGCCCAAACACCACTGTACTGCCCTAAACCCTAGAACACTACCCCCAGCACGACCCCCTACACTACCCAAACACCACTGCACTACCCTAAACCCTAAAATACTACCCCCAGCACAACCCCCTACACTACCCGAACATGACTGCACTGCCCTAAACCCTCAAACACTCCCCCAGCACGACCCCCTACACTACCCGAACACCACTGCACTGCCCTAAACCCTAAAACACTCCCCCAGCATGACCCCTTACACTACCCGAACACCACTGCACTGCCCTAAACCCTAAAACACTCCCCCAGCACGACCCCCTACACTACCCAAACACCACTGCACTGCCCTAAACCCTAAAACACTACCCCCCGCATGACCCCCTACACTACCCAAACACCAATGCACTACCCTAATCCCTAAAACACTACCCCCGCATGACCCCCTACACTACCCTAAACCCTAAAACACTACCCCCGCATGACTCCCTACACTACCCAAAGACCACTGCACTACCCTAAACCCTAAAACACGACCTCCTACACTACACAAACACCACTGCACTACCCTAAACCCTAAAACACTACCCCCTACACTACACAAACACCACTGCACTACCCTAAACCCTAAAACACTACCCCCAGCAGTACCCCTACACTACCCAAACACCACTGCACTAACCTAAACCCTAAAACACTACCCCCAGCAGTACCCCCTACACTACCCAAACACCACTGCACTACCCTAAATCACTACCCCCAGCACGACCCCCTACACTACCCAAACACCACTGCACTACCCTAAACCCTAAAACACTACCCCCAGCACGACCCCTACACTACCCAAACACCACTGCACTACCCTAAACCCTAAAACACTCCCCCAGCACGACTCCCTACACTACCCAAACACCACTGCACTACCCTAAACCGTAAATCTACCCCCAGCATGACCCCCTACACTACACAAACACCACTGCACTACCCTAAACCCTAAAACACTACCCCCAGCACGACCCTCCTCACTACCTAAACACAACTGCATAATTTGTTACAGGCGTTGCAACGCAGGCCTGTGGTGCTTACTGGAAGTACCTAGTGGGCTAGTTGGGCCCCAGGGACCCTCAGGATTCAAGGTGACCGAATCCCCCAACTTAAAACGCACCACGGGGCGCGTTTGCACAGTGGTGAAGGGTGGGGGCGGGGCCTCAGGTGACATGTGCGCAAACACGCCCTGTGGTGCGTTTTAAGTTGGGGAATTAATTCCCTTTGAATCTTGAGGGACCCTGGGGCCAACTAGCCCACCAGGTACCTTCAGTAAGCACAACAGAGTTGCGTTGCAGAGAGGTGAAAAAAGGTGCGTGGCCTCGGAACGCCTCTCTGCAACTCAGCTCTGTGGTCCTAACTGTAGGTACCTGGGGGGCTAGTTGGGCCCCAGGGACCCTCAGAATTCAAGGGGACTTAATCCCGCAACTTAAAACGCGCCACGGGGTGCGTTTGCACACATGTCACCTCATGCCCCCCCTCCCTTCACCACTGTGCAAATGCGCCCTGTAGCGCGTTTTAAGAGGTAGTTTTAATCCCCCTGCCCTATTATGTACTAGGGACTTGCAGAGGAGGTCATGCTAATCACAGGGGTACCCCAACGCATAGTGTTCCCTAGTGTATGTAGGTGTTTTCACTGTATTCTAAGTGTCTTTTAGCATAGCACTGGCTCTGGTTAGTCAGAGTCAGTTACCACCAGTACCCGTCTGAAAAAGTTGTGGGCACAGGATGATTTTGCAACAAGGCCTCTTTCTGCTCCTCTGTTGGTTCTTTCTGCACATCTTTTGCTTCTTTCTGTGCGTTTTTTCCTCTTTCCTCACATGTCCTACCTCTGTAGGCATAGTTAGAAACTAGCATTTAAAAAAACCTTTGAAATTCACTTAAAAAATCATAGGTTTCAGGCACGTTATAGTTAGAAATTAGCATTTAAAAAACCTTTGAAATTCACTGAAAAAACCATAGGTTTCAGACACGTTATAGTTAGAAATTAGCATTTAAAAACCTTTGAAATTCACTGAAAAAACCATAGGTTTTAGGGACAGTTATAGTTAGTTGGACATTTCACTCGTACAAAACCATAGAAATTCCCCCGTTATAGTTAGTTCAGCTAACTATAACTCGCGCCCGCAATGCACTGCTGATGACGTCACATATTACATCACTCAGGACATGGTCAGTGACATCACTGATGACATCACTGATGACATCTCAAATGACATCACTGATGACATCATCCATGTGATAATTTCATGCATCTTCTCACACCCTAATATAACTTTTGATACACCCACTCTAAATTACAGACTGCCATTCTCAAAACCATAGACACTCCAACACCAAAAACTACATACCCACTCACTGATTCTTAGGTCTACACACACATCCACTCACTCACCCGTACAGTCACTCATACTTAGTCACTCAGTACAGGACTATCATATGCACTCATACACCTATATAAACACTCACACACCGCCACTCATCCATAGAGGTACTCACACACCTAGTCAGTCATGCAAAAAACTTAATCACACACCCATTTACTCACCTATACGGTTATGCACACACCAGCTCACTTACGCATACAAATACTAGCACATTCTTACACTCTTATACAATCACTGATACAAGTACACACTCATCCATACAGCCACTCTCACAATCACACACTCTCACTTATAGCCATTTATATACTCCAACACACATATATACTGCCTTTCACATATGTAGTTACTCACACATGTACCACTGAGATATACATTCAATCACTAACACACCCATACACACACTCACCCACCCATACAGTCCATCACAGATGCACTCTTGAAACCATGCACCCAGTGAATCACCAACTCACACATCTATGCACAGAGTCACACACACCCCACCCACACAAACACTCAGGCACCCATACAGATACTCAGACAATCAATCAATAACCCATGTAGACACTCATGTAGCTATTCAGAAAGCCATGCAGCTGCTTAGAAACCAACAGACAGACGGATACAGACATTCACACAGTTTAGTCACTAACCCATGCATTCAGTAAGATACATTTAATCACTCACTTGTAGAGTCAGTCACTCACGTACTAAATCATCCATTCAGACACTTATACACCCACTCATTCTTCAATACGCCTTTCCCAATATATATTAAACATATTTAAACTTTACAGAAACACACAGTCACTGGATGATGTCATCAGTGATGTCATTTGAGATGTCATCAGTGATGTCATCAGTGATGTCACTGACCATGTCATGAGTGATGTAATATGTGACGTCATCAGCAGTGCATTGCGGGGCGCGAGTTATAGTTAGCTGAACTAACTATAACGGGGGAATTTCTATGGTTTTGTACGAGTGAAATGTCCAACTAACTATAACTGTCCCTAAAACCTATGGTTTTTTCAGTGAATATATATATATATATATATATATATATATATATATATATGCACACACACACACACACATATATATGTATGTATATATTTATATATGCTTAGATTATACTTGCATACTACTGTATTTTTCAAGTCTTTTGCTGTTTCCTGAAATGAAATCAAAACTGCCTGCATGAAGCTTTGAAACTTTAAACCTATATCACGAAAAACAACCCCCTAGGTTCATAATAATGCAGATTCCGTGCTCACTGCAGCACGGTGACAGCCACCCAGCAAAACATTGATGACATACAGTGATTGCCAGATGGTAACGATGCTGCTGGTTCTGCAGGATGTATCCACCAGATTCAACCCTTGACCATTGCATTCTGCTGGATGCCCTGAAGACCAGAATGGGAATGGATGGGATAGCCTTAAAATGGGTCCAATCCTTCATCACGTCCAGGCAGCCTTTTGTGAATGCAGACAATTCTAGATCACAGAATCACCAGCTCTGCTGCAGTGTTCCTCAGGAATCGACTCTAGCTCCCCCTCTATTCAAAGTGCACATAGAGACTTTTGGCCTGGATCTAAACATGCTCCAGTGCGCAGATGTTCCCGATGCTCGGAGAGGGTGTGTCGCACCGTGGCCAGAGCTGCCACCTCGGGAGCTGGGGATCCGGGTTCGCGTCTCGGCATCGGCGCAACATCCTGTGATTCTGGACAAATCACTTAATCTCCCCCGTCCGTGCCCATGGACAGCACCTGGATACCCTCACGGTGATAAGCCATGCTATATAATTCCACAAATTAATGAATTAATTAATCAATGTTCCCAACTTTACATCAAAATATTTCCAACCCAGCTGACACTGAGACCCTGAAAACATTTTAGGGAACATCTCTAATTAGATGAACACATTCTCTGTCAAACTCATTCCTCACTCTGTATACACTCACAATCTCACTGCCTTATGAGGACTAGCTTTGCACCTTAAAACGTGGGTTTCACCCCAACAACATAATCCATGGGTTTCATGTTAGACCAAAATATCTCCATGCCATGTCATCGCCATGCTGATGAAAACAGCACAATTCCAGCCCCCCATCCTGGAGAAGCTCAAGCCATCCACCTTGCAGGAAGATTTCAGGTCTACTGCACAGACATTGGTCCTCTCACACCAGGTTAAAGCCTTACCTCATCCCCCCCAAAAACGCTCTAGCCCCACTCGGAGGAATCTCACATGCAGCTCCACAGCGTGGACATGTCTCCATCTTGAGAAACGCCCACTGGTTCCTTTTGGAGGTCAGAATCTAATTCAAGAGAGCCTACTTACACCTAAAGCCATTGACTTGTGATGCACCAACTTCTGAAAAGAAAACCGAAACCCAACAAGCATTGGCATAGCCAATAGGTCTCGCCTTTGGGACCTTATAAGTGTTTAGATATACAGCACAATATCCTTGGTGCAACAACATCAACTGTTGCATGGCTAAACACTTATAAGGTCCCAAAGGCGAGACCTATTGGCTATGCCAATGCTTGTTGTGTTTGAAGTATATTATGGTTTTAAAATCACCTGCTGCTGCGTCCCTGACCTCCAGCGATTTTCAGACAACAATAACTGACGATAAACTAAACTCTGGTGATTACTGTTCTTCATACAGAGAGAAAGGAAGTTTATCTAGTGTCAGTTTTGACTCATGGGAAGGTAGCACAGAGGGTTAATATGCAGGCTGCAAAGAACTTGTACCATTCAGATCACAAAGTGTATATAATGTAACTAGGTCAGTGAGTTGCTGCTTATGTCTGAAAGATCCTTTGTTACTTGCAGTTTATAAGTTATAATCTTAATATAGCACAGTGAGCGATTAAATGTAATCAAATAGCTGCATGCAAACTGCAAGGTATAGATTAGAGCGTTATGATTTTTTCCCGTCTTTTTTTTATCCTAACGTTGGAAATAGGGTTCATTTGGATACAAATCAATTCTGATTATTACAGAAAAATTATTAAAGAGAACCCCCAACCATGGTGTTACGTTTTAAAGTCTTACTTTGTGCTTTTCCAGAATAAGCACTCAAACTATCCTGCCTACCAGTATGGATGACATGTGACTCCTTCACCTTGTAGTCCTCTGTCTTCTGTAACATTTCCTATACACTGATTTGCACACCTATGATTGATTGTCTCTGTGTAGTGTGTGAGATGTAAAATACTCTGATATGAGTGGCGGCGGCGCTATAAAACTATTTAAATGCATCTGAGAGAGAGCAGTTATGGAGACTTGAGGGACACTGTTAAAAGGTGGTAGTGGTCATTGGGGGCTCCAACACAGCAGGGTAGCTGGAGAAACGCATTGGAGGGTGCCAACTCGCACTGGGCACCACCAGCACTAAAGCCGGTACTGATTGTAACCACCTCGAAAAAAAGGCTAGAATGAGTGTCCTCACCTCTATTCGGAGAAGCTGTGACCATAAGGTCAAACACACATTCCTGAACATTGTGCAGTTACCAAATAATATATATATATATATATATATATATATACACATACATACACATATACATACACACACACACTATTGTGTGTGAGTAACACACCGTTTTGATACAAACGTTTGTAACAGTTATGTGCATTACTTGTGTGCCATGTCAGGGAAGAGATCAAAGATCTAAAACAACTGGAGAAGGGGCTGATAGGCAGAGTAGTCTGGGGGGCATTTGGTGACTTTATGGTTTGAAGCGGGGTTGGTCGTTGACTTGTGGGAGTTCAACATAGGGGGTTGTTCGACATCAAGGCAGTTGAATGTGGCGAGCTGGACATGGCCGGGGGCGGGTGGGAGGGGCGGTTCAGTAAAACGAGTATGGAGCAGTTAGATATAAAGCCGATTGCTTACACACAGCGGGGGAGCTGGATAAATACCGGAGAAGACTAGCCAGATAAACTGAAAGTGGTGCTGGACAGAAGCAGCGGTTGCCAAATAAACTTAAAAGGGTGTTTGACAGATGCAGGAGGATGATCTGTTATATGCTGCAGATTAATGCTAAGGTTTGTTAGTTATATATTGGTGGGAGTGGTTTGGTTTCGGGCAGTTGATGAAAGTGTAGTGGTCAGACTTCTAAGGCTGGTCTTGGTGAGACTTATAGGTTGGTCCTGTTCAGATGTAGTAAGCGGCTGTTTAGAAGAGATTCGTGGTGGAGTGGTCAGTCGGATTAGGGGTGGTGAGTCATATGTTGCAGTTTAATATAGATGTGGGATAGTTACATTTTGGGTGGGGGTTGACTGTTGAGAGTTGGTTTAATTCTGGGTGGCAGTGAAGGCTGAACGTTTAGAGGCGATTTAATGTGGAGTAGAATGTTGGGTTATAGGAGGGCTGTCATTGTACTTGGGGGGCGGGTGTGGCTGTCAGCTTGGAGAGTTGGCGTTCCGGTGTCTGCTCTGGTAGGTGGAACAGGGCTGTGCTCGCATCTATCACTCACTCAGGTCAGCAGACTTTCGCACAGCTCCACCCGATCCACGGTCTCTGTGTGAAGCATGCTGTGCTCTGTTCGGAAGTTACTAGGGGTTCTAAGGGTGCGGGGCTTCCTGAGTTACTGGTATCGGCTCTCGGGTACGGTGTTCTCTGGCTGCGGCTCGCGTTGTCTTTCGGCCCCGGCAGCTGCCACCCCGCACGCACTGCGCAGAATCACATTCCAGCATTTCCGATACTACCTGCGCGTCCTTGATCACGGCCAGCTCAGCCCCAAACATGCGTGCGCACTCCCAAGAGCTTCTCAGAGCCAAGAAACAGCGGTATGCTCGTTCGCTCAAAGTACTGGAGTCACGCTCAGACATTACAATGTTTTTCAGAGACAAACGAGCTAGCTCTACGCATGCGTGAAATGGATCGGGTCCTGGTTACTTAAGAGTTCTGCCGGAGCCTAGACAAGAGCTTTTAAGAAAAGGGTCAAACTGAACTCCTGTGATCGCTCGTTGTTCTTCATCCAAAACAGACGCATTTGTTTCGCACCGACATTAAAATTAAGCATGGGGAATATTGCCGTTTTAATGGAGCGGGAACGAGAGGAGCGGGGGCGAGGGCGAGCGAGCGCGGCAGCCTGCTCAGCTGACCAGAAGCTCGTGCGTCATGGCCTTTTGCCGGCATGTTTTTCCAATTATCGCGCACGCGTCTGGGCACGATAATTGGAAACACATGTCTGCCGCGCGTAACCATCCGAAAAAGGCCAGCCACGACGCACGAGCGTTTGGACTGCTTCTGAAACCCCTTACTTAAAGTCTTCGCCTAGCAGCGCTTGTGCGCTACTCGAGGCTCGACCTAAAAACCGGAGGGCAAAGAGTCACCAGGTAAAAACCTTGTCTAACGCTGGAGATCCTCAAAGTAGGGAAGACAAAAACACTGAACCAAGCCATCTCATCTCTGGCTCCCAGACTGTGGAACAGACTTCCTGAAGATATAAAGTGAAAGAGATTCCTGATCTCCTTCTGGAATAACCTGAAGACTTACCCATTCAAAATCAACGCTCCCTGATCCCTTGGTAATATTTCCTTGGCTGTCTTTCTCGTTCTCCTTTATCTCCCAAACTTGCTGTTACTTTAGCTCAATATGGTCGGTTGCCTCATTCCTGTTCTTCATTGTTTTTCCTGAGATCTGTAAAGTGCTCTGCTGGCTGCTCGTGTGGCACCTTCTCGCTGTATAAATATGTCTAATAAATAAATAAAATAAAAATACTTGAAAAACACAAAGGGTTTATGGTAATCGAAACATTGCTTAATGGAACCTGCTGCCTTTTATGGCTGCTTGTTCGGCTGGGGAGCATCTCTGAAGCAAAAGGAATGAATGCCCTTTACAATTATGTGTGGATCAGGCCCATACATATAGGAACCTATGTTGGAGGCACACCAGAGTAAGGTACATTTATCGACACATGCAGATCCCCTACTGCTACATATCTGACTTAACACTAATGTAGGAGTTGTACCGAGGTGTGGGGGGTCACAGGGATATCAGCTTGTCTTACTGCTCATTAGTCTATAGGTATCTGATGTAGGTGTTGTGCCCAGGCACTGGTGGGCACCAGGAGCACATACGTCTTGCTTCTCTGGTGTCAGGGGAACCTCATATAGTAATTGTGCCCAGGTACCAGGACAGCATAAGAAAGGACTTTGTCTTGCTGCTCGGGGGGCTAGGGGCACCTATTGTAGATGTTGTGACCGGGTACCGATGGGCACAAGGAAAGTCCCTTGTCTTTCTTCTCAGGGTCCAGAGTCACACAGTGTAGGAGATGTGCCCAGGTGCAGGGTAGGCACAAGCAAAGACTTCTGAAATTCTTCTCAGGGTGTAGTGTTGCATGGCCTAGGCGTTGTAACCAGGTCAGATATGTGCAGAATCAAACATTCTTGTCTTTCTGCTCAGGTGTCAAGTGCCCTCCTGACTCTGCATTTCAGTTTGGTCTCCGGTGGACTCATGCACCCATGCAGGAGCGACACAGACCTGCAGCGTGACGTCCACCTCATCAACACTGAGGCTGGGAGTCTTGCAACCCTCTAACTCTTATATGTTTTTATTGCTCCTGTTTTTCCCTGTTAATGGAAATGGCAGAGGTAGATGAATTTATTTACCCCAGCTCACTAAAGCTCTGGTTGGGTCGCCGGCGTTAGAACACTTGTATCCTAACTCTACAGTAAAAGTTTCCCCACTTAATTACATCACATACAATCACTGTTCCTCAAACTTAGGGCATCATTTAGAGTTTAGGGAGCAAGGGGACCAGCATAAATGAATGGGGCTCCCATACCACCAAACTTGCAATTTTTCTAATCTATTGAGTGTTGGGTTTCCACTACACCACTACAGGAAACCTACCCGGTAGCACAACCCCCAGAGGGCAGTCAGGTCATTATGGAACTCTCCCTGTCCTATTTAGGGTGGGGCAACCATCAATACATTTTCGGACCCACCACGGTGGTCACAGGCAAGGAAATTGATCAATGGCTCTTACATGCATCAAGAAAACTCCCCACTCGTTGGAGCCTTTGAGTTATTGTTTTTAAATAACCAATTCCAGCTGTGTGAGTTTACTAATGAAGAACAAAAACTATTATCGAGTGAGTGCATCAAATATGGTGACCTGCCTGCACATCGTCACTGCCTCCAGTGGAGCAAGTGCAGATTGCCTGAAGACAGAGAGATTCTCGTCTAATGGGAGCGGATTTCTAAGTATGACAGGTAGGGTGACCAACTGTGCGTAATTTTCACGGACTGTCTGTGAATTAACCCTAGTGTCCGTTGTCCGTGACGAATATTTCAACGGACGGCGGGGGATATTACCAAGGATTTGCGATAAATATCGCAAAGCGCGCTTAGCGCTGTTTTTTTTATCGCCGGCTATCGCTGGATTTCATCGCGGAGATAACGCGTTACTATCAACGCTTATCTCCAAGGCGATAAAAAATCCAGCGATAGCGGCGAAACCCAGCAATAGCGCGAGAAATCCAGCGTTAAATTCACTGCGCTAATGAAAAGCTCGCTAATAGGCAGGTGAGGACTTAACCTTACAATCCACCTCCCATTGACTAGAATGGTTAAGTCAGGTTTTTAGCAGGTGTTAAATTCCAGCGATAATCGCGTTTAGCGCAAAAATTTTTATCGCTTCGCGGGCATTGGTAATAGGGGGAAGTTGTGTTTGCGACTGTTTGCAGTCGCTTTTAGTTGGGAACGCCTACTTTGCATGTCATTAGCGATAAATATCGCTGACATGCAAAGCGGCACCAAAACGGTCGTTTTCGCCATGAAGCTGTCGCTAACAGCTGTTAGCGACAGCTTGCTAATAGGGCGATAGAAATATCGCCGCTTTAGCGGCAAAAAGTGCCGCTAAAGCGGCGATAACGCCCTTGCTAATATGCCCCTGCATTCGTCTGTAATTTTAGAATTTGTGTTAAAAAAACATATTTTAGCATTTGTGCTAAAAGACCTATTTTTAAATGTTCTCCTGTGATGTGACCCCGCAGGAAGGGCAGACACATAAATAAACAAGCATTTCCAATACAATAGGTCTCGCATTTACGAAACTCTCGTAAATGCGACACCTATTGCATTGCAAATACTTGTTTGTAAAAGCGCCCATGCGGCGCTTTCACTTTAATGTCGGCCGCGCCCTTTTCCTTAGATGGGCCATGTCTAAAGAAAGGGGTGCGGCTGCCATTAAAATGAAAGGGCGATATGGGGCGCTTTTACAAAAATAAGCATTTGTTTGTCAAGTTGACAAACAAATGCTTTTTTTTGTAAAAGCGCCCCATGCCGCGGTTTTACTTTAATGCCGGCTGCGTCCCTTTCCTTAGATGCGTCCGCCATTAAAGTGAAAGTGCGGCATGCCGCAGTTTAAAAAAAAGCTAATAAATACAACAAAAACAAGCATTGGCATAGCCAATAGGTCTCGCCTTTGGGGCCTTATAAGTGTTTAGCCAGAGCTATTGACTTTGCCAATGTCTTCAAGCTGTGCTGTAGAGAAGTGTGGCTGCTGTGCGGCATGCTGAAAAGTTATAATAAAAAAGTGTCAGAAGCATTTTTGTTACTTTATATATGACCAAGAAGGCATTATGTAAAACTGAACGACCATATTAAAAAAGTATTTACAATAAAAAAATTCTCAGTTTTCTTTTGTTCTTGCAATGCTGGCAACTTGTTTCTGCCTATTGCAATGGTTGTTTGTTAAAGCTTTTTTTTGAGGGGGCATAAACAATCGGAGGGTGAAGGTTGGGAACTAGTATCTGTATTATAACACTAGCAGCGGCCAGACGCTAGGGGAGAATCAACAGATGCCAGATTCCGAGAGCAGGCTGAGGTGGTGCTGAGTGATGCTGAGGTGGTAGTGGTGGTGGTGGTGACTGTTGCGGAGACGATGCTGAGGTGATGCTGAATGATACTCAGGTGTTGCTGAGTGATACTGCTGTGGTGCTGAGTGATGCTGTGGTGGTGCTGAGTGATATTGTCTTGGCGCTGAGTGATGCTGTGGTGGTGCTGAGTGATATTGTCTTGGCGCTGAGTGATGCTGTGGCGGCGCTGAGTGATGCTGTGGCAGCGCTGAGTGATGCTGTGGTGGCGCTGAGTGATGCTGTGGCGGCGCTGAGTGATGCTGTGGCGGCGCTGAGTGATGCTGTGGCGGCGCTGAGTGATGCTGTGGCGGCGCTGAGTGATGCTGTGGCGGCGCTGAGTGATGCTGTGGCGACGCTGAGTGATGCTGTGGCGGCGCTGAGTGATGCTGTGGTGGCGCTGAGTGATGCTGTGGCGGCGCTGAGCGATGCTGTGGCGGCGCTGAGTGATGCTGTGGTGGCGCTGAGCAATGCTGTGGTGGCACTGAGCGATGCTGTGGTGGCGCTGAGCGATGCTGTGGTGGTGCTGAGTCATCCTGTGGTGGTGCTGAGTCATCCTGTGGTGGTGCTGAGTCATCCTGTGGTGGTGCTGAGTCATCCTGTGGTGGTGCTGAGTCATCCTGTGGTGGTGCTGAGTGATGCAGTGTTGGCCCTGAGTGATGTGGTGTCGCTGAGTAAAGCTATGGTGGTGCTGAGTGATGCTGTGGTGGCGCGGAGTGATGCTGTGGTGGCGCGGAGTGATGCTGTTGTGGCGCTAAGTGATGCTGTTGTGGTGCTAAGTGATGCTGTGGTTGTGCTGAGTAATGCTGTGGTTGTGCTGAGTGATGCTGTGGTTGCACTGAGTGATGCTGTGGTTGCGTTGAGTGATGCTGTGATGGCGTTGAGTGATGTTGTGTTGGTGCTGAGTGATGCTGTGCTGGCTCTGATTGATGCTGTGCTGGCTCTGATTGATGCTGTGGTTGCGCTGAGTGATGCTGTGGTGTTGCCGAGTGAGAGATAGAGTGAAGATATAATGCCCAATTAGAGAGGGTGGTGAGAGAGAAAGAGAGAGAAAGGGTGTACATAGAATAAAGAGTGGAGCGGGATAGAGAGAGAGAAAGAAGGGGAGAGAGAGAGAGTGAATGAAGGAGTTTGAAAGAGAAACAGATAAAGGGGTGAGAGAGAATGAAAGGCTAAAAAAGATAGAGAGGGGAGAGTTAATTAAGTAGAGAGAGAATTAGAGAGGGGAGAGAGAGAAGGAGAGAGACAATAAGAGTGGGGGTGTGGAGTTTAAATAGAGTGAAGAAGTGACGCGGAAAAAGTAACCTTAAATATAGCTTTGTGCTTTGCGCGAATAGATATTTTTTTAAAAACAGTGAGAGACAAAAATACTGCTAATTAGGCTGTGACTCCCAATATAAAACAAATAGCGATATAAGGTGAAATCAACCCACCGAAGCAATATTTCTAACTAGACAAAAAAAAGCTTGCATTTCAAAGCTAATCGCTGTTGTTTTTCATGTGACTGTAGTCCAGGGCCCTCAGTTGGTAATGTGAGCTACTGCTGCGATTGAAACATCAGAGTCCAGAGAGTTAATGAGCCATGACGAGGAAATGAGGAAGAGATAGGAAACCCAGATGCCAGCTGCTCGTGCACGCCATCGTGAACTCAAGCTGGTCGCCAGCCGAAAGCCAGTGTTTGCACTTCCAAAACCCACTTACTAAAACTCTCGGCCAGACCAGCGCAAGCGCTGGTGAAGGCCGAGACCTAAAAAACATGCAGCCGCATTCGGCGCCGCAAATAAACAAAAGCAAAAGAATCACAATTGATGGACGGAATGCAGAACAAATCAAAACATTCACCCCCAGTCAAGAGATCTGGGTTAAATCCATCATTCTTTTGCTCACCATGCCACCCCAGTCTAGACCTGGCCATATGCAAATCAGTCTTGACCCTGTGCCTCATGGGAACAGTCCAGCCCGAACTGCCAAGCCAGGTCCTCCCTGGACCGGAAACAAGCATCCTAGGACCGGTTTCGGGGTTTCACCCCCATCAGCCAGGATAGCTTGAATCCAGTGGCACAGTGAGCCCGGGACCCACGTCTGGGCATACCCGGCGCACTTAGGGCGAGGAAGCGAAAGACACACAATTGATGGACGGAATGCAGAACAAATCAAAACATTCACCCCCAGTCAAGAGATCTGGGTTAAATCCATCATTCTTTTGCTCACCATGCCACCCCAGTTTAGACCTGGCCATATGCAAATCAGTCTTGACCCTGTGCCTCATGGGAACAGTCCAGCCTGAACTGCCAAGCCAGGTCCTCCCTGGACCGGAAACAAGCATCCTAGGACCGGTTTCAGGGTTTCACCCCTCATCAGCCAGGATAGCTTGAATCAAGTGGCACAGTGAGCCCGGGACCCACGTCTGGGCATACCCGGCGCACTTACGGTGAGGAAGCAAAAGACACACAATTGATGGACGAAATGCAGAACAAATCAAAACATTCACCCCCAGTCAAGAGATCTGGGTTAAATCCATCATTCTTTTGCTCACCATGCCACCCCAGTTTAAATAAACAAAAGGCACGGCCGCCACTGTATGAGCTGCCATGCTATGAAGAAAAAAAATGAAAGCAATGGAGGAGAGAGTGTCCTGCCTGCAACAGCAGGCAGGAGAAAACAATTTAAGCAAATAGTGCTCGGAGGCTGTAATTAAAGTCTACCGAGTAGCAACACACGTAAAAGGGGGTGTCCTCATGGGAGGTTACAAAATGAGACAAGGTGGTACTAAGGAGGGACTACTAAGCCTATTGACCAATGAAAAGCCACAGTTTCCAAAGGACAATGACACAAGGCAAAGAAAAATGTGGGCAGAGAGTGGGCGGAGCTTCAAGTTCATACCTGAGTACAGCATGCCTCGCAGAGCAGCTCGACCTAAAAACAAGCCTTCTTGCCAGGGTGCCATAAACATAGATCTGTGCAGTTGGTCAATCTGTAAATGTAAAGGCTGCCTGGGAGCTAGTAAAGGTGGTGTTAACTGATGGAGACACTTTAAGCTTCCTGAAGACAAAGATTGTTTTTGAGAGGTATTGTAGGGGATGTTCCAAGCTGAGTTGTGAAATGCGTGGACTATTGTAAAACTCCAAGGGGCATATTATCAACGAGGCGATAAACAATTATCGCCGCTTTTGCGTCCGTTTTCGGACGAAAAGCAGCAATAATTGTATTGCCTAATCAGCAAGGTCACGCTATCGCGTGAATCCTTGCATTATCGCCCTTTCCCCCAACGCCCATCTTTGCATCTCTAATGAGATGCAAAGTTACTGGGCGTACCCCGGATGGACTACGTTGCAAATATCGCTGATGTTCACATCGCGATATTTACAAGGCAGCCCACATGATTTTAGCAGAGGTTAGATTTTGGCGAAAACTGCCGTTTTCGCCAAAATCTAACGTCTGCTAAAATCCTGACTTAGCCATCCCTAACATAGGGGTGGATTATGCTGATACGACCACAGGGTCGTATCAGCAAGTTATCGTCGTTTTGCAGGGAACATTGCTGGAAAACCAGCGATGTTCCCTGCAAAACGGCGAAAACCTCGCTATCTCTGGAATTTTTATCGCCCTGGAGAAACGCGTTGTTAATAACGCGCTACCAGGGCGATAATTTCCAGAGATAGCCTGCGTTAGGACTATTATCGCTAGGCCGTTGATAATATGCCCCCAAATTACTAAAATGTACACTTTGAAAACACTTTTTTCTTTGAAACCTAAATTTATCTCCACATTTTTGTGGCAGCCTATCTTATACTGTATGTAATCCAAATTTAAAATAATGACTTAGACTTTCACAGGGCTTTCTGTGACGTGCAGGAACCTCCTAGCACTAAAAATACACAAGTCACTATTCACTGCTGAACCAAACAGAATTCAGTTCTATGGGCTTCTGGTTGCTCACACATACATCTGCAGTGATCACATTAACCAACAAAGGTTTCGTAACATAAAATAGTGCATTTCCCACTGATTTCTTTAAACTTGCATTTACGGTGTGCATTATATTATATGCAGTTACCTGATAGTGAAAGATCAAAAAATAGTCACCGAATATTTTGTTCATTTTAGCTACGCCTTTGATTCCGCCTCCACGCTCACTGACCACATCCCCATTGCAATCAGGATCACAGTATCCATGCTTCTTTTAATGCAGTTCGACCACTGAGAAAGCCAGTGATGTTAGGCTATGTTGTCCCACAGTTCCTCACCTTTATTCTGTACCTTTTTAGGTCTCGCCTAGCATTGCAGCGCATGCGCTGCTCGCTTTGCGAGGCATGCTGTATTAGGGTATTTTTTAGAAGTGGTGTAGAAGCCCCACCCATATTTTTCATTGGCTGGCGTCATCGTCCATGGTAAATGCTGGCTTCCGATTGATAATGAGGCTTCTTTGTCCCTCCTTGTTACCGCCCTGTCTCCTTTTGGGACTGCCCATCAGGACTGGATCGTTTACTTGTGGCATTACACTGTCTCCTTCAATTAGTTGGTAAGCACGCACTATTTGGAAAATGGACACTGATGGGGACAATGGCGGCTGCAGCGCTATGCGCTCTAAATTGTATGTTTTTTATTACTTTAATGAGTGCGGCGCCCGCTCGGGACACCGCGCTCACTTTATTTATTTATATTTTACATTTATGTTGAGCGCGGCGTCCACTTCAGGGACACCGTGCTCTGTTTGCTTTTTTGGTTTTTTTTACTTTAAAACTGAGCGCGGCGCCGCTTCAAGGACACCGCGCTCGGTTTCTTTATATATTTTTTAACTTTAACACTGAGGGAAGCGCCCGCTTCTAGGACACCGCGCTCAGTGTTAAAGTAAAAAAAAAACAACAAAAAAAAACGAGCATGGTGTCCTTGATGCGGCGCCGCGCTCAGTTTTAAACTTAACCATTTGCAATGCAATTGGACCTATTGCATTGCAAATGCTTGTTCCATTTGGGAACACGTGACGGTAGCTGTGTGAGAGTCCACATGTGGCGTGCACAGGTATGCTGATGAGAAACGGTGGGCTGCATCATGGGCACGCGAGGTGAGCTCCACGGGTGGGATTGTGGGAGCAGAAGGGGCAGACTCGGAGGGAACGCGTGGAAAGTGTTGGTGTCAGACATGTGCGTCACTGTGCTTTCTCTTCCCAATCTCGCTGCAATAAAAGTAAGCTGTTTCTTGGGTTGTGTGTTGACTTCACTTCTGACACATCTCATCATTGGTCATATATCTGAACACAACTAGCGCAGGCGGATAAGAACTCCATGCGCTGCATTCACATAATACGACCGGGAAGCTACGTACTGACAAGCCATACACCTTTATGTGTCCCTCAGTGTATCCTTCAAAAGGATTGTGCCTCGCATTAAAAAAAACACATACTGCCTAACATTCAGCAAGTGACGCAGGTCTATACATCATACTATACCATGCGCAAGCAAATCATGCAGTTTGGGAATCAAAGATGGCGAATGAAGGCTCATTGGAACGTGGTTGTGAAATCCAGGTCTTCCTGTGACAGGGCACAAGCTTAGAATCAACAGCTGTAAACACTATGCTAAAATCAACTGAATGACGCCATTAATACACTTCCTTACCACTTTCAGAGTGCCCCTTTGGTAGCAGAGACATCAATATTAACATGGCCGATTTGAGTCACAGGGCATTTGCCCAGCAAACTGAGATGCCATCTCTTATCCGATAGGAAACATGGTCTGTATGTGCATATTAACATATAATACTGCAGTTTTTATATTTGCATATTCAACCACCTTATTCGGTCGATTCTAGAATTTCCATCTTTCTGTTGAGAAACACGAATTACAGTGGCTGGCATTTGGTATTTTCGTGAATTTAGCAGATCGTGTATTCTTTGGTGGCCGGAAAAGGGGGTGACGCCCGAGAGTGCAGTAGGATGTGTTTAGCATTGCAGATGGCTCTGAGTTGGAAATGAACAGAGCAGCAGCAGGTCAGCATAGCGACACCAAGGGAGGGCCTTGTATGGGCCTTCTTGTCTGAACGTGGGTGGCGTGACTGCTGGTGGGGTGGTGGGTAGTGGTTCAGGTTGTGGCAGAGCCTAGTGAATGGCAAGCAGTGACTTACTAGTTATCAGGGTTGGACGTTTAAGCTTATCTTTGATTAATTATTGGTTTGAATTTGACTGAATATTTTTAAAGTAGACAAGATACATTTTTAGGTCTGGAGTTAGCTTTGCACTATTGATTTTCCAAAAATTATATGTACAATACAGCTACTCCTCATCATCCATTGGTTTGATATTGTGTCATTCACATTTTTCTTCTGCCCACTACAGCACACAACATGGGGCAAAGGGTCAAGCCACTTCACCCCTTGGCTAACTTCACTGAGAGTTTCGGCATTCTGCCTTTCAAAAGAAGCATGTCCACACACAAAGTAGTTCCCTTCAGTGGCCTGGGCTACCATGGCAATGTTTCCATTTGAAACCCAAAAGTATTTTTGCTTTTAGCCATTTGTTTTTTAGATTGGGGAGGGCTACCAGCTTCCTCAACAATAAAGGTTTGCAAAAAAAGATGGCAAAACAAAATAACCACTGACTTAGCCAAAAGGCTGGCAGCCGCACCACACCTATTGGCTTTCCCAATGCTTGTTTGCCATCTTCTTGTGTAGTATGGGAACCATCACTGAGGAATGCCAAGGCTAATGCTCAAAATAGCTAGCTAAACCGAGAGTAATCTGGTATTTCGCCTCCATTATGGACGCCTCATTTTGTATTGTCACAGTTTCCCATTCATTTCTACAGAAATTTGCCTATGGGGATCGGTCGAGTCTAATACCACTCCCTGTGTGCCTCTTTTGCCATGTGTGTTCTGTGACAAAGCAATAATCATTTTTTTCTACTGTATGCAGCCTTAGGCACAAGATTAAAATTGTTTCTGGAGCTTCTGCCCCACCTATAATTTGTGATAAATGGCAAAGTATTGAGCTATGACATTTCATATTGTTTACTGGCTGACCATGCGCGAGTCGCATATATGGCCAGGCACATTCTATCAGAAAGACAAGGTGTGAAAAAGTATTTAGCATTTCTGAAAGGGCCATGGTGGGTTGTCAAAGGCATATAAGACTGCAATTCGAAGCCATCTCTCACTTTTCATACCTCTAGTTCCCACGCATTATAACATCCAAGGCAATTCATTTACTTGTTGAAAAACTTCCCCTTTTAAATACGCCAAACAAGTGTAACCCTTGTTTTAAAATGTCATTTTTACTTATTCATAAGGTCAATTCCTAAATACATGGAAAACATTCATGTGAATTGCGTTAGTAAAATAACTTGAATGTTATTTCACAATTCCATTTGAAATAATATTTATTTCTTATGTTGCTCAATTAATCAGTAGGCCTTTTCAGGACACTAGTGAAAACAAAACATGATCACAAGCCCCTTAGACCCCAGCATGTTGTTTATATATGAAAATATGCACTAATAATTATGTATTTACCTGCATATTAAATACACATTACTACGTTTTTACCTCACCTGTGACTGTAATAGAGGGCACAAGAAGGTTGTGAAAGTGCTTCTTATGATGAAGTGACATTGATGCACAATGCATATGCAGATTTTTCCTTCTCCAATTTTTATTATGACTTGGTCCCTGCGGTTCAAGAAATGACAGGCTTGGGTGTCCACCACTGGGTGGTTGACACTACACAAAATAGATACGTTAGGGCTTGATGTACCAAGATTACATAAAAAAGTGGTCACAAATTATTTACCCACTTTTTACAAATGCAATTTGATTTTGCATACCAACCTAGGTACAAATAGGTTCACAGGGGGTCATTGAACGATCTCATTAATTAATATTAATTAGTCAGGTCACAATTGCAACCCCACAGTGATTGGCTACGATCACAGAGATGGTGGCCTGCAAGGGACAGGAGACCATCATTCATGTGATTGCTTTCCAAAATATAAACCTTGGGGCAGATTTACAAGCAAGCCCCTTGCGCCACTTTTGCGTCACTTTTAACATGGGAAAAGTGACGCAAAAGTAGCGCAAGGGGCTTGTAAATCTGCCCCCTTATTTTTTTTTAAAGCAGCCAGAGTTCGCTTTAAAGAACTCGGGCTGCTTTAACAATATTCTTTTTTCCATTTTGGAAAACTTCAGTGAGAGCAAGCAGTGGTCCAGTGCACCTCTGCCTACTCCTACTGAAACCTCAACACCAATTCCCAAAGGGGACCGCTCAGTAACGCAGCAAGGGGGGTAGGGGGGTCCTCCCCATGTCTTATCTGCGGCTGCCACGGGAATCACCAGTTTGTGATTCGGAAAAAAGGTTTGCACCTTGCGCAGTGGGGTTAGTACACCAGAAAATATGATTTAGATGGCAAAGACCTTGCAAATCAGGCCCAAAATTGCCCATCATCTAGCTTCCCCATGGAACCGCTCATATGGTAAACCTATGTAAGCAAACAACCCTTGTACCAAGCCCACTTCCCAGATTTTTGTTTTCACGGTACGAATATTGAAGCTATTGTGCCATACTAGCTGTGGCCTTATGCCATACTAGCTGTGGCCTTATGCCTTACTAGCTGTGGCCTTGTTTGTTCTCCTTTGTCACATCGATACAGTAAATGCCAGGTCTGAACAGGAGAAGATATTTCTAGAGATCAGTCCCTGATTTTGTTAAAGTTCTATGCATGTAAGTTTTGGAAATATAAGTTCAAATGCGGTTTATGATCTGTGCATTTAGCTCTGGTCAGCGGTGTGAGGGGTGTGGGCCACTTCCTAAGTAAAGAGAATTTCGCTTTTTATGATAACCCGTGGCTCAGCATGCAAAGACAGCGCCATAGTGTCCCATCTTAGAAACATGTAAAGTGTGTTTTGGTTGTGCAGTATCCCGCCTCTCATGAGGGGAGCAATTCGAGCTCTCGATGGATCGCTGCCTGTGTCTCCTGATAGGTCATAATGAACTCCTTTTTGTGTAGCCCACACACATCGAAGCAAGCGTCACTGCCATTAGAGGCGCGACAAGAATCGATAGCTGAGCGCACTTTGTCACCAATTTAATTTTAATGAGTTTACTTTCATAGCCATAGATATCGCACTTCTGCACTTTCGAAACATGTAAATGAATAGTGTTTGATATTACCTAGTTTATAGGTACTCAGTTTATCGACCTCCGAAGAATAAAATGCCGAGTAAGCCATTCAGGGAGTCAAAGTCATGGCCTGCAGATCCCCTGCAGGTTTTTAACTCATTGAGCTACACTGCTGGCTGTCAAATGTCGTGAATTAATTAGTTGTATAATAATACAAGGGTAGTAGTCATGCCTGGCAGTTTATAGTGCTCAAGGGCTATGACAAATTGTCAGGCCTCATACTCTAGACCTGTTAATCTCAGACTTGGAGACATAGGAGCGGGATGCTTCTGATGAGCTGTGGGGCCTGTGGCAGCTGCTGTGCCCAGCTCCCAAACACCCTCATACTTCTCTTATACCATGGGGGGAGCAGAAAAAGCTCCGCTCAGCTGAAGTGCAACAAAGTCTGCCCTCCCACTACACTGTTGCTCCTTCAACCCCGCTGGGTCACGAAAAAAAGCCCCCGCAACATATACCACCTTTTTCAAGCAGGTAGTAAATGTGTGAAGAATTGGGCCTGCTGTTTCCCCAGAAGGGGGGAAAATCATATGGAATTGGACCTAGTATTCTCTGGTCTGCATGTTATTCTCCATTCCAATGGGAAAACTTGAAATACTCGGAATCTCATGGGGAATTACATGCCAGTATTGTAAATTCTGGCCCCATATCTCCCAGTGGACAGAACTGGGATCTTGAAATGAGGGCCTTTGCGTGATCGAAAAACAAAGAACCCTGTTTGCCATGAATTATGGATACATTCACTCAATTACACAAGGCTTAGAGTCAAGGTGCATGATTAGAATAATATATATTGTTTCACTAAATTATTCAAGCACAGCACATTGTATTTACATGAATATACATACAGAAACATTTAACATACAGAAACAAGCATTTGCAATGCAATAGGTCTCGTATTTGTGAGAGTTTGAGCTATTCGCATTGAAAATGACAATGCCTTTTATGTATGTGTTTTAAAAACTTGCAAGCGGTCGTAAACACGCACTTTTCTACTTATAGTCGTTGCTTCCGAGAACCAAGGCTGGCAGTAACTGCGCCTCGTTTACTGCCAGACTTGCTTGTCGTAAGCAAGGACTACAAGTACAAAGTGCTTATTTACGCACCGCTTTCAGGTTTTCAAAACACATAAAT
The DNA here is from genome assembly GCA_963921515.1 of Calotriton arnoldi. Taxonomy (NCBI): domain Eukaryota; kingdom Metazoa; phylum Chordata; class Amphibia; order Caudata; family Salamandridae; genus Calotriton; species Calotriton arnoldi. Next base: position 3,825,782 of record CAWUFW010000515.1, on the reverse strand, counting down.
AAAAGGTATTGTCATTTACAATGCCAATAGCTCAAACTCTCGCAAATGCGAGACCTATTGCATTGCAAATGCTGGTTAGGTAGAGCCTAGAGTCAGCGCGCATGCGCTGCTCTGCGAGACTTATTGTAGAGGAGTAGGGAATAGAAGCCCCACCCGCTTGTTAGTCTCTCCTTAGTACCGCCTCCTCTTCATTTGTCACCTCCCATGGTGACTGGCCCCTTTACTTCGGTTGTTACAGTGCACGTGTTATTTAGACTGTGACCACTATTTTCTTTAATGGGATTCTCCTACTGCAGGCACGACATGTAGTTTGAAAGTAACAAAAAATTAGACGACAGTGTTGCTGTAGCCAGCGGAAGGGCCTTGGTAAAGCTGGACGGGTCACCTGCTTTTTGATATATTTGAGCGTTAAATTGGTACTCATGTAATGCAACCAAGGCCCAGAAAGTGTTACCAAATTTGAAAATGATGAAATAATGAATTAATAATTTTACAAAATGTGCCACATTATGCCACATAATTTGCCTTTTCTTGCTGCATAATTTAGCTCTCTCCTGGTTATAAGAGAGAGCACAGGGCTCTCACTGGCAGCTCAAAAGAACAGGATGGGGGGGGCGCACAGGAGTCTCGTGCACACTCAGGTCGTGTTCGGACATCTCTTGAGGTTCTTGAGAGGAATTGGAACACTCGTTTTCACAGAACAGGTTTGCTTAATAAAATGCAGTGGCGTCCAGGGTATTATCAGACACTCTGCAGACCTAATGCTCCCATCCCATGCGTACAGGATTCGTTTCCAGAAGTGAATCCAGACTTCAGTCCCTTTCTTGTGTCCCGGGCAGAAACTCCAGTGGGCTTTATCAGCTGTATTTGTGCTCCTATCGCTTGATCTTCTTTTCTGACGATTAACACACATTCCTCAAAATAGCGCTTCACTGTTCACTTGAGAAGCGAGGCACTGCAGTGAGTACGTTGTCCGCTGCGGACACATCTGTACTAAGCCCGGCTTTGCCACTTGATAAAAATGTGTGTTACTGGGCATTTCACTTTATTTGTGTGTGCCTCGGAGACTCCCTCTGCCAAAAGTGACCGGATTGGGGAACAGGGTAAACAACGGTATTAAAGCGCTGTATGAAACAGAACGGTATTAAAGCGCTGTATGAAACGGAATGTTATTTATCTGGAGAGCAACCACAAACCGGTAAAACGATGCACTTGTTACGAGTAGACAAGTGGTGGAAGGGAAGAACTGATATAAGTGCACTCGAATCTTAAGTTAACAACTGTGACATGAAAGTGAAGCCGATCAGAATATATCAACAGGGCTTTCTGAAAGAAATCTGTTAACATTAAGTTTCCCAGTACTCCGTTTTTTCTTATTATTATAAATAATTATAGACAAAAACAATGTGTTTTCCATTTTGTGTTTTTTACAGGACAGGTACATAAGATTATTAGTCCTTTGAGTGACTCCCCAGGATGTCTGTCATTACTGCAAGGCCTGCATTTGCGTCTTGTTAACAGAATGGGGAGTTGGAAAGGGTTGAGATGTTTTTGAGAAATTGCAGATGGTCAAATGTGTTTGTCGATAAAACTACTTATTTTAAATGAGTGTGCTGCTGTATTATATAGCCGCATTTTGAGCTTTAAATGAGCAAGTATGGACGCGTGACTGCACATTTATCGTTTAAATAAAAGTGCAAATGTGCGAAATACAACTTATATTTGTCATGGCACACAAATTAAAAATGCATAATATTGCTGACATTCGCAAAAAATGAGAAGGTGAGCTCTAATCAGAATTGCGTTTAATGGCATCTATTTAGAACACACACAGTTCAAATTATGTGTCCCTCGTTGGCCAATCAAAAGATAAATAACGTTCATTTGAAAAAAACAATGAATCAACACCTTTGTTCTAGCAAAATCATTTATTCACAGATTTTTCTGACAAATGTCACATTTTCCGTTGGTCTCCAAAAATGTGGCAGTCATAATTTATGCACGGCCGCAAATAAATTATATATATTTTTTTATCCTAATAAAGCTATTAAATAATTTGTATTAGGATCAAGTTAAACGAGAAGGAATGAGCCCTTACCTGCCGCTCAGTCTCGGAGGCCATGTCTGTGTCCAGGGGAAAGCGAAAGCACGCCATGCGCGCGTTCAGGGAGCCGAGCCGTATGCGTGAACATCTCCTGTCCTGCGCACGTTCAGGGAGCAGAGCCCGCGCACATCTGCTGTCCCTTGTGCTAACGCTGCCAGCCGTGCGCGTGCACATGTACTGTCCCCCTTCGCCCACCAAACCGACAACAATAGGTCTCGCCAAGGCGGGCAGCGCATGCGCTGCGTCGCTAGGCGAGACCTAAAAACAAAGGAGTGAATCAAACAATTAATCAAAAATACAGACAGTAGATTACGGTTTCCACTGATTGATGTGGAAAATCAGTCCTTACTTAGATCTGTCTTGGTTTCAATGTATGATGTCCCAAGAGCGAGTTTTTTTCAATCCAGAGTCTCCCAAAAAATGAATTTAAGTGCTCTTTTCCTCAAAAAATTGGGGGGATGTTCTATGTTAGTTTTACACTCTTCTAAACTCTGTAAATGTCCCCAATGCGTTTCGACCTCCATCATGTAAGACATAGTCTTTCAACGAGTTCATCCTCAGGGCAATATCCTATTAGGGTAGTTGGCCACTGCACATAAATAGAAATATAGTAATCAATATGTAGTTTAAACTGGTTTACTATGTGATATACAGTCTAATTAAATAGATTTTTGGTACATACCCAGTATGATCTTTTGTGTCACACGAGGTATTACACGAGAAGCAGCGAAAGGGTATTGTGGACGAGCACAAGCGCTATGTTGCAGGGATTCTGCGCCAACACAGAACTATGCATGAAATTATGGGACCTTAGTATATAGGGACCGAGTCATCCTGCCACCTTAGTACCCATGAGCCCAGGACCGACTAGCTATAGTGTCTCACATGCCCTCCTACTCACTTACAGAGGAACAAGTGATTAGACACCCCAGAACACAACACTCCCGACTCTCTCAGGAATCGCGGTGACAAGACACACCGTTTCGCTCACACTCTTGTACTTGTCAACAATAAGATCTGACAGAGACACGAACAAGTTTAAAATTGTTATTTTAACTAATGTGCTCTATTATGCAGTATACGTGCCACTATAAGCAGAAAAATGCATAACACAAATACGGTCAGCATAGCAAGTAATCCGTAGATCATAAAAGGAGTTGTCATAGTGAGAGACTGAATAGCCTAACCTCCCCTTGCACTGACTCGGCCAGCGGACGGATGTTCTCAGCACCGTTCAGCTAATTGACCAGACGAAGAGAGCCTGTGATTTATTCACCCCATTTCTACCGTATTCTTTGGAACAAGTAATCCTCTACATTCAATTGTCAAGAACCCGTCCCTCTCTGTCTTTGGAGCCTACGGGCCTGTCTTCTCCACCACAGTTCTAGGTGGACGAAGGGTGCCCCCTTGGTCCTGATGAAGACCCATTTGTAAGGAACAGAATTACCTACACTTACCCTGGGTCAAAACGTCGACAGCCCTATGTCTTTCGTGCTGAAAATGGACAAGAGTGATTGATTCACCTTGTCCACCTTTGTAAATCATTTAGCCTTGGATAAGGCTGGACAGGCCTTTTTTTAACGTTTGGATGTACACATTGTCCACCGCCCTCCACCCTTCACTCACCCTCACTTTTGCACTTTTGATGCACTTTTCTCCAACCCCCCTCCCCCATTTGGGGCACCTATGCACTAAATCGTTTTGACCAATGTACTTCGCTTTGAACATGATGTACCAGATGTTCTATATGATTAAATATTGTGAATGTGCATAAATAGTGTCTGGAATTGATTTATCAGGTGATTTTTGATATACATACTATTATTGTGTTTCCACTGGGCCTTTCTTTATTGTACCGCAAATAATGTCAACAGCACTACACTTCAGACTAATATACACAGAGGGGTTGAGGCAATAAGATACCGCACCTATCAAAAATGTGATGGGCAGAGTTTAAAAATTCTCTAGTGGTGCACAGAACCTGAAGTACAGCCCCTCTCTACTTCAAATTGAAAACAGCTTTCAAACTTTGCAATGGTTGATAGTGGTTCAGCACCCACAATGTTGATTAGATTAGGCCTATCTCGTATGACTTCGCCACATATATCATGTCACTTGTAACAATGATTATCATCAAAGCATAGCATATAATTAGCACATTAAGAGACAATGTCTGTGTTCATTTATTCTTTATTCATTTTCTTCTTAAAAGCACGCCCAATAAGCAGTGATCAAAGTTGCCAACGCATTTCGTCCTACTCGGACTTCTTCAGGGCTACAAGAATATGTACAGAACACAAACAAATATTTACAGTATGTACAAACAAGCATTGTTTTCTCTCCTATATAAATTCCCGCTTAACCTTGCAAAGTGTGATCCATGTTTTGTCCGATTTTATAAACAAATAACAATATATTGTTTTTCTGGAGTGCTTGCTGCACAGTGAGCAATCTCCAAATCAAATCAAATCAGGTACTTGTTAAGCACGACTACTCAGCCGTAAGGGTCTCAAGGCGCTGGGGAGGAGGGCGGGGTGCAGGTTCAAGTCCATCAAGGAGGAGGTCTAACGAAGAGGCAAGTTTTGAGGTTTCTTGTGAAGATGGGGAGTGATGTAGTCTGTCTGAGGTGGTGTTCATGTGTTCAGGGAGCTCTTCTTGTCGCTCTTCGAAGGATGAAATGCTATATAGCTGCTTAACCAAGTAAACATGTGACTTTAAAATATGCACACGGATCCCTACTAATAACGTGACTCGAGGAATCTGGAGGAATCGCCAATATGTATTGAGCTATCAACAAGTAATAACCTCTTGGTTAGACAGTTCGATGGATTAGTATGCTTGCTGGAAAGACCTGTGTTTTACCAGTGGACAAGATCTTAGTGGCTATATTCAGCTGTCATCTTTCGCTTTCAATAAAATGTGCGTCCTTTGGTTTGGAGCATGCAACGCGTTAATAATTTGCCTTGGCTGAATGCCTCTTACATTAAAAATGCTTAGCCAGAGGTGTGTTCTCACAAGAGATGCTGTATTTAATACGTAGTAGGTAGGCAAAGAAGGAATACTAGCCAGAGTCTTAAAAGCAAAGGACTTTCCTATGCAGTGGCAATGTGGTTTCTAGTGCTCATAATGTGGGTCCTTATATATTTAAAAATTAGATCCTGGTCTGTATCCATAGTAAAAGAGCATTTGCAATGCAATAGGTCTCGCTATTGACGTTGCATTATTATTTGCAACGCCAAAAGCACAAACTTTCAGTAATGCGAGACCTATTGCATTGCAAATGCTTGTTTTCTTATAGACATTTCAAATTAACCTGTGATCTGTTTTTACCTATCACAGTGTACTATTCATCTGACAGAATTGTACAAAAACACTGTCCTCTGGTGCTAAAGGAGATTGAGAAAAAGAAAGTAATCTAGTCAGTTGTTTAATTGCACTATGTGTGACCAGGAAACCTGGGTTTAAATCCTGGCTCACCGCATGACTATATTGTGTGATTTAAGTCAAATCAAGCTACTTCATGTGTCTAGTTTACTTGATAGTGACTTTTGAGAGCACATTCAAGTATTTCAGTTCAAGATGGATCCTGTGTAAAAACGTCACCCACATATGCTTGAATAGCCTCTAATGTTCCTCCATCCATAAAAATAATATTGGCCATGACATAAGCAACACCTAATAATTTGTACGCTTTGTTCACCCATGGCTTTCTTTGTCAGGAGGGAGGATTAATAAATGTTTTAAAATTAATGCTTAGAAACTTCCAATTCAAATAAATGTCAATGAAATGTTGTGATCTAATATACTAAATTGAAACACATCCATGTATTAAAGAAACACTTTCTACATTTTAAAGTCTTTATTGCGTCCTTATATTTTATTTGCTGTCTAATATGTATCCCAAATATTTTGAAGGTTCTGCGTGCTCTTTGGCACTTAGGGTTGACCCAGACCACTGGCTTAGGCTTGGCTCGACTGCAGAGCCATGTTAAGACATGGACAGAGTTAGCAATTGCCCAGGGCACACAATTCCCAGGGGCTGAATACTACCCACCCTCCACAAATGGGCCATCGAAAAGGCAGAGTTTGCCAGGGTGGGAGGCTGCTGCTTATTCAACCACTTGACAGAGCCTCTTCTGTTTCAAGCCTCTCTGATGAGACTACTCTCCAGGTACGCAATGCTTTCCAGTACTCATGGAGGGCCTATATGATTTTAGGAATTGTCCCGCCTTATTTTTCTCTTTGAAGGAAGTGACCCGATTAGGGTCACCCGGGTCACTCGCGACCACCTCCCAGCCTTCCATACAAATGAAGAGTCGGTCAGACAGTAGAGAATACAAACCAAGTATATTTATTCAGATACACTCGAGTGGAGCCCAGTCTGCCCAGTCTCTAGAATTGCTGTAGAGGGGGACTGACATCAGCAAACATGGAGATACATTATGTACAATTCAGAACCAACGAAGACACGCCCAGAATGGAATTTTCCAGGCTGGTGCCTCTACACAAAGGAGTCCAGAAGGATTAGTTTCAATTCTGAGGCTGGGCACACACTATCTATATGTGAAGGTCATTCTGTCCGTGCCAGCCTCTAGATGGGTGGGAGAAAGCCGCTATCTGCTGGGAAAGGTATGGGCTAACAAGAACATTGTATTCATTAGCAAAGCAAGGCCCAGCCTTGGAGAAGGGAAAATCACCACAAACAGTTCCTCGGAGAGGCAGGCATTAGTTTCGATCATAACTCAAAATGGCGGCCAAATATAAAATGGTGCAGCGAATGCTAACTTTACATGGATTAGTGCATAATCAAAGCAGCGAAAGCATTTTCATTCCAACAGACCCTCCTTTTAGCATGAGCAAGCTAATTTTAGGCACTAATCAAAGAACATATTTAAAAACTGTCCATATACTCAGTATGCTGATGCTGCAAGGGAAGATGTACTTTCAAATATTCCTTCATCAATCTGCATTAATTGGTCAATATCTTTTTGCAGCATTATTGCGGTATTAGTATCATGAATTGACATTTTCTGCTTAGGAGTGAGAATACTGATACAATAGGAACAACGAGCTGGGAGACACTCTATGCAGATGCAACAAGTGAGGAAGATACCAGCAACCACAGCCAAGAAAATGAGTTTTTTCCAACCCCAAGATGTGAGCATGTTCCAAAACCACCCCAACAGTGTCCAAGCACCTGTTTCTTGGTGTATGTCAGATGATAGTTTATGTAATTTTCATATAGCTGCATACACATTGGGAGCGTTATCAGGTATGTAAACACAACAGCTACTTCCAATGACCCGACAGGCCCCTCCCCGATCTGCAAGGATAACGTCTAGCACCATCCTGTTCTGCAAAGTGACTAATTTCGTAGCCTGGAGCTCAGCAGTGATATTTGTCATTATCCCAGCAGTCGTATTTATAACCGCTTCAACAACTCTAGTTAACTGACGAACTTGTAGACTATTGGCTATGGGGCCCCAAAACAGTAGGAGGCCCTTTATAGTGCCCCCACATTGCTGTGCGGTGGTGTCTGTTTGATCTACAGCCTTTGTGTCAATAACCCTTTTTACTCATCTCAGGAATTTACTCCTACGTTGCACCCAATGTGTTTTGCGATAATTAGAAGGGGCAACATATACAGGGGGGAAAAGGAATGAGAGATAACATGTGCCTGACCATCCCCTTGGGAGCCAGACGTGAGCCTGTGACCCACAGACAAAATAGACATTATGGGGCAGGATCAAAGGTGGGCTATCAGTCGTATTCAATTTGTATGTACAATTACATTTACTCTCCCCCACCTTTATCTCCCCAGTCCCCTGGATGCAAAATGCTGCTGACGTATTAACCACTGGTACAGGTATTGATTTATCTTTAGTAATATTTTGAGCTCGGAAAGATTGGAAATACATCATTCTTCACCTTACGGTACGTGTTCACACATGACTTTGAGGACAGTGTCCCTAGAGTCCCTTGTCCTGCTAGTCTTATGGGGGTGAACCCGTGGTAGAAGCGTACATATTCATGGGCAGTATTGGAATCAGAGGATGTTATACCCGAAGTGGAGAGATGAGATTGGTAGTACACCAGTCACAACAATTGAAACCAACCCTCACAGCTACCCATATACAACAGTGGCATAGGCAACAGAGTATCGCTTTTATGAGTGACCGAAGGGAGCAACCCACAAACCCAGCAATTAGTTGTATTGGATACAGTATGAGTATGATGCAACATTTGTATAAATACATTGTCTACGTAGGACTGCCTATGTGCTTCTTTGTGTGGGGCTAGAGGGACAAAAATGTGTTCAGGGGGAGTGGGCGTTGTACCCACTAAAGAATGTTCAGGGTATTTCTCTTCCAGGAACCAGGCTATTCCAAGTATTGTCGCTATTGTAATCACAACAATTAGTATGCACATTTTTTTATTCCTTGTCGACCAACCCCTTGTTAAACTCGGTGGTGCAAATGGCTGTTCCTCCTCACGAACAGGCCGACCAAACGGATGCATTATGAAGCAAGGAAATAAATACAACAATACTAATAGTAAAGGTAAGTGTTGCCAGTGTCCGTCAGAGCCTCACTGGTACAGGCTCCTATTGTTCATCAACGTTGGCGCTCTTGAGCACCGGCGGTGGAGCTTGCGCAGTCCTAAGCTCTCGATGAATCCCACGTCGCTCAGGATAATGTACCCCCCCCCTCCGAGGGAGCACGTTCGATCTATCCTGTCCAATGTCAGAATAGTGCACCAATCTCACATCACCCTAAACTAACTCTGTTGGTACTATGGCAAGGTATACAGTAACTTACACAGTCAATCCCTGGCTAATCTGACTTCTCCTTTGGTGCACTGTTCTTCAGAAGAGGGCGCAAATTGTACCTGGTGACTCCAGGCACAGAGGGGTCAACAAACAGCGGCTCCTTAACAGTTCGAATCTCTGGGGGGACCGCTGCATTTAGCACTTCAACATTCTCCGCATCCGTTTGGGTCCAAGTTAGCTTTGCATCACTGAAGGGGACGAACTGAGGCACCTTCTCGCACCTAGAGTTCCCTACTCCTTCCTTCACCCATTCGTCATAAGGCAACGGCAGAGGCACTCTTTTGCAATGAGTGCCATGGATCCAATTCTTCCTGCAAGCGACCTTGACTGCAGTACGTGTAGCTAGAAGGACCTTTTCTGGCCCCTTCCAGGGCGGCTCCAAACTCTTTTTCCGCTGAAAGTTGCGCACAAGGATACAATCACCAGGCTGGATGTTGTGTCTGGGCCCCTCTTGTATTTCTGGCAGAGTGTCCCGAACCTGTTGGTGAATAGAACGCACATTTTCAGTTAACTGGCACAGGTAGTCTATTAACAATGGGTATTCAATATCTGAGAACCTACGGGGACGTGGGACGCCCCAGACATTTGCCGGGCGTCCAAACACGACCTCGTACGGTGACAATCCTGTCCTAGAATGTGCTGTTGTTCTTGTCGACAAAAAAGCTAATGGTAAAGCATCTGGCCACTGCAAACCTGTACCTTCCTAAATCTTTGCCAATTTCAGTTTGAGTACCATTGTACTTCTCAACCAAACCTGTTGACTGTGGGTGGTTTGCAGCATGAAACTTCTGCTTTATGTGCAAACCATCACAAATTAATTGGATGATCTTGGCATTAAAATGACTTCCGTTATCACTCCAGATCAAACGGGGCAAGCCGAAACGAGGAAAGAACTCCTTCAGGAGTACCTTTGCAGTCGTAACAGCTATATTGTCTTTAGTGGGGTAAGCATCAACCCATTTACTGAATGCATAGACAACCACCAACACGTACTTCAAGTTATTGACCCTGTCCAATTTGATATAATCTAACTCAAGGACCTCAAAAGGGAAAGCAGGAGGTGCAAAATTACCGGGTGGTGTAGGGGTACCCTTTCCAGGATTGTGCATCATGCACACCATTCAGTTCTGCACTAAATGTGCAGCCATTTTTTAAATGTTCTCATTCTGCCATACAGGGTCAAACAACTCGCAAATACCCTTAGCACTGATATGGGCTGGGCCATGGGCCGTTGTGACTACAGGAAGAACATATGCATCCGGCAACTTCCATCTCTGGCTTTCCTGACTTATCAATCCAACATCCCTTGTCATTCAACTGTGCTGCACTTTCTTGCCACATTGCTAATTCCTCTACTGTGGCCTCGCTTTGTATCTCCTTCATGTTCTCAAGAGCATCCTCAAACATAGTGAACTCAGGCACCCACCTAGCGGGACCTGCTACAAACATTCTTTTCATTCTAGTCCGGGCTGTTTCCTTAGCTGTCTGATCTGCAAAAGCGTTCCCCTTACCCACATCGTCAGTGACTTTCCGGTGGGCGCTACACTTCAGTATTGCCAATTTCTTAGGGAGTGTCAAAGTAGACAAAAGCCTCAATATAAGGTGACTGTGTTGGATCTTTGTACCATAGGAAGTAAGGAACCCTCTCTCAGCCCAGAGTCGTCCAAAATTGTGCACGACCCCGAAAGCATACTGGCTGTCAGTATAAATATTGACAACCAGTCCCTCGCTCAATTCACCAGCTCGGATAAGGGCGGCTAACTCAGCTGCTTGGGCTGACTGATACGGGACTTGTGATGTCTCTACGACTGTACGCAATGTGGTGATAGCATAAGCAGCAGTTATAGTGCCATCTGGTAATTTAAAAAAAGAGCCATCAACATATAGTTGAAGGGAACATCAGTCAAGCCTACCCGTCCTTTCGTCTCTTCTTCCGTCCGGAACAATCATGTTTATCGATCTCATCATTCTCAGAAGGGAGGGGTAGTAACGTGGCTGGGTTCAGAGTGGCACATCGTTTGATCGTGATATGTTTGGCAAACAGCGTTAATTCATAACCTGTCAGACGTGCACTGGTGAGGGGCTGTGTCTTTGTCTTATTCAAAAGAGTGTACAAACGTAGAGCGGTGCACTCCCGAAATGTCTTTTCCAATAAGCAAGACTGACCAATTCCTTTACGTAAGGCAATCCTTTATTTTAAACGTCATCAGACAACATGAGCTCCAGCCAACGCGTTTCGTTCAATAAAGATTGAACTTCATCAGGGCACAAAGAAGCTGAAAACTAATGGAGATCCAAAATCCTTGGTTCCCCAACTTCTAAGTATGAGGGTAAAGCGCGTGATGCGTCGGTATTTTATGGTATCATCGACGAGGAAACGTGACAGTAAAAGTACATAGTACTGCGTCCTGTATGGGCCTCCTTGATAAGGGCCCGGTTTATAAACCTTGCGCGCAATCTGTCGAGAAAACTCCTTCCCGGATCCAAGGTGGATCCAGGAAGGAGTTTTCTCGACAGATTGCACGCAAGGTTTATAAACCGGGCCCTTATCAAGGAGCCCATACAGGACGCAGTACTATGTACTTTTACTGTCACGTTTTTTCGTTGATGATATCATTAACCATGGGCAATGAACTCCACTTAGCTCTGCTAGCGGAGATTTGTTAACTACACATTACATAGAAAACATGGAATTCACACAATAATTCCGACTCTACCACGTAGCGGAGTTAGTTATTTCACTCACAACCCTTCGATAAATCAACTTTACCTTTACATGCTAAAAAGCATATAACCAATTCACAAAAGTGAACATTGAAAAATATCAGGCAATGAGAGAGGTGATGATTTTGGGGTCACCCCTAACCTAGGCGGAGGGCAAGCAGATGCCTTGAACACAAAGAGCCTGATGGAGCAAGGTTTCATAAATGAAACTTGCTTGTATTCAATCCTCCTCACAGTATTAATTTATTAAACTTGTATTGTTAATACTAACCTTTGCATTCACGACACAAAAGAAAAAATATGCTTGCCTATGTGTTTTACTAATGAATAACGCTTGTCTGTAATCCAAAATGGCCGCTGTGCGCGGGAAAACTCAATGCGCATGTCGCAACCATATCACATGGTGTGACGTCTTTCTTTGCTTGGTGGGAAACTTCTGCTTCTGCGCAGTGTGCATTAAAATGGCTGCTTGATGTTTTCACATGCTTCTGCTTGCTCTCATGTCATTATTAAATTGTCGTTTCCTAACGCTACTAACGCAGGATAGTATATATATTTAATTGGGAATAGAATAGAAATAGTGGGTATACAGTGAAACATTTTATTTGTGATTCTAATATTTTCTCCTTGCACTTTTATTAGTTCGTAAACTTGGGCCTGGGTTGGTGTTCTGAGACTCGAGAGGCAAATGGTTCTGCGCATGTGTCCTGTGTGCCTGCCAAATGAAGTCAACCTGGACGAAGTCCAAGGCCGTAACCTGATGGCCGAAGATGTTGTACTAGTGCTTTCCTGTCACACATTGATACAATGTCTATGAAAATTGGTTTACATTTGTCATGAGACGGGTGGGAAATAAAGCGAATGTATTAATTTGAAGGGGTGGGAACGTAAAGACAATAGGCTTTAGAATTTAGGCCAAATCAATATGGTACGAGAATCCACCCCCTGTCCCTGTCCAATCAGAAGTAGTGGCCCCATATTTTAGTAACATTAAGGGGAGGTACATGGGCGTAGAAGGGTATAATAGATATAGAATTAGCTAATTAGTTAGCACAGGAGAGCGGAGATGCTGACAGGAAGAGCTCCAGACCGCTAAGCTGATCGATTGCAGACTGAATCCCTGTCCAGAAGAGGTCCTGAGGAGGGGGCGGCGGAGTCCATTAGAAGGAAGGCACGGGAGAATCGAGGAGAAGCCGAGTATCAGAGAGGGGAACGACGCAGGCGTCGTTGTAGAGAGGTCACCGGTCCTGTCCTGATCCTGGAGGAAGTCTTTGCTCTTCATCCTTCCTGGGTCCTATCCTTTCAACTCCTTGGCTAAGGGGTTTGGTTCTCGCACTTAGGTAATTATAATGCAACCTTTAGTTGCGCTGCTATCTCTATCCTCTCCTCTTCTTTAAACACCGTCATTGATTAGCAATAATCATTTTTATGCTTAATCTTGGGTATTGCGATTAAGTACCATGTGGCTCTGTATTTTACTCTGCTAAATCTTTAGATAAACATTTTAAAACTTCCTGACTCAGTGGTTATTTCAGGATTTTGTATTATAATGAATGTCACTCATTTTAAATTTCCCAATTAGCAAAGGATTCATTGGTAAGTCATTACTCTTCAATCAGAAGGTAATTGGTAGCAGGGATTTTGATAGAGAGTAACAACTGATAAAACCCAGCGTAAGTATTAGCGTAGTATGAATGTATGGGCCCAAGTGAGTATCTAGTGTATGAATGCTGTTTGCTAATATCGCGCTGGATCAGTTTTCTGGTTATCAGAGGATGGTTACTCTTTGTTAATTGGGTAATGAGAATTTTATTTGTATTTTTATTAATTAACATCCGTGTATTCAAAGTTTTGTTTTATGTTGTCCAGAATAGCCCGGGGTAAAAGGAATAGCGGATGGTAAGTGGAAGCCATACTGCAGTGAGGTTATCTGTCAGGCAGAAATAGTACTGAAAAGTTAAGCAGGACTTTCAGTACTCGTTAGGGACTCTATGCGTGTGAGTAATAGCAAAAGAGTACGCTGGTGAAAATTTGATGTTATATCACCTAGAAAGGGTAACATTGGAGAAGTAACAGGTACTTCTGGAGCTTGCTTGAAGAGTAGATGGAAGTGTTTTACTCGTAGTGTATGTTTAGTAAACGGAAAGGTTTTACTAAGTGTGAGAGAAAACTATCTTTTCTAAATTAGAGAAACTGGCACGATAGCGAATGTTTTATGTTGTTACTGAAATTTAATTAAGATTTATAGAGAAAATAAGTTTGCGTAAATTTTTGTAAAGGGAGGGTCAGTTGCCGGAGAGGGAGCTGACGTCACAAAACGCCGCGCTGAGATTGGTTGAATCAGCGGGTGTGGAAAAACCCTTGTAAAGGAGGGGTCAGTAGTCAGGAGTGGTACTGACGTCATAGGTGCCGTGCTGGGATTGGTTAAACCAGCAAGGACAGAAAAGAGCAGATTGTAAAGGAGGTGTTGACAGATAAACGTCACCAAAAGGCCGCGCAAGTATTGGTTCAGAAATAAAAGTTAGCAGAGACTTGATTGGTGGATATTTTAGAAGCTAAAATCTTAGTGGATAAAGATTGCATGTTAAAACGCGATCCGACTTTAACAGGAACTCGTCCGGATAGGAGATTCCTAGGTTTTGCAGAATATAATTTTATACACCGAAGATTAGATAGAATGTACGGAGAGAAGAGAAAAATGTCCTTTCTGCAAAAGATTAAGAACTATTTTAAAAAGGATAAACCATTCAAAACTAGAAAAGGAATTATTATTCCACCAGCTAAAACGCCCGCTTCATTCATGATGATGGAGAGAGGTTATCATACTTGTGCATGGATGGAGAATTGGATAGAATATACCAAAAATGATGGAATACTAGCATTTCCCGAGAATGGCACGTTCAATGGGCGAATTCTTCAGAATTTGAGATTGAGGATGAATGACTTAGAACCCAGACCTAGATTAACTCAGTACGAAGCTCTAGAAGAATGGGAAACCGAGGCATTTGAGCTGGACCGATCTAGAAGTAATAGGAGTTATCCAGGATTTTTTCCCAGATATCTACGTGAGTCTAGGGACGGTCAGATGAAACAATGGAGAAGGGCAATGATTACAGAAGGATTATATCCATTGTTCTCAGCAGAGGAGAAATTAGGAAGTAAGTGCACAGAAAAGACAAAACATTTAATGAGAAATGAGGAGTCTGAAGACGAATTTATGGAGGAAATGTTAAGAAATCCCCCACCATATCAGGAAGGGACAAGTGGATGCACCCCAAGTGCACCACCAAAAACTCCATTAGTGCCACAAGTAATGCATGAATTCACCCAGAGTAGAATACTGCATGAAAAAGAAAAGGAAGCCCTAGAAAAGACCAGAGCAGAATTAATACAGAAAATAACCCAGAAAAAAGTACATCCTGATTCGTTGACCATACCTGTAACAATTGGTCCAGTAGTTCCATTATATGGTACTCAGGGAAGCTGTCCTCCACCGATACTTACACCTACTGCTGTGAATAATCCAAAACCTGAAGCTCCAGTTATAATTGAGGATCAATTTAGTGACTGCGAATCCACAATATCACTCATGGACTTGCCTATTCGAGGTTCTGTAAATAGTACTCCCAGGAAAGATGTACCTGGATGTTCAAAAGATGTAAGTTTAATAACTTCATCGGGAGCAAAAAGTGCTACCATAGTAACACCTGAAGATCTAGAAAGATGGGTGCAAGGGTCAGTTAAACAGTGAACACCTCCGAAAATAATGGACATTCATAAATTGAAAGTCGAATTAGAAGAAATAATAGCAGGAAATGTAGGACTAGAACGCTTAAATACCTATGATGAAGAAGAATTATTGTTTCTGTGCAGGAGTATCACCAGAAATGTAAGGTTATTTCATGAAAAATTATCCAATTTAGCACTACAGATGGGAATAGAAATAGGGAGATCAAAAGTACTACAAAAAGCCTATAGAGCAGAATTTTCGGACAAAGATTTAGAAAATATGAATGCCTCTGGAAGAAGATTACAAATAAGAGAATTAATGTTAGTTTTACAAAAATGGGGAGACCTAGATAAATGGAAAGCTAGGTGGGCCAAGAAAAAAGAAGAAGCACGAACAAGTAGAACAGCAACAGAATATGTGATGAAAGAAACAGGGAAGGCAGACCAGATGTATCCCATGCGAGAAGTTGCGGGAGGAGGATATGTACATGTCCCATGGAGCAGACAGGATATTTTGTCATTTACGAATGATTTTCCAAAGTAGAGAGAAAAACCAATTGAATGGTGCAAGCAGGTTGACAGGTTTGTGAAGGTGTCAAAGGTATTGTTGAAGGACTTAGATGGTTTGTTTGACATAGTGGTACCTGCTGATTTGTGGACAGATTGTAAAATTACAGTCGATTGGCCTAGTGATGAATATCCTAGAGATCCGAAGACAGGTGCCCCGTCAAATGATGTGATGAAAAAGTATCAGCAAGTGATAACTTACCTGAAAGGGAAAATACCACCGAAAGAAACAGATTGGGTAAAAATAGATCGAACTACCCAAGAAGCTAATGAATCAGTACATTCCTACTATGAGCGTCCATTGCAGGTATTTAAACAGTATAGTGGATTTGAGGACATTGGAGACAAGAACATGAGTCAGTTTGTGTATCGATTTGTTTATGGTCTAAAGCCAGAAATTTGTCAGTTGATTAAGCAGCACATGTTGTGTTGGCAAGGGAAACCTATCGACGAAATTTTAAAGTATGCAAAATATTGTGGAGACGATATTGAGGATAGACACAAGAAATTGCAGGAAAAAGTAATGTGGGCTCAGGTGAAAATGGCTGAGAAACAGGGAATCAATTTGGAAAATCCGAGTGAAAATCCAGGAAAAGATTCTGGAACGAATGGTGATGCTGGGAATGGAAAGTTTAGAGGACGAATGAGTAGAGAAGAAGCTAAAAAGAAATTTCCTTGTCATGGATGCGGAAAATTGGGGCATTGGAAGGATGAATGTAAAAAGATTCTGAATAATAATGACCCAAATCAAAATTTAAATCCACAGACGCAGAATGACTCACAGCAGGGTGCAAATCCTCAGAGTCAGTTGCCACCTGCACCTATTCAGGGTAATGTAAGCAGAGCAAAGCATGGTACAGACATCGGATATCCGGGAGGAAGTGGTAAGAATGATTATATGACATCACAATTTCTTTTGCAGGACGATTTCTGTCAATACAGTCCATGACGGTGCCTAGGAGAGGGGAAGAAGGAGTGCATACTTGGCGCATCCTTACAGGTAGATCAGTCAGGTCCATATGTTGAAGGGAATGTGAAAGGTAACAATATTACTTTCCTTTTGGACACTGGTGCTACCCGGTCTACTGTGAGAACAGCAGACATTCCAGACCTTCCTCTCTCTGGTGAAAATATCCAAGTAGTGGGGGTAGCTAATCAGCGGATTAGAACACCTCTTACCGAACCCATGGAAGTTAAAATTGGAAACTTCAGAGAAATGCATCAATTTGTAGTATGTGATTCCAGTCCAGTAAACTTATTAGGTAGGGATTTGTTGTGCAAGATGAATTGTACCATTTTCTGCACACCGGATGGTGTGGCAGTTCAGACACCAGATGAAGACCATGTATATAAAATTATGATTGCAAAACAAGGTACAGAAGTGGAGGAGATGTTTTCGTTAATAACAAAAGATGAGTTGCCAGAAGAATTAAAAGGTACAGTAAACCCCATAGTATGGGATTTCACCGGAAAGGAAGTAGGACTTATGGCTAAAATAGATCCAGTTAAAATTACTGTAAAGGAAGGTGCAATTTTCCCAAATACCAGACAGTACAAAATGAGTGCAGAAGTAAAAGCAGGAGTCATCGAAGAAATAAATCGAATGGTAGAACAAAACATACTAAAAGAAGTAATGAGTAGCCCATGTAATTCACCAATAATGGGATTAAAGAAACCTAGTGGAAAATATAGGATTGTTCAGGACCTGAGGAAAATAAATAAGATTGTAGAACCATGTTGTCCCATAGTGCCAAATCCTGCAGTAATTCTATACCAAATTCCGTGGAGTGCAGGATGGTTCACAGTAATTGATTTGTGTCAAGCATTCTTTTCAATACCATTACATCCAGACAGCCAGTATCTTTTCTCATTTAAATTTGAAAACAAAGTTTATGTGTGGAATCGTGTTCATCAGGGGTATACAGAAAGTCCTTCTATTTTCAACCAGATACTGAAAAAGTGCCTTGAAAAACTAGTGATGCCAGGAAGCTCAGTATTAGTCCAATATATCGACGACTTATTAGTGGCATCGAACACCAGAGAGGACTGTGTTGTTGATTCCATAGCATTATTAAATCTTTTGGCAGAAGAAGGGCATAAAATCTCACCTGAAAAATTGCAGTTCTGTACAACAGCTGTTAAGTATCTGGGACACCAAATTGAGAGAGGAAAAAGAAGAGTAACAGCTGAAAGAGTAGCTTTAATAAAGAAAATGCAAATGCCTGTAACACAAAGACAAGTGAGAATGTTCCTAGGAATAGTAGGTTACTGTCGACAATGGATACCAGGATTTTCCATGTTAGCTAAGCCCTTAATTAACATGACAAAGAAGAAAGCAAAGGACTCTGTGGAGTGGGAGGATGAAAGTGTAGAAGCTTTTGTAAAATTGAGAAATGCCCTATGTTCAGCACCTGCCTTAGGCATGCCTGATTATAAGAGAGAATTTGCATTGTTCTGTCATGAGAGAGAAAATTGTGCACTTTCTGTCTTAACTCAAAGACATGGACTAGAAAGACGTCCTATAGCATATTTTTCTGCTACATTGGACCCAGTAGCAGCCTCATTGCCAGGATGCCTAAAAGCAGTGGCGGCTACTTGTTTGAGCATTGAACAAAGTGAGTCAATTGTGATGGGACACCCTGTAAAAGTGTACGTTCCACATGCAGTTGTCATTCTGTTGACAAGAACCCGAACTCAGCATCTTATTCCTAGTCGGCTGACTAAATACGAAAGAATCATAATGGGTGCTGAAAATGTGAACGTGGTAAGGTGTACTATAATAAATCCAGCAACCTTACTACCAGACCCACGTCATGAGAGAATTAAAGATGACGAAGACGATGAACATGATTGTATACAAATCACAGAATTATGCACAAAACCACGCCCAGATATAGAGGAACAGCCTCTTAAAAAGCCAGACAGGGAGCTATTTGTTGATGGTTCATGTCAAAGACATGAAGATGGTAAACTAACTGCTGCCTATACGGTATGTGAATTAACTGGAATAGTTGAAGCATCCTATTTACCAGGAGTCAAATCTGCACAAGTAGCTGAATTGATTGCGTTGATAAAAGCATGCAAAATTGGGAGGAATCAGAGAGTGACCATATTTACAGATAGCCAATATGGTTACGGGGTTGTGCACGATTTTGGCCAACTATGGATGCAGAGGGATTTCATGACTTCTTCAGGATCCCCCATTAAAAATTGACAATTTGTAAGGGAATTGCTAGAAGCAATACAATCACCAAAAGAATTGGCTGTGGTGAAATGTGCCGCACACCAGTCAGGAGATGACTGGGTGGTAGTCGGCAACAGATATGAGGATCTGGTGGCTCAACATTGTGCCAAAACCAGAATGTCAGTCAATAAGAGGGTGGAAAGAATGGGAATCAGCTTCCAACTTATGCTGTATATGCCACCTGAAACTTGGAATGAGGTGAAGAAATTGCAAGATGAGGTTGATGAAAGTGAGAAGAATTTGTGGATCAAAGTGGGTTGTTCCCAAAGAGGCGATGATGAAGTATGGATCAGTGCTGATGGTAGACCAGTCATGCCAGACTGTTTACTCTCACAAATGGCTAGAATGCATCATGGAGACACACACATAGGGAGAGATGCAATGATTAGGCTGTTCAGACAAAATTGGTACAATCCCAAATTCAGAGCTGTTGCAGAGAGTCTTTGCCAGAGATGTCTAACTTGCCAGATGCATAATCCGGGGAGGAAGACAGTAATTGGATTTGGGAAAATTGGAAAGGCAGAGGGTCCATTTATGAGACTTCAGTTTGATTTCATACAGTTACCACCATGTAGAGGGCTGAAATATGTACTAGTCATAGTGTGTCTGTTTTCAAAGTGGGTGGAGGCTTACCCTACTAGGAGAAATGACAGCATTACAGTTGCAAAACTGTTGTTACGAGAGCTCATTCCTAGATTTGGTTTTCCAGTAACTTTGGAATCAGATAGAGGAAAACATTTTAACAGTGAAGTGATCAAGCTAATCTGTGAAGCATTCCAAATCCAACAGAAACTGCACTGTGCATATCGTCCAGAAGCTTCTGGAGTGGTTGAACAATTGAATGGCACTATAAAGTCAAGACTGGGAAAAATGTGTGCATCAACATCATTAGAGTGGCCAGATGCATTGCCACTCGTTTTAATGGGATTCAGAAGTATACCTGACAGAACCACAGGATTGAGCCCACGTGAAATAATGATGGGAAGAGCAATGAGACAAACAGATGTTCCCACAAACAAACTTGTGAATATATCTGATGATATGGTTCTGGACTATTGCAAAGGATTGGCTGACCTAGTGCGTTCTGTCTCTCATCAGGTTGGAGAAGACGCAGTTTCCAGGCAGCCCGAGCAAGAACATGATCTGAATCCTGGTGACTGGGTGGTAGTGAAGAATCACACCAGAGAAACGTGTCTATCGCCTAGATGGGGCAGACCGTGTCAAGTCATACTGACAACAAATACAGCAGTGAAGTGTGCCGGATTTCCTAATTGGATTCATGTAAGTCACACCAAGAGAGTACCAGATCCCGAGGAAGAGAATCCTCAGACAACGCCAATCACTGAAGAAGCTGAAGGTTGCCCAGCTGAAGGATCTCAGGTTCGAGATTCCAGGGAAGCTGAAGAAGAACAACCGAGCACAAGTCAGGATTGGATACCAGTGGTAGAAGTTCCTGAAGTATATCACAGAACAAGAAGTCAAGCGAAATTGGAAGAAATTCAAGAAGATCAGATAGGTGAAGAAGAAGCAGTTCAGGAACAAGAAGAAAAGACACTAAGAAATCCTGAACAAGGTCAGATAGGGAAAGAAAACTGGACTCAAAACAGTGAAGATCTGATAACTTTGAGCAGGGACAGACAGGTCTAGAAGAATCCGGTCAGGCTGCAGAAGTTCACAGTGCAATAAGCCCTGATCAGAACAAGTTAGATCAAGAAGAGTGCACAGAAGAAGAAAACCTTGAAAAACATGAACTTGAAGAAATAAATAAAGAACAAGGAGAGTTGTTGGAAACTCACAGTGGAGCTGTTACAGAGAAACCAATTAGACCTGAAAAGGAGCAAACAAGAAACACAGTAATTGAAGAACACGAAACAGTGCTAAGCAGTGAAATTAACGAGATCTCTAAAGACGAAAACAAAGAAACAGTGCCAACAAAGAAAACAAGAAAAGGAGATCATTGGCCGAGTGTCATTAAAAGAGTAAAGTACCACATAACAACCAGAAGTGAAGATCCAGATCAAGTACCTGAAGTATCAAGTCAAACCGAACAAGAACATAAAACTGCGAAAAGAAGAAGTAAAAGACTGAAACTTGTGAATAACAAATTCAAGGGTCCTGACTGGACTTATATCATTCTTGAAGATTTTGAAAGCTCAGAGTCAAGTGACAGTGGTGGCGAAGGAACAAGTGCAGAATTGACGTACGAAGAAGAAACAAGACCACCCTGACTAAGCAAAAGAATAAGCTAAAGAAAAGAAGAAAAGATAAGAAGAGCAATCTTCCTTGTCGAAAAATGCCTGATGATAGAGTTACTGGGAGACCAAAACAGAAATGTTGTAGAAGATGCTGTGCAATATGCATATGTAGTCTAGTAATGGTACTTATAGTATGGTTAGTCCTGATTGTAGCAGTTCCTTACCTTATGATAGTAGATAAAAAGATTAATAATGAAACTAAAGGAAGGACAGCAAACATAAAGGGCAATAGAGTAGAACTAATGGCAGAAAGTGAAACAGAAATTCATCATGAAGTAGCTGACAACGACACTAGTTTAAACGTTTTCACAAAGTTATTGTTTCAATATGTAGACACAATGGAAGTTAGTAATTGTTATGTCTGTATGAAGTTACCTGAATCAGTAGCAGAAGGATTACCATATCACCATTTACCACTGACATATGGCATATCATGTAGTGTTTTGTCTAGTTTATTTTATAGAACAGGGAAACTTCAGTATTATTATTCAAACTTAGATGTGATATTTTCTGAGGTTCGATTCGCAAGAGTATGAACCCAGTGCTTAGTAGTCAAGACGCACAGTTTATGGGAGAATTTTTCTTAACAATGAAATCAATAGACATAACACATGCACATAGACACAATCTAACATGTTCTTTACTTGAAGAAGAAAAGATATTTTTGAATTTAGTAGAAGATAGAAGACAAGATTTTCAAAAGAAAGCTTCTGAGCATAAGGCTCATTTACCACCTTGGGCTGAGAAAGAAGGTAGTTACACACCTGGCAAGGCTCAAGCTGCTATGGCTCTAGATTTCGTAAAGACAGGGAACATTTGTCTTCATAGGTTAAAGACTGATTATAACAATGTTTTCATCGGTACCAGTGAATGTGAACACAATTTTTTAATTCTTGGAGGTTGGGGACTCAAAGGAGGAACAGATTCAGTTTTTCCTGGAATCTATTATGTGTGTGGGAATAAGGCTTACTTTAGGCTTCCTGCACGGTGGTATGGAAGTTGTTATTTTGGAATAGTATTTCCAAAGATATATCACGTAAAAAGAAACACTGAGAGCAATGAAAACAATAGCGAATTAATACGTAGTAAAAGAGCTAGTTTTTCAGAAATTGTAGGCGATATATTTGGTGCATTGATACATTCAGTGGGAATAATTCTGAACTCAAGGAAAATATGTAAATTGTCTACAGTAGTTGATTGTTTATCAACAGATACTGCAGGAGGTTTTCTAATGATTAATGCGGAAATGGTTGCGATTAGATCTATGGTGATGCAAAATCGACTTGCTCTTGATATTATATTGACAAAAGAGGGCGGAGTCTGTAAATTATTGAAGACGAAACATTGTTGCATTTATATTCCTGATAAGAGTGCAGAAATTGGAACGTATATACAGAATATAACTAAACTTGAGAAAGAACTTAAACCACTGGAAGTTGATAGTGTATGGGAAAGATTGACAAATAGTATCTCGTCAATTGGAACCTGCTTTGCTAATATAGGGAAAGGACTTATAGGTCAAATATTAGTACCCTTAGCAGGGATAGCAATAATAATTTTGGCAATAACAATATGGTGCAAATGCTGTAAAAGGAATGGAACATATAAGGTGACAGGAAGAGGAAAGAAACGAAAGGTAGATGAAATCGAATTTGAAGAGTGGAGAAGTGAATTATACAAGAAATTAAAAGGAGATTGTAAAAATAGAAAGAATAAAGACGAGAATGAAGTAATTTGCTAGAAGTTGGCATCTGATTGAGGGTAATGTTTTTTGATGGCTCAGAAACGCCATCAGAGAGGGGATTGATGGAGCAAGGTTTCATAAATGAAACTTGCTTGTATTCAATCCTCCTCACAGTATTAATTTATTAAACTTGTATTGTTAATACTAACCTTTGCATTCACGACACAAAAGAAAAAATATGCTTGCCTATGTGTTTTACTAATGAATAACGCTTGTCTGTAATCCAAAATGGCCGCTATGCGCGGGAAAACTCAATGCGCATGTCGCAACCATATCACATGGTGTGACGTCTTTCTTTGCTTGGTGGGAAACTTCTGCTTCTGCGCAGTGTGCATTAAAATGGCTGCTTGATGTTTTCACATGCTTCTGCTTGCTCTCATGTCATTATTAAATTGTCGTTTCCTAACGCTACTAACGCGGGATAGTATATATATTTAATTGGGAATAGAATAGAAATAGTGGGTATACAGTGAAACATTTTATTTGTGATTCTAATATTTTCTCCTTGCACTTTTATTAGTTCGTAAACTTGGGCCTGGGTTGGTGTTCTGAGACTCGAGAGGCAAATGGTTCTGCGCATGTGTCCTGTGTGCCTGCCAAATGAAGTCAACCTGGACGAAGTCCAAGGCCGTAACCTGATGGCCGAAGATGTTGTACTAGTGCTTTCCTGTCACACATTGATACAATGTCTATGAAAATTGGTTTACATTTGTCATGAGACGGGTGGGAAATAAAGCGAATGTATTAATTTGAAGGGGTGGGAACGTAAAGACAATAGGCTTTAGAATTTAGGCCAAATCAATATGGTACGAGAATCCACCCCCTGTCCCTGTCCAATCAGAAGTAGTGGCCCCATATTTTAGTAACATTAAGGGGAGGTACATGGGCGTAGAAGGGTATAATAGATATAGAATTAGCTAATTAGTTAGCACAGGAGAGCGGAGATGCTGACAGGAAGAGCTCCAGACCGCTAAGCTGATCGATTGCAGACTGAATCCCTGTCCAGAAGAGGTCCTGAGAAGGGGCGGCGGAGTCCATTAGAAGGAAGGCACGGGAGAATCGAGGAGAAGCCGAGTATCAGAGAGGGGAACGACGCAGGCGTCGTTGTAGAGAGGTCACCGGTCCTGTCCTGATCCTGGAGGAAGTCTTTGCTATTCATCCTTCCTGGGTCCTATCCTTTCAACTCCTTGGCTAAGGGGTTTGGTTCTCGCACTTAGGTAATTATAATGCAACCTTTAGTTCGCTGCAATCTCTATCCTCTCCTCTTCTTTAAACACCGTCATTGATTAGCAATAATCATTTTTATGCTTAATCTTGGGTATTGCGATTAAGTACCATGTGGCTCTGTATTTTACTCTGCTAAATCTTTAGATAAACATTTTAAAACTTCCTGACTCAGTGGTTATTTCAGGATTTTGTATTATAATGAATGTCACTCATTTTAAATTTCCCAATTAGCAAAGGATTCATTGGTAAGTCATTACTCTTCAATCAGAAGGTAATTGGTAGCAGGGATTTTGATAGAGAGTAACAACTGATAAAACCCAGCGTAAGTATTAGCGTAGTATGAATGTATGGGCCCAAGTGAGTATCTAGTGTATGAATGCTGTTTGCTAATATCGCGCTGGATCAAGCCTATCATGCTGAAGGATTCGGTGGTGGTCCCATCCTCCTAGGACCACCCTAAGCAAAGTTATGGGCAAAAATACAATGCCAACCAAAGGCCCAGCAAAGCATTATGGGGCGAGATTCTAGAGTGCAGTGAATATTATAGTATTAGCTCTCAGCTGAGTCGGAGAGCCTGTCCCTTGAGGAATGTTTTGATATTGGATACTATAATATTCACTGCACTCTAGAATATCGTCCCATAATGCTTTGCAGGGCCTTTGGTTGGGATTGTATTTTTGCCCATAACTGTGCTTGTGGTGGTCCTAGGAGGATGAGACCACCACCGAATTGTTCAGCATGATGTGCTCTTTGTGTTCAAGGCATCTGCTTGGTTCTCTCCCTAGGTTAGGTAGGACCCCAAAATCATCACCTCTCTCACTGCTAGCTATATTTTCATTTTCACTTTCGTGAGCTGACTATATGCATATTAGCATGTAAAGATAGAATTAATTATTTTTTAATTTAGGGTACTGCTTGTTATATTTTCATTTTCACTTTTGTGAGATGACTATATGTATTTTTGCATGTAAAGATAGTTATTTGTTGTTTTACTAAAGGTATGTGAGATTTCTGTTTTATTAATACGCATTACATTGAAAACACAATATTTCTGTTTTATTAATATGCATAACATGGAATTTGTGCAGAAACTCTGGAGTAAGCTATTACACCCACAACCCTTTGATAAAACAGCTTTACCTTTACATGCTAAAAAGCATATAACCAATTCACAAAAGTGAGCTTTGAAAAATATCAGGCAATGAGAGAGGTGATGATTTTGGGGTCCCTCCTAACCCAGGGGGAGGACCAAGCAGATGCCTTGAACACAAAGAGCATATCATGTTCAACGATTGTGGTGGTCCCATCCTCCTAGGACCACCCAAGCAAAGTTATGGGCAAAAATACAATGCCAACCAA